>OU015763.1:38003118-38016730 GCA_907173295.1 Fagus sylvatica
GCTTTTAGCTTCATCATTACAACTATCCAAGAAGGCCAGGCAGCATACATTCAATGTGTGCTAACACTAGTGACATCACAACTCTCAAATTTTCAAGCAGCCTTTTGTTCAGATGTTCAATAAAGCAGAAACACCAGAAAGTTCCTAGCAACCATAAGTCCCTAACAACTTGAAAGAAATGAGCATATGGATTAATATCAATGTTACATCTCTGACTGGTCAAGAAGAAATGTTAGCTTCAATTTCGAGTTTGTCGGGACTTGTTTCGGCTTCTTCGTAAAATTCATTTGGAGTCTGGTCAGTTTCCTCATGCTTAATTACATCTTTGCTAGGATCATTAGCTTCAATATCAAGTTCATCTGAACTTGTGTCAGCTTCCTCATGCATATCATTGGAAGTCTGGTAAGTCTCCTCATGCTTACTTGCATCTTTATCAGAACCATCAATTTCTTGGAGATGCTTTGCTTGAATTTTAACACGTTTTCCTTTGATGTATCGATATTCCCATTTTGGTGGGGGATATTTCTTATTCAGTTTGTTGTACTTGTCCATCATACCCAGCTCTTTGAAGACATTCCCAACCATTGAAACAATTGAAACATTTGGTCGGATACCAAGCTCTTCCATGTCAGCAAATATCTACAGGAGAATATATGCAAGAAGTTAGAATTCCTGTATTTAGAGTATCCAATTACAAAGGTCTAGTGCCATACAAATGAATTGCAGAATCGAAATATCAAAAGGAAAAATGATGCTTGATGCTGTTAAAACACTGTATTAATCAGGAAAGGAATATAAAAAATAAAACTAAAGTTGGCACAACAATACAGAGATGCAGTAAATTATTCTCCAAAAACGATGAAAAGGGTAACTTGCTGAATCTAACAATCAAAGGAAACTGTACCAGCGCAAACAGATTACCGATCAAATGCAGTGAAGATCCAAACCAATTAGTAAAATGTTTAGATGTTCCAATGGTAAAAATTCTTGATGGAATTATATCTAGACTTTTGAAGTATGAAATCTAGTAATTGTACACAGGTTGGGAGTTCTTTTTCTAAGAATCAATTGACTACAAGGTTAAGTAAACATAAGGTATTAACCTGAGAAAAATTTGAAAGCTAGATCTTATGGGATTGACACTGATGAGGATATGATCTGTTAATAGTGAATCCAGTGCTTACACTGTAATCATATTTAAGGCTTCAGCTCTCACACATTCTATAACCAGACGCTTTGTAAATCAACAACAAAAGTCACTAACTTCATGACTAGGAAGCATGCAATGGCACCAATAAAAAAGAAAATAATCTGAAGGTTGTAATATATACCATATGATTGGAGCATACAATATAAATTAATCGATATTCAAAAGAGATGGCATAGCAATACCTCAAACATCTTCCCATGCATGCCCCTTTTATAGTAAACAGAAATCATTTTATCGAAGAAAACACGAGGCGTGCTTTCCAAGTTCTCTGTAAATATTTTTGTCCAAAGCTCTTCAGCCTCATCGAGTCTCTCATCCTCTGTAAAGGCATTTAGTAATATCAAATAGCTTCCCATTGTTCTTCCTTGACCTTTGCTTAACATCCACTTTGTCACCTAAAACCCATATGTAATTGGCTTGATTTGATAATTGGAAAACAATAATAAGGACAAGAGAGAAAAAGTAAAAGAAAGAAAAAGTTCTTCGAAAATAAAAATAAAACCTGAATTATTCTCTTCCATTCTCTTTGATCCTCAAGAGTCTTCAATGCCTTCTTCACTGTAACTAAAGGGAACTCTAAATCCCAGGCAATGAAAGAATCAAGAGCCCCATAAACTTCCTCTTTGACATTTGACAATTTATTAATCTACAGAAACACAAACCTATAATGACCATCTCAAGAGGGCAAAATACAATAAAGAAATTTGGTCCAGATTGTGCCTTTAATTTTTTAAATTTTTTTTAAGAAGTCAAAAAGTGCCATTAAACTGTTCTTCTATAAGTATAGATTTCTGAAACAATTCAAACCGCCAAATGGGCACAAACTCATATATGCTGTAAAACCAAATTAGGAAAAGAAAAAAAAAAGTAACACTAGGGAAAATAAAAGGCAAGCCTACACATTCAACGAGCTTCGCGGCCTTGGAAACAGTCCCAATTCTCTTTCTTGTTTTCCAGACTCGAGGATATCTTGGTCTTGGACCTTTTGCACCACAGACCTGAATTTTTTTTTGGACATTTTTGTAAGTTAAAAATGATATCAGCCCAGTTTAATTGCCAAAAATAACTGAAAACTAAAAATTCCCCTGTAAAATAAATAAATAAAACAGAATAGGACGTTTTAAAATCTCTTCTATCTTAATGTTCCCAATCAAAATAGAGATTCTTTTAAAAACTCATGAAGATGTACAGCTTCTTTCATATATAATAAAGCTGCGATTTTAATCGAAGAAGCTTACCACGACACTGCTCGTAGTCCTGGATATTTTAATGAATTCCAATCTTTTAATAATGATTGGCGGAGAGTATTTCAATGTAAGCATCCTGAGAAAGCGTAAAAGATAGGTCTGTAAAATCCACAAGTTCACTTAAAAATGTAACATAATAGTAGAAAGTTCATCAAGAGCCATAATATCCCATGTATTTCTTGCTTTTCAAAGCTAAATTAAACCATTTTGCCTAGAAAAAAATAGGCTTTAAAAAGTAATGCATAAGCAAATGAGCTAAAAAGCTAAATAATATAAGCTAAAAACTAAAAACTAAAAAAAGAAAAAGCAAAATTTAGCTTTTGAAAGCATGAAATGTATTTCCAAATGATGACTAGAAAATGTAAACACGGATACAGTCGAAAGCGATAAGAGTGATTTTCATAGACAAAACTCAAACTAATCAACGCGTTTCGCTAGAATACGAATCTCTCAAGTCAACAACACCAAATAATAGCATCAATTAAGCTCCATTAAGCATAGTTCTCAATTCTTTGCAAAGGTTCCAACTTTAATCTATTGTCATATTTAATTTTTCTCCACAAAAAATACCAGAGAATTTGAAAAGTCTACAGAGAAAAAAGAAGAAGAGAGAATTACCGGGTCGAATTGGAGAAGAGCGAGTTGGTGGTTGAGACCTAGGAGAAAGGAGTGCCTTGGTTAGTGAAAGATATTTTACTATTTCTTTTCGTTTCTTTGCGTCTCTAATTTTTCTCTCCAGTTTTTCTTCACATCCAAACAGGGAAATAATATATTTTTTGTCATTTTAATTCGCTGCCCAAAACGGTGCGTTTTCATGGATAGAGGTTAACATAACAACAACGGTATACTTCGCTGAAACGCTAAAGTAAAAGTACTGGGCTTTTTCGTCCTTTCAATTAATTTCCAAGGACAGTCAAGTAATTCAGAATAGTTTAAATTATACAACAACCAGTCAGGTATTAACACCTGTCTAATTGTGAGAGTTTCAGTTATAATCGTCGCAGGAAATCAATACTGCGCACCTCATCCTCACAAAACTTGCTCTTTGAGACTCAGAAGCAATGCTTGTGGATCTCATACTTACGTAGAGAGAGAGAGAAAGAGAAAGAGAGAGAGATGATGATGATCGAATCAGCCATGGCCGTACGATTCCCCGCCGGCGCAAATGTCTGCTCCTCCACCGCTATACCCTGTAACTCTCTCTCTCTCTCTCATTCCAATTTGCCATTTAATGCTCTTACTTGAAAGTTTCAGTTTCCTTTACATTTACCTGTATTTTCTCGGCTGCCAAACGGAGCATAGTGTATTGCAAATTGCAATATATATTTCTTTTGAGCAATTTGTTTCTTTAATTATAGATTGTCGTTCAATGTGGAGCTCGGAGGATGTGAACGGAGTCCACGTCACCTCTTACCGGCTTTCTCACCCCGGCGGTTTTGATGTGCCGTGGTAGTGAAGCTAAACTTGATTTTATAAAGCTAGTTGAATTTCTGAGTTAATTCAAAGATTAAACTTTAGTATATTAACAATTAGAATATAAGGAGACAAAAATTCAAATTACTAATGTATGTTAAGATTGATATATAGGAATAGAGTTCGAAGATTAAAAGGCGGTTCTATGACACAAAGGAATGCTCTTATAAAGAGTAATAGAATTCGAGCATCTGCAGAGCATTTGGGCTCAGCTTCGGATCCTAAAAAGCAGAATGGGAGGTCACATTACCATCCGTCTGAAGAAATCGCTGAGCCAACATTAGAGAATTGTGGCGATGCTACACTTACAGCTGCAGAAGCAACTAGGACAATTATTGAGGTATTACATTGCATTCACTTGCTGATCAGTGGAAACAATTTTGAAAATGATTGCTAGATTTTCAGTGCAAATATGTTGTTTTAGCTAGCATTGATGTTAATGATGGTTGTGAAATTATTTTTGGGGGAGAAAGGTTTGTGAGTTTCATATCTAAAGGGGTGAGGGGAAGCTGACATAAATAGTTAGAAATATGGTGTTATATGTTTTTCAGAACTACATTGATATCAATCATCAATGATGCTTGGAATATCTCTATGGAAAATCATCTAAGAGAAGGAAAATGATGGATATCATAAGAGCTTAACTAGGGGTGGTTCTGTGGTGATTTGTAATATCAACTATTACCTTCCTCTTTTTCTATAGAAAGTTAGGTAATAGAAGCTGAGAATTGATAATAACCATACATGACCACACATCTTAAGTAAGCCTTTCATATTATTTCTTGTGGTTGCACCCTGGTGGTCTGACAATTCTGGAATCTGGGTTGCTGTTCTTTCTTATTTGTAGCCTGTTTTGTATTACTAATATTGCCCATAGTGTGTCACATTCAGGTAAACAGCAAAGCAACACTTATGTTTTCTAGTTTGATCGATGATGAAGTTCATGAGAATATTATCTTGCCCGAGTTGCCTTATGTTACTGATGAACATGGAAGTAAGCCAAGAGTTTGATGTTTGTCATTCACATAGTTACATAGTATTATTGGGCTTGACATCCTCATCTTTAAATTGTCAATGTGCTCTGGTGTTGCAGATATATACTTTCAAGTGAACAATGGTGAAGACACCGTTTTTCAATCCCTAACTTCAGAAAACAACTTTGTGGTATGGAATGTGTCCTGGAAAACATGCATATGTATTTGCATGTATATATGCATTGATACAAGTTTGAAAATGATTTTCTATTATAGACTTAGCAAAACTTACTATTGCAAACACATGATTTTCTTTAGGTTTCCTCAGTTGCTCTCTTTCTCACTCTATCTCTCTATTTGTGTGTGTGCACCTGTGTGTTCATGTTTGTGTGCACGTGCAATGTGTGTTTTGTTTGTTCATGCTTCAACATGTTTTTGCTCACTCTTTTGACGATACTGTTGACAATCTGATGTGCTCCTATGCGTAATTAAGGTTAGGTATACTTTGGTATATTGTGATCAATAAAGGCTTATATCCCAATTACTTTAGTTGGGAGCTTAGTATTTGTTACCATTAATTGTGCCATCTAGGATATTTTGTTAGTTGAAATATATATGACCATGTTTTTGTACATTCCTTTGACTATATGCTGTTGAGATCAATTGACTCCTCTGAGTAGTTAATTCATTGGTCTTTGTTGCATATGGCCAAGATTTAGATGATTCTCACAAATCTTGTCCACAATCTTAGGTTTACACTTTTTTTAATCTTTTATCTGTAAGTATTGCAGTTTGCACTTTTCATTCTTCGTTATATGATAATGTGATACAATAGCTCGATTGAACAGTTCTTGTTTAGATTTTGTTATGGGCTTATGTTTTTAACCTAAAATGCAGCAAGTCATTATAGGCTTGGATACTGTGGAAATGCTCAATGAGATGGAGTTATCAGGTCCATCAGAAATTGATTTTGGAATAGAGGAAATTGAAGATGAGGATAGCGATGATGAAAATGATGAGGATGATGAGGATACCGTTGAGGATGATGATTATGATACGGTCTGATTTACATTTTTTTTCTACTTTGATTTGATTGTTCACGTTATGTTTAGCTTCTCCATTGTAAGCATCATAGTTCTCAAAATATTCCATTATGTATTAGATTCTTCTTTGCAGGACTGGGTTGCTGTTCTTGATGATGAAGATGACCAGGATGATTCTGATGAGACACTTGCAGACTGGGCCAAGTTGGAGACGATGCGTTCTTCTCATCCGATGTATTTTGCCGGAAAGCTGGCTGAGGTAACAATTCATTGTAAATTTTTAATTTGTGATGGAGTACTGTGCAAGCACTCTTAGGAAGGATGCATGAAATTGAGGTTTTTTTTTTTATTTTTTTATTTTTTATCATGGCATGATCAATATGTGTAATTGCTACACTGGGTTTAAATGCCCACTTGTAGTGTATATGAAGCATAAAATTGCCATTTTAACATGGCTCATGGACATAGCTGGTCTTTTTTTCTTTCTTTTTTAATCTTTTTTTTTTTTTTTTTTTTTAATTGGTTAGGTTGCTTCAGATGATCCTATAGACTGGATGGAGCAGCCTCCGGCTAGTCTTGCTATCCAAGGCCTTCTAAGACCTGCATTTATTGAAGAACAATCTTTCATCCAAAAACGTCTATCTGACCATCAGTCCAGTAATGCTGACATAAATCAGGTCGGGAAAATTGAAGAAGACAAACCAGAAGATCTTGGTATGATTAATGGTTACAGAGATGAATCCGGGTCATCTGAGGATGGTTCAATCCGGGCAGAGGAACCTGAGAAGGATGAAATTCCTGTAAATGGGACTTCATTTTACAGGCTGGAGATGATTAGAATTCAGCTGTTCTCCTCACATGGACATCCGGTATGTTTAATGGTTTCTTAGGCGTGTTTTGACATTATATATGTAGCTGCTGGTCAATTTCTTTATGAATAAAAACATGTCATCCTTGACATTTATTGAAAAACACTACTTGTTTGATCTTGTTACTGGTTTAATTACTTAGCAACAACTGCAATTGCTGGTAGAATTTTCATATTAAGCTTGTTTAAGTAATCACAGGCAATTTGTCTTAGCATGGTTCCTTCCATGCTTCAGTGCTTCACACATTCTGATCAGTAGAAGTCCTAGATTCATGCACTGTATTGTCACTATTACCATTACTATATGCTATGACCATTTTAATTAATTGAATTTCAACAGTTTACCTAAATTAGACTGCTATATTCTCCTCTGCAGTATCTTAAATATAGAACATTTTGTTTTGTGGCAGCTCATACCCAAAAAAATAAAAAATAAAAAGAAAAGAGTTAATTGATTGGGAGAAAATCTTTTCATATGAACCAGTTGTCTTAAATTATCAATGTCTTCAGAGTATACTTACCAAAAAAAAAGAATGTTAAACAGTCAGCATATGGAGATTAAGATAAATTATTTAAGCACCTATAAAAGACCAAATAGGGATGTGGCCATTATATCTTTAATAGAGAGAATATTTCCCCCTTTTTATTTGTCAACTTTGAAATACTAATTTCTGGAACATGAATGCATTATGACATGACAAATCATATGTTACATACACCTGTCTGTGCTTGTTAAAAATTCAAACTTTAGTTGCAATAAAAGTTATTCTGTTGTTACTCCTCCACAGACCGTTGTTGAAGTAGAAGACTTCATGAAAGCTCAACCTGATGCTATTGCACACTCAGCAGCCAAAATTATATCTCGTCTGAAAGCTGGTGGAGAAAAGACCATACAGGCCCTCAAATCTCTCTGTTGGAGATGTAAGGGTATTCAAGTGGAGGTAACTTATAAAAAACTTGTGAATTGTGCTCCTGGGTCATTTATATGTGGCCAAACAATCTGTGCAAGTACTTGTATGTACCTAGCTTTGAGTTCTAGGTAGTTAATACTTTGAATTAGGTTATCTCACACCAATTATATTGGTGAATTTCCACATTCCCTACAAATTATGTACATTTTTTAAGCGTTTTAAAACATGTTTGTATCCAAAATGTTGATTTGGTATGAAAGGGAAGGAGAATCACATTATTGCATGTGTTCATCATAATATGAGTGAGCGAAACAATAGTAACATATGTGAAAAATTCTTTCTGCAGCCGTCTTTCATGAATATTTCATCTATGCTGCGATCATATGTCTATGTGTTGAGTTTTTTTAGATGCTGCTGTAGATAATTACTCTTAGCTGACCCCAAACATTTTGGGACTAAGGCTTGGCTGTTGTTGTAGATAATTACTCTTATTGCTATCATTACAGGAGGCTGTACTTATTGGTGTAGATTCCCTTGGGTTTGACTTAAAGGTTTGTTCAGGAGCACAAGTACAAACATTGCGGTTTGCATTTAATATACGGGTATGGCATTTATCCTTCTGTTACATGTTATTTCTTATAAATATATGTATGTATGTATATCTTTGGGTGTGTGTATATATGTATTTATGTATGTACATGTCTATTTATCGAAAAATGTATGTACATATCTATGTATATGCATCTTTTTTAGTTATGCTATGCCTTTGCACATCCAACCGCTACCTTATCCTTGTAATGGGGGCTTTTAAAGTATGGTTTTACATGATAGAGCTGCTGTTCATGGAATCGCAGTTTGAATTTTGAGATTTGAGCTGGTATATACTGCACTACCTTGTTCAATTGATCCCAAAGATATTTCAGCAATACTCAATCAAGATGCATTACAGTGTTCTTCTAAAGTAGTCAAC
The DNA here is from genome assembly GCA_907173295.1 of Fagus sylvatica. Taxonomy (NCBI): domain Eukaryota; kingdom Viridiplantae; phylum Streptophyta; class Magnoliopsida; order Fagales; family Fagaceae; genus Fagus; species Fagus sylvatica. The sequence continues at coordinate 38,011,815 of OU015763.1, forward strand.
TGTCGTTGAACTAATTGTTATCTTCTCCTTTACAATCGCATGTTCAATCACTTGGTAGTGCATTAGCCGTATTTATCTATCAAAAGTAAAAGGTATTCTTTCTTGTGTTAAACTAGTTTAGGTGGACTGCAACAAGAACCAGTCAAAATTCGCACTGTTCGGATTGTTGTTTCATGTCTAACAACAATCCATGTCACATCCTTGCACTGTTGCCTCTATCTATATGTGGTCATACCTTTTTGGTTTAGTTGGAGCTACCTCCTGTATATCTTTCTTTCTTTCTTTTTTCCTTTTTCTTTTGTTTGAACTATCTTTGATGTACAAACATATCCTTGTTAGAAAGCAATTTCTATTGCCAATAAACCTTTGCCCTAACTAAATTATCTTTGCAGGCCCCTTCAGAGTACAGTGCTGAGAGACAGCTTAATGATCTACTATTCCCAAGGATACACCACAAGCCACAAACAATGAAACAAGCACACCAAAATGAGTGCTAAACATTGACAAATAGCATATTCCAGTTTAATTCTGGATGGTTTTGTACCCTCTTGGTCAAGATTTGAATGGAGCAGGTCAATGGTGACACAAAAAGAAAAATCCATAGACAGTCACCAGCTTATGTAATTGTTGTTTGCAACTAACGTTTTATAGGAATTCATTTTTTTTCCCAAGCTTCTTCTTCTTTTTTTTTTGCTGAATTCCAAGCTTCTTCTTTTATTACTAATCCATACTCGCTCTAATACTCGGGCTATTTAGTTTCTATGGGAGTATCCTCGCTTGCATTCAAATGAGCTTTCGTAATTTTTGTCATCACGCGAATCACATCTGTATTTTTCTTTCACCATTTTGTCTCAGTAGAAAAATTCAGCTTAACATTATCCCAATTTTGACATTTGGAATAATGTTGGATTTTGAAACTTGTTATTAAAAAAAATGATACTTTATTACTAATAAAAAAAAAGAGAAAAAAAAAAAATTATACTTCTATGTTTGAAACTCTATTCTCATTGTTAACACGGTAAATTAATAATGAAGAGAGTTTGGCACTTGTAATATTGTTTAGCAACCTGTTTGAGTTGAGCTGACAATAGTGTGATAGAACCTTTTTTGGGATCAACTGATGGAATAATCTGAATTTCATAAATTATATATATATAAAATGAATGATACTACAGATAAGTTAAACCTAAATTTGCAAATATTTAAGTGCAAATTTGTGTACTAACTGTATCATGGTTTAGCATATCTTCAGAATTCTAATGTTGCCGATTGACATGAAGTTATATTTCTTCTACACAACTAGATAGGACATGAATTAATATCACAAATATATATGTTGGAAGGTTTGTTTTAGATAATTTAATGCAATTAAACCAAATTCTTAAAATACATTTTATTTTGAATTGAAAATTAGAAATACAATAACTACCACATAACAAACATATTAATACTTTTGAATAATTGCAGAGGCAACAGATTCAAACACTTTGTTACAAAAAAAAATTCCAAAAACAAACATGTTAATACTTTTGGATATAAGTTTCATATACCAATTGTGAAGCAAGAATGTCGACAATTGCAGAGCCAACAGACTTAAACACCGTTATCTCTTCTGAACTTCTTCTCCCAACCTTTTCACCCTTGATTAACTCTACCAAATTTCCTCCAATATCTTCAATTTTTATCACCCCTCTCTCAAAAGCACCCACCAATTCTCCTGCTTCAACCAAAGCAGCCTCATTATCCACAAACACTCTCCCTCTTCTTATTGCTTCATCATCACACTCCCTCATTGAGTGCTTGAAGGACCCAACCAAATCCAAATGCGCCCCTGCTTTCAACCTCTCGCCCTTCACAATTGGAGTTTCCGAATTCGTCGCACAACTCACGATATCTCCCAATCCAACAATTTCCTCCAAACACTCATTACTCTCAAAACACACCCCATCAAATCCAGCATTTTCCCTCATTTCCTCAGCCAAATTTTTAGCCTTTTCCGTTGTTCTGTTCCAAATGATCACTCTTCTCAAACTGGGTCTCGCAGAAAGATGTGCTTTGATCAAATGGGGTGCCAAAGCACCTGCACCAATCATCACAAGGGTTTCACAGTCATTTCTAGCCAAAATCTTCGTGGCTAACCCTGAGACGCATGAGGTTCTATAGAGGGTCAACACAGTGCCATCCATAGAAGCCAAAGTTTGCCCAGTTATGGAGCTGAAGAGCACGTAACTTGCATGCACTCCTGGTAAGTTTAGCGTGGAGTTTTGTGGAAAGTAGGTCACGAGCTTCACGCCTACGTAGGGGAGAGAAGGGGATGAGGACCAAGAAGGCATGAGAAGGAGAGAGGATGATTGTGAAACAGAGTAGCTTTGACGAATTGGGGTTTGGAGGGTGGATGAGGCTGTAGGGAGAGAGGATTGGAAATGGTCTATTAAAGTTTGGTGAGACAGGATGGCGTGCAAAGACTCGGTGGATATGAAGATCGGGAGTGTAATGGTGGTGGTGTTAGCGTTATTGGGATTTGTGTCATTTTTGTTGGGGTTCTCATTGTTGACTGGATTGGGAATGGATGCCATTGATGAAAGAGCTGGGGAGGTTGGGGTTTGGGTGGGAGAAGAACCGACGAAGACCAAAGACTTAGATGTTTGTTACTAGTTATGCACTTTATAAATTATATTTTAAACCTATAGTTTATAATTTTTTTTAATGTTATGCTAATCAATAATTTTAATTAATATTTTAGTATATTTAACAAGAAAATTATTTTACATTGAATCATATTATGAATTTAATTAATAAAACTTTTTTTTTTTTTTTGAATAATTAATAAAACATCATTAATGAAAAATAACGTATTTATTTATAATCTTGAATTATCAGATAATTACTCACCTAACAAACACACCAAATTTCATATTAATTGAATAATTTATTATATAATCTCTAGACACTTTTTGGTATATTTTGAATTGCAAAATAAAAAAACTCCTAAAATTTAAATATTTTTCAGATAAGATAAGTATTAATTTTCAATTGTTTTGATACTTTTTTTTTTTTTTGATAGAAACGATAACGGATTTTTTATTGCAAAGAATCAAACTGTACAAATGATGATATACAAGCTGGGTGGTCCTCCAACCAAACTTGTTCAATGTGTGAGGACAGAGCCTCTGTAGCCAAAGCACAAACCGCTTTGTTACAATCTTTTTTAATGAATGAAAAACTTAGAAACTCAAAAGATAAATGCCAATGACAAATGTCATCAACCAGAACACCCATGGATGCAAAGCAAGGAGACCCCTTTGAGATGAGGCCTAACAGTTCTTGACAGCCCACATCAACTTCCAGATTCCGTAACCCAGCATCATATGCAAACTGTAGTGCAATCAACAAGGCTCTAGCATGAGCTTGAAACACATCACCATCCCACCGCAATCTTGTACACAAGGCAGCAGCAACATCTCCACTAGAATCACGTACCAGCACTCCCAAACCAGCCAGATTGTGGCCTGGATTTAGACTATATGCTACATTCAGCTTGTAGTGATTAGGCGCCGGAGTCTTCCACTGTGACCAAACTGAAGAGGCCCCACAAAAAGTGTCATTCAGCAACTTCCCCGATTCCAGAAAATCAAGCGCCAGGCCAGCGGCTGAGAGACAAATTTTTGACACATTCGAGCATTTGTTTTCCCACTGTAATGCATTCCGAGCTCTCCACAAAGACCAGGCAGTTGTAAGCACAATTTCAATAGTTGGGGACGCTAAATCCTTGAAACAAGAAAGTATAAACTCCTTAAAAGTGGTACGCTCATCATAATGGGCCCGAATCCTTGCTGGACATTCCTTCCAAACTTTTTGAGCAAACTCGCATTGCCAAAGGACATGGTCACTCGTCTCAGCCTCTTCACAGCACCATAGGCACGTATAAGTGTGGATACAACGTTTCTCAAAAAGCTTGGTTTGAGTAGGCAGAATATCCTTGCATGCACGCCACATAAACGTTCTAACCTTTGGTGGAACAGAGGCCGACCAAATTGAAGACCATAGGTGACTTTCTCCACTACTGGACGATGACGTTGAGGCCTCAGCTGCTCGGGCTTGTGAAATTAGCATATTATAAGCACTTTTGACAGTAAAAAGGCCTTTCTTGGTGCCAGTCCAGATTAAGCAATCTCGAGGTTGGCGAGCACTTAACGGAATTGCTCTAATAATCTCAGCATCTCTAGGCAAAAACACACTATCAATCAAATCACCTCTCCATTGCATTGTGTCCCTGTTAATCAGTCTGTCCACCGTAGCATTTTCCTCCAAAACCTGCCGAGGACTAATCACCCTGTAAGTAGTTGGGCAAGGCAACCACTTATCCTTCCAAATTTTTATTATCTCCCCATTACCAACCCTCCACCGCAACCCAGCCTTCAGGACTACCTTTGAATCACAAATACTCCGCCAAAGGTAAGAAGCATTATTTGGTACCGTTGCTTCTAAAAAAGAGGTATGAGGGAAGTATTTGGCTTTAAGCATTCGACAAACCAGAGAAGAAGGATTTTGCAACAGTCGCCATGCTTGTTTAGCCAGAAGCGCTTTATTAAATAGAGCTATATCCCGGAATCCAATTCCTCCTTCCTTCTTAGCCTTCATTAACTTTTGCTTTGCTCAACCAATGAATTTTCCGTTCTCCATCTTTTTGTCCCCACCAGAATCTAGTGGCCATTGAACTAATCTCCGCACACAACCCAGCTGGAAACATAAAACAACTCATTGCATAAGTGGGAATAGCCTGGACTACTGCCTTGATAAGAATCTCCCTACCAGATTGAGACAATAACTTCTCTTTCCAACCTTGTAATCGCCGCCATATTCTTTCTTTTACCTCACTAAAAGCCCGCTTCTTTGAACGACCCAAAATGGCCGGA
>OU015763.1:38016830-38034411 GCA_907173295.1 Fagus sylvatica
ATGTGCCGAGTTTGAATTAAAGAATGGAAATGTTGATCAACAGATTCTTCAAGAATGTTATCAAGCATGTTTTTGTCAAAGAAGTAGGGAGTATACCTGATGAAGAAACAACAAAGCATCAGAGATTCAAAAATACAGAAAATAGAAAGAAGATAATTTCCAATAAAAAGGATATATCTAGAAGAACTTTTTGAAATAATGATGCAATAGCCAATAGGAATAGCCTAAAGAAACAGATAGCCTGAAGTTATCCCTATAAAATATAAATATCGACAAGGACTAGAAGACATTAAAAAGAGAAAGAAAAAAAAAATCAGCATTTCCATTTTCAACAAAAGAAAGGTTAATACACCTGAAAAAAAAAAAAAAAAAAAAAAAAAAAACCAAGGTCGGATTAACTTAATCCATCAAAATAGTAGGTCTATTTTCCAATACCCATGTAAAGAAAAGATGTCTGCAATTTATCCATTGAGCAAACATTATTATTTTTATTAAACAAAATGAACAAGAAATAATCAACTTTTCTGCATGTTAAAATCCTAAAACTACATAATGAGCTCGTACATGGCAGAACTTACCACTTAATCCCATCTGTAGTTGCTATTGCAATATCCAAGTTTTGAGCACTAAAAACTGGAACACCATCAACCTTTTTGCTTCCCCCATTCTGTTGGATTATCTTCAGAAGTTTGTTGGCAGCCTTGACCTGTAGAAATAGCAAAGTTTAAAAAGGGAATGATAAATGCTACTGTGTAACAACACATGAACTCCATATCATACCTGCTTCTCATTTGGAACAAACTGGAATAAATGTGGCTTTTCCTGCATTGCACACAGTGAACAATTTTAAAGAACTAATCCAAAAGAATACCATAAAATGAAATTCCACACCAAAAAGAAACCCATTGGTGTCTTGGCTTGATGGTAAAGAGCAATCATCATGAAGCAGACGCCATAGATTCAAATCCTATCGTATCTATAAAAAAAGACCATAAAATGAAATTCAACACAACAAGCTACATTTAGAAAATTAAGTTGAAAATTAAAATTCATTAAAGCCATATCTTTGGTATGACTCATTTGCATGTGTTCTATAAATCATTTTTCCAATCTTGATAACACACATGCATATAATCTTCAAGAAAGAACGCATTCAAAACAACAAAGCCTTGGTCCAACCGTTTGGATTGGCAACATAAGTCTTGTTCGACACTTCTAATAAATTCAAGGACACAGTTTCCGCCAAAAGGCAACATAAGCAGTTTGCAGCATCATCACAATGCCAAATAGTAATATCATGAAGATTGAAGCTCATTTAGTGTAGGCGAAAAGCATCTGGTATGTGTAAACTTATATAAATATGAATATAATTACACAAAGACACACAAGTGCTGGTAGGAGGAAAAAAAAACGAAGAGGAATACCAACAGAATCGTAATAAAAATAGATTTCATTCGACACTCCAATTGGAAAAATACATTAGGTAAAAACACAGCGAGTTCACTCAGAGCAAGTGAGCAGTACCTTAAAGTGCTCGTATGCTAAATCAAGACGACAGGCACCCACCACACCACTTGGAATATTCAACCTTTTAACATATGACACTAAAACAGAAAGAATCAGTATGCAAGCAATCTCTAACAATAAATAATTTTTGTTAAGAAAACAGGCAAAGAACGAAGTCAAGAAACATAGAAGAGAAAAATAAAAATTTGAATATGAAGATGACAAAAATGAACAGATCCAAATTTTCTAGAATCAGGCAACTCCACTTCGGACAGGGTTTAGCTACAAACCAGTATGTAGCCTAAAGCTACAAACCAACTATGTGTTAACTTATAGTTGCCACGTAGTGGGTTTGTAGCCAAACTGTGTCCACTTCGGAATCATAAGTGATCCAATTCAATCACGAGAATGAGTGACATTTGTGGAAACATGTTTTCCACTTAGAAAAAAGTTGTAATCAAGTTAAACACAATAAAACCGGTACCGCACTAGGACGAAACAACAGAAAAATAGCTGCTATTAATTATTAAAACATACCTGCATCACCTAAATCCATAAAAAAGCGGAATACGGGACCGTTTCTTTCACTCTTAGTAATTGTTGAAAACATCTTCTTAAGCCACTCAGGTGTTCTACAGATTAAAGTGAATCAGCTCAAATTACTTTTCTTCTTTTCGAAAAACAAAAAGTTCAAAGATACTTATTCTGTTTTACATGGTATTGAAAATTAATTCAACGAATTTTACTCCTAGCTTTGTAATTTAAAATAAATAATAATAGTAATAATAATAAGAAGCAAGGTGTACCTTTTGGAGAGGAAGGGAATGTCGAAGTGGGTAGAGACAGCCATGAGACCGGTTCCGGAAAGGTCACACATACTGAAGACCTGGCCCACGAAGGCCGGCCCACCGGCCTTGCCGTTAGAGTTAAGGCTGTTAATCCTGACCGTTGATGGGAAGGGGGAGTTCGAGTTGGAGGTGGAGGTGGGTGATTGGACGGTCTTGATGGAGGAGGATTTGGGGTTGGAGTCGAAGGGTGAGTAGTTAGGAATAGGGTGGAGTAAGGGGACGCATATTTTGGAGGTGGTTAGGGAAGAGGAGGAGGACGACGACGTTTTGGGGGAAGGGGTGAAGAGGGAGAGGAAATTGGAAGTGGCGGATTGGAGGAAATGGGAGATGGGTTCGGTTGGGGACGCCATGGGTTCCGACTCTCTCCACACGGTTTGGATTTTCTTTTTTATTTTTGGGATTTTTGTCGTGTCTGAAGACTGACTGGGTCCTGGCCCTGGGGGCGCTAGTGGCACTGGCCACTGGGTGTGTGACTGGGATTGACTGCCTCTTTTAAACTTGCTTAATTTTTAATTAAACCTATCCTATTCCTATTATTACAGTTTTTGTTATAAGCTTTAATAACTTATTGTCCTAGATTTTATCAAAAAAAAAACTTATTGTCCTAGATACTTTCCTCACAAAATAAGGAAAATTATTAAGTATTTCGGGAGTATATTAAATGCGTACTTCTTTATCTCACAGAAGTGGTGGGTCTCATCATGAATTTAATTAACGGGACCCACAACTTCTGTGAGAGGAGGGAATACGCATTTAATGTACTCCCATTATCCAAAAACAAATACAAGTTATAAATAATATATATTTAAATATTTATTAAGATAAAAAATCAGAACAGAGAATTTGTTGCGACCTAATTAAATTAGGATTTGTTTAGAAAAAGTATTGGACTATTTTATTCTAATAAAATTGTGAGTTTTAATTGGTTTTAATTTTTTTGATAATCAAATTGGTTTTAACTAGGATTCCATAGAAAAGAAATTGTATTATGATGATGATGTAGAAATATATTGGGTTCTCAAAAGCTTAAATTGTAGTATAATCAGCCAAAAATTCAAAAGCTTTCATTTTATATGTACCAACATTCCACGTATACGCGTGACTGCGTGCTTAGAGTGTTTTTGAAAACAATGAAAAGATAAAAATGTAAGTAGTTGTACTTTAAGTCCAAAATGTGTGTTCAAATTTTACGGAATTTGTATTTTTTTTACTTTTAACTTTTTTAACATTCTTTATTCAAACTACCATTTTGAGAATATGGCTTTTATGTGGTGTATTTGTGAGTTTGCGAATATAATTTGATGGATAATTTTACAATTTTTTCATTTGGATGGGAGAGCATATCAACTACAATGGTTTAATATATAATATCTGCAATGCTCCAATAATAATACTCCACTTAATAAAAAATATATGTGATGTGTTAAACTCAACAAATATATTAGATATTAAGTCAGATTTTTTTTATTAGGTGACGTGTTATTATTGGAGCATTGCAGAGTTAGAGATTGTATATTAAACCATTGTAACGGATATGGTCCCTTTGGATGGAATAAAAAAGTGTACACTTGTGGATGAGCCGTAGGATTGAATTTCGGCTAAAGTAAAATTGTATCTAAAAAAAGTGAAGCTTTAAAAAATTGTACATAAGCAAATAAGCTAAAAGGCTAAAAGAAAAAGCTAAAACAAATCTAAGTACAGCAGTATTTTTTACTAGCTTATTCTTTAAGCCTAACAAACCAATGCAAATAAACTCTTCCAAATGAGCACTAAGACTTATCAATAATTAAATAAAATGTTCAAATCAAAATAGAATTTTCACCAACAAATTAATTCACGTTATATATATACATATATATATATATATTAATGTCTAGATTATGTGCTCTTATATACACATGTAATTATGCACCTCTGGAGGGGTCAAGATTCAAGAATGTTTTATGCTTACACCCTTGGTTTGTAGTCGAGCCAGTATTTGAGGAAATGACCTTGGTCAGAAAGTTTCAGTCCGATTATACTACTTGTCCTTTGAAGGGAGTCTTCTCTGATAAACTTTGAGAGGTAAAACTTAAGTAAAATTTCTTAGGTTAAGTACATTAGGTTCTCCAATTGAATTCAAACACATGGTTACATTAATTAATAAAAGACAAATAATATTATATTTTTCAAATATATTTAAATTCAATACAATTATATATTTGAATTCAATTATGTTACTAATCCGTATTGAATGACCTTACACATCCTTTCCGCCGACCTATGGGGGCATAAAGATGTCAATACATCTCCCTCTATTCCGCAGGTCGACGTTTGCCCCCGATCCTCACTTATAAATACCATAGTTGTATATTCCGTTCCGTTCCGTTCCGGCCGGAACGGACGGAAAATCTCGTACCGGTACGCAAACCGGTATGAGACACCCCCCCCATTCTACCTCGGATAAAATTTCGGGGTGTTTCGGTGTGTTTCGGCCGTTTCGGTGGATTTCGGTGTGTTTCGGCCGGTATGTATATTTCGGCCGAAATACTTTTCTGGGTTTTTTTCTCTCTTTTCTGGGTCTCTTTTGATCTCTCTGCCAGTTTGCCTCCAGCTTCAAGCCTTCAACCACATCACCAGGTCCATGGGGCAACCACAGGAAAAAAAATAAAAAATTTCTTCCTCAGTTTCTCTCCGTCTTGTTCTCTCTTGTAGATGGCAGGCAGTACAGAGAAAAAAATGACGAAAAAAATAGGGTAAAAACAAGCAAAAGAAAGAGGATAGAATAAAAATTAGCGTATTTTTTTTGTTCTGTGTCTTCGTTGTTTTTCTTTTCTTCTCCTTCCTCATCTTCTTCTTCTTTCTTCTTCTCTCTTCATCTTTTTCTCTCTCGTTTTTTAATACCGAGGTATTGATTAACAGTGATTTGTCAACTACTATTTTTACTTCTTTTTTTTCTCTTTTAGTGGCTGGCAGCCTGGCAGCCACTTTCACCCATGAATATGTTAATTTATTTTTTTCAATTCTATTGGTTTTTGCTGTCAATATTGGTTCATGGTTCACCTTTCTTTTTTTCTTTTTTTTTTAAATGGATTTGACGTGAGCTCAAAATACAAGTGTAAGTTTATTATTATTGTTAATATTAAGATTGATATGTGTTTATAATTTGAATGATTCTTAATCAATAAATTATAAATTTTGATGAATAAATATATAGAGAGTAAATCAATATATATATATATATATATATTTGCGGTAAACCCGAAACGGAACACCGGTATTGACCAGTACTGAAATATCCCATTCCAATGGCCAAACCGAAATGGGTGCCGAAACGAAATATACAACTTTGATAAATACCACCAAGTTCATAAAGGTAAGACCAACTTTAGCCTTAATTTCTATTATTCATGAGTAATAATAATTTTCATAATAGTTGAGTTGATAGTTTCTTATTATTAATTGGGCATTTGGCTCAATAGTATCCTCGATTCTTTTTGGTTCTTATCCCTTTATTAGAGTGTGGGTTTGATTTTTCACATTTACAAAATAGAATTAGATTAGAGTAGGATTTCTATCGGCATTCAAAGAGTGCCTAAAAAAAAAGTTTCTTATTAGTTTTCACCACTAATATAATTTTATTATTTACTATTCAACACTTTAACAGTTATAATATTTTTTTTGTGCCTCAAGACTTATTGTTTATTCATTTATCACCAACTTCTCCTTTCTAACTTGATCTTTGAAGAATCTGAGACCAACCTTCCAAAGTTGGTCCCCAATCTGGAAAGTACCTTTTACTGATTCAGACAAAAGCACGTAGTAATCAGACGGACACGTTCGACTGAAATCCTTATCGTGGTTCTCTCCTATTTCGAACACCTCCACTTACATGCATGTACCGTCCATTTTCAAAATGTAATTTGACATTATGAAAATGAGCATGTGCATGAACCATCCATTTTCCAAATGTAATTTGAAATTATGAAAATGAGCATGAGATTGCGACGTGGTTATATTTGGAAACCAAATAAATTATGGAGCATCCATCTTGTTTTGAATACAGAGTGAACTAATCCGTTCCTTCCAAATTTGCAATTTTTATCTTATTTTATTTAATGAGTTACTTAATTTGCATATTACGCATGCGATACCTTCATATTCCAACCCCAAGGAATTTGTGCTTAAATACCCTTCACAGATTACCCCTCTCCAGTATACACCTCAATGGTCATATTCTATCTCAATGTTTCCTTCACATATCACTCCCTCAATTTCCCCTCTCCCTCATGAGCAATTTCTCAGAACAATTCCTGAAAGAATTGTGTCGAATAGTGAGATCGGATCAGTGATTTACCAGCCAAGATTTCAACCATGTGCAAATAAAAACATAAACTGAATGGCAAGTTTATTTTAATGCTACTCCTCTCTCTTATTCTTATTCATACATTTTCATTTCATCTGCTAGGATATGGTCCAAATTTATTCCCAGAAATTTCACCTGCCTAGTTTGTCAGTTACAAAATATATATCAGTGATCTATTTTTTTACTTAATGTTAGAATGATGGTTATCCAACCCTGAGGTAAAAGGGAAAAGTATTTTGTTGGTGGTTTTTTTTTTCCCTTAGAGGGGGTTGAATTTTTATGGTTTCTTCGGTTTCCTTAGAGTGAAACAATAATTCAATAAAAAGTCAAGAAATTGTATGATGAGTTTCTTGCTTTCTTAGGTCTCAATTTCAGGTGTCAAGATGAGTGTAAAATGTTAGTGTTTTAACTGGGAACTCAACATCACTTGTGAGGTTAACACCGAAATTTATGGATGGGGTGGATTCAGTGGCGGAGCCAGAAAAAAATTTCAAGGGGGGCACAGCTGAATATAACAACATTAAATTTTTTTTTTTTTTTAAATTCCGAAGCAAACATTAAATAGATTGAGCTTTTTTAGATGGTTTAATATCTAAAGTTTTAGCATTTGGGATAGAGGATTGAGCATTAATCTCTCAATCTTGCACATTTTTCTCTTTAAATATGCATCATCCCAATTTTGATAATTTTTTCCTTAAAATATGCATCAATTATGAATAGTTTCCCAATTAAAAAAAATTCAAGGAGGAGTCCATAAGGAAATTCCTTTTAATTTATGCTTTAAAAAAAAAAACCCAAAATGTTAGGGGGAGCCAAGGCTCCCCCTGCCCCCCCTTGGCACAGCCCCTGGGTTGACTGTGTAGTGTGCACCACCACCAGACTACCAGTTAGTTGCAAGTGAATGACTGACCCTAATACTTCTCATCTAAGATCACATAGTTTCAATATCAGTGATCCATTTTATTTATTATTATTATTTTTTTTTTCATTTGGCAAAATATAATAACAAAGGGCATTTCATAATTTCATTACCTCCCATCTCAACAACCAAACAAGATATGGTAGATTTCAAATTTCATTCTTATGGTTGACTAGTTCCCTTTGTTGCATTTCTTGAATCACAAAATCTATCATGAAGTATTATAATCTGATCTATATTTTATTTTCAGCATGTGGACAGAAAAAGACAGGCAACCATCCAATTCGTTACCTAACATAATTGGTATGTCCTGGCCTAGCTCTTATATACACTTGTGAACTTTTTTGTTGCATTTATAAGCAAATGAAACATTGTAGGTTTACTATTTTATATTCATTTGAAAATAAATTATATTTCTGTATCATTTATATAATTTTTTCCCTAACCAATAGCAGATTAATTATCAAATTTTCTTATTATTTTCAAAAGAACACCTTAAAATAATGGGAAGAATTAGAATTACATCTATTTTCAGAGATGTTGCATTTTATTATTTCCCGTCTTTGTCGGGAGAAGACTCTTTCCTATGATTGCTGGCTCTATGGTTAGTTGATAAAATAAACCCGGCTTGTTGAATACATTCTTCACGTTTTTTGTCAAGTGTTTGGTGCCAAAATTATTTTTAGAATACAATTAAGCATCCACCTCTTGGTTGTATAATTTTTATTGTTATTGTTAACTACCATATCATTCTGGTCTTTCAAGATTCTCTCTCTTATTGCATAAAGTCAGACGAATGTGAGAGACACAACATTGTTATAGAATGAGTAAATGTGACCCCTAAATATCTGACTGCTTCAAATTTCGAATACTTATTGTTTTCATCTTTTAATTTTTCATTTTGAGTTGTGGATTGATGGTTAGTTTATTGTTCCAACTTTCTTTCACATCCTATCATAAGAAATAATAAATTGCACATTTTTTAAACCTGAATGGATGACACAATCAGTTGGAGATCACACCTCATGAAGTGGAGTAAAGAAAATAACGACCCAATATTCTCTGTGAAAACTTGAGCAATATTTTTCATTAATGTAGCAGCCTTTAAATAAAAGTTTGTGTTTATTGAACTAAAACAAGATAAGCTAGAGTTGAGATAAGATAAGATAAATGCAAGCTACTTGAAAAATAAATGCAACTAGATGTTTTAAAATATAAATACATCCAGTTGTTATAAAGTGATAAGATCAATCTAACTTCTTATGTGCTCTATTATAGAGATCACTACTTTGAATGCCCCTTTCTCCTCCCCTTGGTCCATGACTCATTAAAAAAAAAAACACCTTTCTTTAACCATGCATCTTTAACGCGTTGATAATTAGCACCTTGATATATAATGTCTTATTTATTTTTTCCTCTCAGGATTAAACAATCTACAGAACTTTTTCACAATGTTTACAGCGTTGCACATTGTTTCTCAAAAGCAAGGCCTTGAAAACATTTTGAAGGCCTGATAAGCCAGGAAAAATCCGTGGAAGAATTGTTCCAATCAATGGATGGAATGACCAAATCAAATATATGAGAAGCCTCATGGTTAAATTCACGGCACACTAGTATGGTGGAGTCTTCAACAACATTTCACCATGTCCCATTGAAGTCAGCTCAAACTATCATAATTTAGACATGCAATTTGTGGGATCAAGTGTACATCTTGTATACACATGTAATCCTTAAGATGCAAGTCTTTGTTAAATATGTTTTCTAAGTCTTGTAAATTATTGTCATGTAATTGTTTCTTACAAATTATTATTATTTGTAGTTGTTTGTTATTAGCGTGTATAAGCTTTGCTAGTGTCATCACATGCATCTGTTGGAACACCTGCCACCTTTTATTTTTGGGGCAACCATGAGCCCTACTTATTTAATTAATAATTTCATGAAGATCAAGCCCAAATGTAGCTTCCAAGTTCCAACTTCCAACACAAGTGCCACTCATGGAAATCAAAAGAACTTGCTTGAATTATATACCTCACAAATGGAACTCAATTGATATCAGCATAATTTCAATGTAGAACTAAACTAATGCTTAAGTAGTTTTAAACCACTTTATTGGTAGTGGAATGTCAAAGAACCTAATATCCAATTGTCGCTCAATTGGTATGCAGTGGGCATAAAGGGAAAAAAAGAATGAAGAATGGCTAATTATTGTTTCTCCATGTTTGTTTTAAACTGAGACCAGCTTTTTGACCTAGGTATATGTGGAAATCTAGTGCAAGAGGCAGCTCATCAGGCTGGTCATGCTGCGAGGTCTTCATTTCTTTGGCCTTTGGTATGTACTTGATTGTATTTTTGGGATCAAATTCTTCAGTTGCCATTAGAGCTTGTTGACTTCTTGGAATGATGATCCTGAAACCTGTTTACTTGGTAAACGGTTTCTCCTAGTCTGTATTTTTAGTTTGTTTGTATTTTTGAAGTTCTAGCTTTTCAGATGTTGAGATGTCCAGTTCTTGTGTACAAAGAACGTCATAAATTGTATAGGTGATTACAGGGCAAAATGTCTTATAAATAATTTTTCACTAAGTGGGTCCATGATTGTTCAAGAAGCCATTCTTTCTTGAAGTTGTTTCAGACATACATGACAAATTTACACCCACATGATATAGGGGTAAAAAGCAAAGAAAGTTAAGGAAAAAAGAATTCCAAGCTCCTATATATGCAGTACTTCCTAGTTCCTACCTCATCTTCCAAAAACTTCCCAGAATAATGCAATAAAAATAATTTTAAGTGGCCATTATAGTGTAATCTCCTCCAGTACACTCCAAGATTGTTCATCCAACAGGAGCTAGGAAGCAAAGACAGCATGCTTTTAGCTTCATCATTACAACTATCCAAGAAGGCCAGGCAGCATACATTCAATGTGTGCTAACACTAGTGACATCACAACTCTCAAATTTTCAAGCAGCCTTTTGTTCAGATGTTCAATAAAGCAGAAACACCAGAAAGTTCCTAGCAACCATAAGTCCCTAACAACTTGAAAGAAATGAGCATATGGATTAATATCAATGTTACATCTCTGACTGGTCAAGAAGAAATGTTAGCTTCAATTTCGAGTTTGTCGGGACTTGTTTCGGCTTCTTCGTAAAATTCATTTGGAGTCTGGTCAGTTTCCTCATGCTTAATTACATCTTTGCTAGGATCATTAGCTTCAATATCAAGTTCATCTGAACTTGTGTCAGCTTCCTCATGCATATCATTGGAAGTCTGGTAAGTCTCCTCATGCTTACTTGCATCTTTATCAGAACCATCAATTTCTTGGAGATGCTTTGCTTGAATTTTAACACGTTTTCCTTTGATGTATCGATATTCCCATTTTGGTGGGGGATATTTCTTATTCAGTTTGTTGTACTTGTCCATCATACCCAGCTCTTTGAAGACATTCCCAACCATTGAAACAATTGAAACATTTGGTCGGATACCAAGCTCTTCCATGTCAGCAAATATCTACAGGAGAATATATGCAAGAAGTTAGAATTCCTGTATTTAGAGTATCCAATTACAAAGGTCTAGTGCCATACAAATGAATTGCAGAATCGAAATATCAAAAGGAAAAATGATGCTTGATGCTGTTAAAACACTGTATTAATCAGGAAAGGAATATAAAAAATAAAACTAAAGTTGGCACAACAATACAGAGATGCAGTAAATTATTCTCCAAAAACGATGAAAAGGGTAACTTGCTGAATCTAACAATCAAAGGAAACTGTACCAGCGCAAACAGATTACCGATCAAATGCAGTGAAGATCCAAACCAATTAGTAAAATGTTTAGATGTTCCAATGGTAAAAATTCTTGATGGAATTATATCTAGACTTTTGAAGTATGAAATCTAGTAATTGTACACAGGTTGGGAGTTCTTTTTCTAAGAATCAATTGACTACAAGGTTAAGTAAACATAAGGTATTAACCTGAGAAAAATTTGAAAGCTAGATCTTATGGGATTGACACTGATGAGGATATGATCTGTTAATAGTGAATCCAGTGCTTACACTGTAATCATATTTAAGGCTTCAGCTCTCACACATTCTATAACCAGACGCTTTGTAAATCAACAACAAAAGTCACTAACTTCATGACTAGGAAGCATGCAATGGCACCAATAAAAAAGAAAATAATCTGAAGGTTGTAATATATACCATATGATTGGAGCATACAATATAAATTAATCGATATTCAAAAGAGATGGCATAGCAATACCTCAAACATCTTCCCATGCATGCCCCTTTTATAGTAAACAGAAATCATTTTATCGAAGAAAACACGAGGCGTGCTTTCCAAGTTCTCTGTAAATATTTTTGTCCAAAGCTCTTCAGCCTCATCGAGTCTCTCATCCTCTGTAAAGGCATTTAGTAATATCAAATAGCTTCCCATTGTTCTTCCTTGACCTTTGCTTAACATCCACTTTGTCACCTAAAACCCATATGTAATTGGCTTGATTTGATAATTGGAAAACAATAATAAGGACAAGAGAGAAAAAGTAAAAGAAAGAAAAAGTTCTTTCGAAAATAAAAATAAAACCTGAATTATTCTCTTCCATTCTCTTTGATCCTCAAGAGTCTTCAATGCCTTCTTCACTGTAACTAAAGGGAACTCTAAATCCCAGGCAATGAAAGAATCAAGAGCCCCATAAACTTCCTCTTTGACATTTGACAATTTATTAATCTACAGAAACACAAACCTATAATGACCATCTCAAGAGGGCAAAATACAATAAAGAAATTTGGTCCAGATTGTGCCTTTAATTTTTTAAATTTTTTTTAAGAAGTCAAAAAGTGCCATTAAACTGTTCTTCTATAAGTATAGATTTCTGAAACAATTCAAACCGCCAAATGGGCACAAACTCATATATGCTGTAAAACCAAATTAGGAAAAGAAAAAAAAAAGTAACACTAGGGAAAATAAAAGGCAAGCCTACACATTCAACGAGCTTCGCGGCCTTGGAAACAGTCCCAATTCTCTTTCTTGTTTTCCAGACTCGAGGATATCTTGGTCTTGGACCTTTTGCACCACAGACCTGAATTTTTTTTTGGACATTTTTGTAAGTTAAAAATGATATCAGCCCAGTTTAATTGCCAAAAATAACTGAAAACTAAAAATTCCCCTGTAAAATAAATAAATAAAACAGAATAGGACGTTTTAAAATCTCTTCTATCTTAATGTTCCCAATCAAAATAGAGATTCTTTTAAAAACTCATGAAGATGTACAGCTTCTTTCATATATAATAAAGCTGCGATTTTAATCGAAGAAGCTTACCACGACACTGCTCGTAGTCCTGGATATTTTAATGAATTCCAATCTTTTAATAATGATTGGCGGAGAGTATTTCAATGTAAGCATCCTGAGAAAGCGTAAAAGATAGGTCTGTAAAATCCACAAGTTCACTTAAAAATGTAACATAATAGTAGAAAGTTCATCAAGAGCCATAATATCCCATGTATTTCTTGCTTTTCAAAGCTAAATTAAACCATTTTGCCTAGAAAAAAATAGGCTTTAAAAAGTAATGCATAAGCAAATGAGCTAAAAAGCTAAATAATATAAGCTAAAAACTAAAAACTAAAAAAAGAAAAAGCAAAATTTAGCTTTTGAAAGCATGAAATGTATTTCCAAATGATGACTAGAAAATGTAAACACGGATACAGTCGAAAGCGATAAGAGTGATTTTCATAGACAAAACTCAAACTAATCAACGCGTTTCGCTAGAATACGAATCTCTCAAGTCAACAACACCAAATAATAGCATCAATTAAGCTCCATTAAGCATAGTTCTCAATTCTTTGCAAAGGTTCCAACTTTAATCTATTGTCATATTTAATTTTTCTCCACAAAAAATACCAGAGAATTTGAAAAGTCTACAGAGAAAAAAGAAGAAGAGAGAATTACCGGGTCGAATTGGAGAAGAGCGAGTTGGTGGTTGAGACCTAGGAGAAAGGAGTGCCTTGGTTAGTGAAAGATATTTTACTATTTCTTTTCGTTTCTTTGCGTCTCTAATTTTTCTCTCCAGTTTTTCTTCACATCCAAACAGGGAAATAATATCTTTTTTGTCATTTTAATTCGCTGCCCAAAACGGTGCGTTTTCATGGATAGAGGTTAACATAACAACAACGGTATACTTCGCTGAAACGCCTAAAGTAAAAGTACTGGGCTTTTTCGTCCTTTCAATTAATTTCCAAGGACAGTCAAGTAATTTAGAATAGTTTAAATTATACAATAACCAGTCAGGTATTAACACCTGTCTAATTGTGAGAGTTTCAGTTACAATCGTCGCAGGAAATCAATACTGCGCACCTCATCCTCACAAAACTTGCTCTTTGAGACTCAGAAGCAATGCTTGTGGATCTCATACTTACGTAGAGAGAGAGAGAAAGAGAAAGAGAGAGAGATGATGATGATCGAATCAGCCATGGCCGTACGATTCCCCGCCGGCGCAAATGTCTGCTCCTCCACCGCTATACCCTGTAACTCTCTCTCTCTCTCTCATTCCAATTTGCCATTTAATGCTCTTACTTGAAAGTTTCAGTTTCCTTTACATTTACCTGTATTTTCTCGGCTGCCAAACGGAGCATAGTGTATTGCAAATTGCAATATATATTTCTTTTGAGCAATTTGTTTCTTTAATTATAGATTGTCGTTCAATGTGGAGCTCGGAGGATGTGAACGGAGTCCACGTCACCTCTTACCGGCTTTCTCACCCCGGCGGTTTTGATGTGCCGTGGTAGTGAAGCTAAACTTGATTTTATAAAGCTAGTTGAATTTCTGAGTTAATTCAAAGATTAAACTTTAGTATATTAACAATTAGAATATAAGGAGACAAAAATTCAAATTACTAATGTATGTTAAGATTGATATATAGGAATAGAGTTCGAAGATTAAAAGGCGGTTCTATGACACAAAGGAATGCTCTTATAAAGAGTAATAGAATTCGAGCATCTGCAGAGCATTTGGGCTCAGCTTCGGATCCTAAAAAGCAGAATGGGAGGTCACATTACCATCCGTCTGAAGAAATCGCTGAGCCAACATTAGAGAATTGTGGCGATGCTACACTTACAGCTGCAGAAGCAACTAGGACAATTATTGAGGTATTACATTGCATTCACTTGCTGATCAGTGGAAACAATTTTGAAAATGATTGCTAGATTTTCAGTGCAAATATGTTGTTTTAGCTAGCATTGATGTTAATGATGGTTGTGAAATTATTTTTGGGGGAGAAAGGTTTGTGAGTTTCATATCTAAAGGGGTGAGGGGAAGCTGACATAAATAGTTAGAAATATGGTGTTATATGTTTTTCAGAACTACATTGATATCAATCATCAATGATGCTTGGAATATCTCTATGGAAAATCATCTAAGAGAAGGAAAATGATGGATATCATAAGAGCTTAACTAGGGGTGGTTCTGTGGTGATTTGTAATATCAACTATTACCTTCCTCTTTTTCTATAGAAAGTTAGGTAATAGAAGCTGAGAATTGATAATAACCATACATGACCACACATCTTAAGTAAGCCTTTCATATTATTTCTTGTGGTTGCACCCTGGTGGTCTGACAATTCTGGAATCTGGGTTGCTGTTCTTTCTTATTTGTAGCCTGTTTTGTATTACTAATATTGCCCATAGTGTGTCACATTCAGGTAAACAGCAAAGCAACACTTATGTTTTCTAGTTTGATCGATGATGAAGTTCATGAGAATATTATCTTGCCCGAGTTGCCTTATGTTACTGATGAACATGGAAGTAAGCCAAGAGTTTGATGTTTGTCATTCACATAGTTACATAGTATTATTGGGCTTGACATCCTCATCTTTAAATTGTCAATGTGCTCTGGTGTTGCAGATATATACTTTCAAGTGAACAATGGTGAAGACACCGTTTTTCAATCCCTAACTTCAGAAAACAACTTTGTGGTATGGAATGTGTCCTGGAAAACATGCATATGTATTTGCATGTATATATGCATTGATACAAGTTTGAAAATGATTTTCTATTATAGACTTAGCAAAACTTACTATTGCAAACACATGATTTTCTTTAGGTTTCCTCAGTTGCTCTCTTTCTCACTCTATCTCTCTATTTGTTTGTGTGTGTCCACCTGTGTGTTCATGTTTGTGTGCACGTGCAATGTGTGTTTTGTTTGTTCATGCTTCAACATGTTTTTGCTCACTCTTTTGACGATACTGTTGACAATCTGATGTGCTCCTATGCGTAATTAAGGTTAGGTATACTTTGGTATATTGTGATCAATAAAGGCTTATATCCCAATTACTTTAGTTGGGAGCTTAGTATTTGTTACCATTAATTGTGCCATCTAGGATATTTTGTTAGTTGAAATATATATGACCATGTTTTTGTACATTCCTTTGACTATATGCTGTTGAGATCAATTGACTCCTCTGAGTAGTTAATTCATTGGTCTTTGTTGCATATGGCCAAGATTTAGATGATTCTCACAAATCTTGTCCACAATCTTAGGTTTACACTTTTTTTAATCTTTTATCTGTAAGTATTGCAGTTTGCACTTTTCATTCTTCGTTATATGATAATGTGATACAATAGCTCGATTGAACAGTTCTTGTTTAGATTTTGTTATGGGCTTATGTTTTTAACCTAAAATGCAGCAAGTCATTATAGGCTTGGATACTGTGGAAATGCTCAATGAGATGGAGTTATCAGGTCCATCAGAAATTGATTTTGGAATAGAGGAAATTGAAGATGAGGATAGCGATGATGAAAATGATGAGGATGATGAGGATACCGTTGAGGATGATGATTATGATACGGTCTGATTTACATTTTTTTTCTACTTTGATTTGATTGTTCACGTTATGTTTAGCTTCTCCATTGTAAGCATCATAGTTCTCAAAATATTCCATTATGTATTAGATTCTTCTTTGCAGGACTGGGTTGCTGTTCTTGATGATGAAGATGACCAGGATGATTCTGATGAGACACTTGCAGACTGGGCCAAGTTGGAGACGATGCGTTCTTCTCATCCGATGTATTTTGCCGGAAAGCTGGCTGAGGTAACAATTCATTGTAAATTTTTAATTTGTGATGGAGTACTGTGCAAGCACTCTTAGGAAGGATGCATGAAATTGAGGTTTTTTTTTTTATTTTTTTATTTTTTATCATGGCATGATCAATATGTGTAATTGCTACACTGGGTTTAAATGCCCACTTGTAGTGTATATGAAGCATAAAATTGCCATTTTAACATGGCTCATGGACATAGCTGGTCTTTTTTTCTTTCTTTTTTAATCTTTTTTTTTTTTTTTTTTTTTAATTGGTTAGGTTGCTTCAGATGATCCTATAGACTGGATGGAGCAGCCTCCGGCTAGTCTTGCTATCCAAGGCCTTCTAAGACCTGCATTTATTGAAGAACAATCTTTCATCCAAAAACGTCTATCTGACCATCAGTCCAGTAATGCTGACATAAATCAGGTCGGGAAAATTGAAGAAGACAAACCAGAAGATCTTGGTATGATTAATGGTTACAGAGATGAATCCGGGTCATCTGAGGATGGTTCAATCCGGGCAGAGGAACCTGAGAAGGATGAAATTCCTGTAAATGGGACTTCATTTTACAGGCTGGAGATGATTAGAATTCAGCTGTTCTCCTCACATGGACATCCGGTATGTTTAATGGTTTCTTAGGCGTGTTTTGACATTATATATGTAGCTGCTGGTCAATTTCTTTATGAATAAAAACATGTCATCCTTGACATTTATTGAAAAACACTACTTGTTTGATCTTGTTACTGGTTTAATTACTTAGCAACAACTGCAATTGCTGGTAGAATTTTCATATTAAGCTTGTTTAAGTAATCACAGGCAATTTGTCTTAGCAGGTTCCTTCCATGCTTCAGTGCTTCACACATTCTGATCAGTAGAAGTCCTAGATTCATGCACTGT
>OU015763.1:38034511-38128139 GCA_907173295.1 Fagus sylvatica
TCTTGAGCTATCAAAGCCCCAATCGCTTGACTATTTCGAGGCCAAGTAGAGTCGAAGAGGATTTTCCAGAAATAGGTGCACAAACAGTAGGGAGTTTGGTCATGATGTTTTGTACCTTTTCGAAGGCTTCTTGGCATTCGGTAGACCAACGGAATGATGCTCCCTTCTTCAAGAGTGGTGAGAAAGCAGAAGTTACTGCAGCAAGTCCAGGAATAAACCTTCTTATGTATGACAGCTTGCCTAAGAAACTCTTCAGCTCCTTTATGTGTGGTCGGTGGCTTCATAGTGGCTATGGCAGATGCTCTTGTTGGATCAACATCGATACCACGCTGATGTACTAAGAAACCCAGAAATTTGCCAGCTGAAACTCCGAATGCGCATTTGAGAGGATTCATCTTGAGTTTGTACAAGCGGCATCTTTCGAACACCTTCTTCAAGACACCAAAATGATCTCCCCTTGTCTTGGACTTCACCACAATATCATCGACATAGTCTTCAATTTCACGATGCATCATATCATGGAACATTGCTGTCATGGTTCTTTGATATGTGGCTCCGGCATTCTTGAGCCCAAATGGCATGACGGTGTAGTAGAAATTCCCAATAGGCGTGCGAAATGCAGTCTTCTCAGCGTCCCTTTGGAGACATAACAGATTTGATTATAACCGCTAAAACCATCCATAAAGGAAAACATTGCATGACCAGCAGCTGAGTCAATCAGGAGGTCCATGTTAGGCAGCGGAAATTCATCCTTAGGACATGCTTTGTTGAGATTACGGAAATCCACGCAACACCGAATCTGACCATTCTTTTTCTTCACAGGAACTATGTTAGACAGCCACCGTGGGTGCTGTATTGGCTTAATGAAACCAGCCGAAAGCAACTTCTTGACCTCTTGGGTAATTTGAGCTTCAACTTCTGGATGGAAGGTCCTCATAGGCTGTACCACTGGTCTAGTACCCGGTTCAACATTCAAAGAATGTGCAACAAGTTTCGGGTCTATCCCGGGCATTTCATTATATTGCCAAGCAAAAACATCTTGATATTCTTTTAATAGTTCCACTAAATGCATTCTTTCTTCAACTGATAATGATGCACTAATAGAAACAGGCCTATTTACATCGGGATCAGAACTTAGATTGATTACCTCAAGTTCTTCTTCTGCAGAAATTTTGGAAGTCTGCTGCAACCGGTTCTGCTGCATCTGCAGGTTCTGGTGCACTTGCTTCATTTACTGCGAGACAGGAGGGCTGCAGAATTCCCTCCTCTGGTTCGGGGGCCTCTTGTTGGGGACAATTGGCCCCCGCGCACCTTCACAAGCGATAAACAGTGCGTCCATCGGGTAGACGGACGCGTACACATTGTGGCTGGCTCTTGCTTGTGCTAGCTTCTGCTTTACGCTTCTTTTTCTGTTCCAGCAGATCTCTCAAATCTGCCCCAGGGGCGTCCCTTATTTCTTCCCATTTGGGCAGTGGAATTCCAATAGGTTTGGCAAGTGACGCTTCTCCTGCTGGAGTGATTTCATCATACAAGGCTGCCTCAACGAAATGGGACTCGGATTGATCAAAGGGTGCGGAATTGGCGGCTATGCGGATGGGCTTCCCATTGAGCCTTCCCTTAACACATTGGTGGTAGGTGGAAGGGATGAGTTGGTGTTTATGCAACCAAGGTCTTCCCAATAGTATATGGTAGGGAACCACGGAGTCCACAACATGGAACCGTGTGAAAGCCACAATGGGACCAACCTTTAGAACAAGTTGGATGTGCCCCTTAGTATATTCGCCTACACCCCCAAAGCCTTTTATCTCCATAGGTGCTCCTTGGATCTTCTTTTGAGAGATTTCTGCTGCTTGGATTGTACTTAAAGGAATAAGGTTGATGCAAGAGCCATTATCTACTAAGGCACGTCTTCACTTGCACCTCATTGATTCGTGGCTGAGAGGTAAAGAGGACGCCGGTGATCTGGATACTGAACTTCCATATCTTCATCTGTAAATGTGACTGCATTGGTTGTTTCCAGAAAAGCTCGACTGGCATGAGTTTCTGCTGTAAAGCAGTGAGCTCCAGAGTCTGCTGCTATGGCCATGATGGCCTCAGTAGCTGCCGTGCGAGCTTCTGGATTCAATCCTAGCTGATTGAAGAGAGACCGAAACCTGGGATTCCTCTGCAGAGTCTTGATGGCTATAGGTGTCATGGCAGTGCTTGCTGTGGCAGACTCATCAGCATCCACGTCGCTAGTACTCCCATGAATAACGACCGAAACAACAGCCCCATTTTTATGCTTAGGGAAGGGATCAGTATGCACCTTCTACTGTACTTGAGGTAATTCCAGGGTTCCATCTTGAATTTTCTCATGGAATTTTCTCCTAAGGGTCCAACAATCTGCTGTAGAGTGATGGACATATCGATGGAAATAACAGAATTTTGGATTCTTTTTATCTTCTTCAGTTGCTTTCTTCTGAGCTTCTGGAAGTTTGATAATGCCATCTGCCACCCATTTGTCAAGAATGGCTTTCATTTCTTCTAGAGTGCAAGGAACCGGGGGTGGTGCTTCATCAAAAGACCTCTCATTTGACTTCTTTCCGCTTGTTGTTCACAGTTGACACCGTGAGAACTTGTGGTGGATTCTTCTTTTCTCTAGGCTTTTCGGTATGAGGCTTGACTGATAACGCTGTTTTTCGAGCCTTTTGGAGCAAGCTGCCCGAATCTTGAGATGTCAAGGTTTTCAAGGTGAGCTCGAAATTCTGGCAGCATGTTATCTATGCAGACCCCTACTAGCTCGCCTTCTTCATAAGTTGGCATAGCAATCCAGAGATATGTCGCGAAAACGATGTATGTAAGCGGAGCAAGTCTTCCCCGTTTGCTTGCTTGGTAGTGTGGAGGTTGACAAGCGTAATTTTCTCTTCCGCTTGAAAATATTTTCCGCAGAACAGCTCAACCATATCTTCCCAAACCTTCACAGATCCGGGAGGCAAGGTGGTGTACCATGTGTAGGCTCTATCATCAAGAGACTTTGAAAATTCTC
Source organism: Fagus sylvatica (assembly GCA_907173295.1). Classification (NCBI taxonomy): domain Eukaryota; kingdom Viridiplantae; phylum Streptophyta; class Magnoliopsida; order Fagales; family Fagaceae; genus Fagus; species Fagus sylvatica. The sequence continues at coordinate 38,037,537 of OU015763.1, forward strand.
GAAGGCATAGATCACCATTTCCGGCATAAGCCCCCATTGAGTCTACAAACTTACTGATGTGGACAAGGGCACTCCCCTTTCGGCCATCAAAACGTGAGAAGGTTGGGGCTATATACTTCTCGGGGTAAGGCTGTTTTAACAACTCAGCAGGATAGGGAGGCTTTCTTACAAAGAGCCGAGGCTCCTTTGGGTTCTTTTCCCTTTCTTGCTTGAGGAGGTCTGCTACATCAGACATTGTCACAAAGGTAGCCTCCTTTTGGTGTGATCCTGAGTCTTCATGAGGCTTTTCCTGGTCTCCATCTTCGTTTTGAGGAGGAGTCTTTGTACCAGCATCCTTTTCTTTGAGCTGTTTGATGGCTTCTGCCAGCTCACTCTGGTTCTGCTGCAAGCTCTGTATCAGTTCCAGCAGCAGGTTTGTTGGTGGTACCTCCTGGTTGTGATTGCTTGGAGGTGGTTGCGGCTGATCTTGCCCTTGTACATTGACTGCAGATTCGGCTTGGGAGTGTTCCATGTGGGCTGAAACTTCCCTTTGCTTTCTTCTCTGTCGAGGTTTAGGAGGCATGGCTCTTGAGCTCTATCTTTCTTCTTGGAAGTGTTAATCTCGACTCCCCAGTGGAGTCGCCAGAAATGTGAGGGGTGTTTTTGTAACAATGCCACGTGGCGTGCCGAGGGCGATCACGACATGGACTTCGATATAAAAAAAAAAGGGGTAGCCGAACCCAAAACTCAACCGAGGGCCTAAGGTTTGGCCCAAGGGCTAGTGGGACACTTCTCAAGAATATTTAAAAGCTAAAATCACTAAAGCCCAAAAATAACATGAACAAAGATCAAGGGAAGTTCAATCAAAACGTCATTACCGATAAGAAATCCAAAGAACAGTCTTGGGCCGAGCCTCTCGCTGTTTCTCAGTTGAATCGGACTTGAAACGACGTAGCTTTGGTCATCTCAACTTTAAACACGGATTTTCTGTGCTGCTGGTGACATCTGCCAGAAGAGCTTTTAACAGTAACAAATTCTGTTAAAGCCAAAAAGAAGGTTGACTTGTTGGGAGAGAGTCACCTCCGATGAGACATGCATGAGGGTCAGGGGAGAATGTGTTTAGGCCTTTTGTGGAGCTAAGACTAAGGGTAGAGAACCATTGTGGTCCTTATAAGGCATTTTAGGAAATTCTGCCCAGACATCTGCCAGGAGAGCTTTTCCTGAGAAAAAATGGATTAAGTTATAAATCCTAATCTTTCGAACAGGATTGCCTTTTCTTGGTTTAAGATGGGTGTTTCTAAATGGTAAGGAGGCCTTAGAACATCTATTCTCAGAGGCTCTTTCTTGGAGAAAATCCCAGAGAGAATCCTTTCTCTTGGGTTTTGATTGTGGTAATTTCTTGAGTTATTGGAAGGGCTGTTCTTGGTTTTTTTCTGAGGCTAATGGTTCTGGTGAATCTGATCCCTTGAGAATGCAGTCAATTCTCCATATATAGAATGATTAGTGTGGCTTAATCTCTTGGGAAAACCGAGGTTATCATTCCCTTAAGCCTATTAACTTTTTGTGTTAGTCTTCTATGACTTGTTTTGTCAAGAAGAGTATGGTATAAGTGAAATGATTAGAGCCTTTTTCTGGTGTCAGGGTAAGGTTTTCTCCTTCCCCGAAATGGCTTGTCAGAGGCACTCATTGCCTCTTGTTGGTGGGTTTTTGTGTATGGTTTTGTCCATGCATGTCTCACGTGTCTTGGCACCCATGAATCCATCGTTGAGTCTCCCAGCAGACTTAATGACAGTAATCCATGGCCACCTAAGTCTCGGAACTGACTCCCCTCCACCAAACCACACTCCTCAAGTCGGATCAACATAAGGAGAGTAGCTTCCTCACGGGTCTGGGCCGTGGGAGCTACTCCCTGAGTCCTTTTGGGACCGAGATGGACATGGTTGTGGATTCTCTATAGTATTTCTTCACTTCCCATGCATTTTGGTTGCTGTCAGTGATCTTGGAGATGTTATGCAGAAATCTGCTGCGTGAACAGTGCTGGAAATTATAGTTTCCGGTGGAGTGGGTAGCTGGGATAGGCTGTAGAAGCTTGTGTTAATTTGAAAATGGTGGGTTGGCAGCTCTTGTCACGTTGGAGAGGATTGCCTGCTGCTGCTTTCCTTCTTTTGGTAATAATAGGACATAATGCAGGTTCTGCCAGCAGCAGACATGCAACCCTTCTTCTGTCAGCTTGAACTCAGACCTCATGGGGCCCACGGATTGGCTGTCTTCAGCTGTTTTGGGTGCTGGGCTGACCAGTGTTTGGGTTCCAGCTGCTTTCCTCTACTAATTCAATGGTGTTTGGACTCCATATTTGTATTGTAAATACATTTTGGACCATAGGCTTTTGGTAGATTTCTTTTGGGCTTGTGAATAGTGTCGGGGCACTTAAAAATAGGTCTACATGGCTCTTTAGGCACTGTCTAAGGCTGGGCCATGTGTTTTCGGGTTGTGGGCTTTTAGAATGATGTCAAGCCACCTTAATGATGAGCCCAAATGATTTATTTAAAAGTTGTTTGGGATGCTTTATTGGGCTGGGCTCATTGGGTTAATTAATTGAACTCCAAGGACTTCATGGGTATTATTGGGTATACTCAAATAGGTTGGGCTAATTGGGTTATTTTATTTAGATAGTCACTTAAGCCCAAATATCTTGTTAGGGGTTGTTTAAGGTATTTTTATCGGGCCGGGCTTATTAAAGGGCTAATTAAGCCCAAGCATTTTATTTGGGAGCCCATTTAAATTATTAGTTAAAAAATGGGCATGTACAAATGTATTCAACAAGCCGGGTCTATTTTATCAACTAACCATAGAGCCAGCAATCATAGGAAAGAGCCTTCTCCCTACAAAGATGGGAAATAATAAAATGCAACACCTCTGAAAACAGATGTAATTCTAATTATTCCCATTATTTTAAGGGGTTCATTTGAAAATAATAAGAAAATTTGATAATTAATCTGCTATTGGTGAGGGGAAAAAATATATAAATGATACAGAAATATAATTTATTTTCAAATGAATATAAAATAGTAAACCTACAATGTTTCATTTGCTTATAAATGCAACAAAAAAGTTCACAAGTGTATATAAGAGCTAGGCCAGGACATACCAATTATGTTAGGTAACGAATTGGATGGTTGCCTGTCTTTTTCTGTCCACATGCTGAAAATAAAATATAGATCAGATTATAATACTTCATGATAGATTTTGTGATTCAAGAAATGCAACAAAGGGAACTAGTCAACCATAAGAATGAAATTTGAAATCTACCATATCTTGTTTGGTTGTTGAGATGGGAGGTAATGAAATTATGAAATGCCCTTTGTTATTATATTTTGCCAAATGAAAAAAAAAATAATAATAATAAATAAAATGGATCACTGATATTGAAACTATGTGATCTTAGATGAGAAGTATTAGGGTCAGTCATTCACTTGCAACTAACTGGTTGTCTGGTGGTGGTGCACACTACACAGTCAACCCAGGGGCTGTGCCAAGGGGGGGCAGGGGGAGCCTTGGCTCCCCCTAACATTTTGGGTTTTTTTTTTTTTTTTAAAGCATAAATTAAAAGGAATTTCCTTATGGACTCCTCCTTGAATTTTTTTTAATTGGGAAACTATTCATAATTGATGCATATTTTAAGGAAAAAATTATCAAAATTGGGATGATGCATATTTAAAGAGAAAAATGTGCAAGATTGAGAGATTAATGCTCAATCCCTATCCCAAATGCTAAAACTTTAGATATTAAACCATCTAAAAAAGCTCAATCTATTTAATGTTTGCTTCGGAATTTAAAAAAAAAAAAAAATTTAATGTTGTTATATTCAGCTGTGCCCCCCTTGAAATTTTTTTCTGGCTCCGCCACTGAATCCACCCCATCCATAAATTTCGGTGTTAACCTCACAAGTGATGTTGAGTTCCCAGTTAAAACACTAACATTTTACACTCATCTTGACACCTGAAATTGAGACCTAAGAAAGCAAGAAACTCATCATACAATTTCTTGACTTTTTATTGAATTATTGTTTCACTCTAAGGAAACCGAAGAAACCATAAAAATTCAACCCCCTCTAAGGGAAAAAAAAAACCACCAACAAAATACTTTTCCCTTTTACCTCAGGGTTGGATAACCATCATTCTAACATTAAGTAAAAAAATAGATCACTGATATATATTTTGTAACTGACAAACTAGGCAGGTGAAATTTCTGGGAATAAATTTGGACCATATCCTAGCAGATGAAATGAAAATGTATGAATAAGAATAAGAGAGAGGAGTAGCATTAAAATAAACTTGCCATTCAGTTTATGTTTTTATTTGCACATGGTTGAAATCTTGGCTGGTAAATCACTGATCCGATCTCACTATTCGACACAATTCTTTCAGGAATTGTTCTGAGAAATTGCTCATGAGGGAGAGGGGAAATTGAGGGAGTGATATGTGAAGGAAACATTGAGATAGAATATGACCATTGAGGTGTATACTGGAGAGGGGTAATCTGTGAAGGGTATTTAAGCACAAATTCCTTGGGGTTGGAATATGAAGGTATCGCATGCGTAATATGCAAATTAAGTAACTCATTAAATAAAATAAGATAAAAATTGCAAATTTGGAAGGAACGGATTAGTTCACTCTGTATTCAAAACAAGATGGATGCTCCATAATTTATTTGGTTTCCAAATATAACCACGTCGCAATCTCATGCTCATTTTCATAATTTCAAATTACATTTGGAAAATGGATGGTTCATGCACATGCTCATTTTCATAATGTCAAATTACATTTTGAAAATGGACGGTACATGCATGTAAGTGGAGGTGTTCGAAATAGGAGAGAACCACGATAAGGATTTCTGTCGAACGTGTCCGTCTGATTACTACGTGCTTTTGTCTGAATCAGTAAAAGGTACTTTCCAGATTGGGGACCAACTTTGGAAGGTTGGTCTCAGATTCTTCAAAGATCAAGTTAGAAAGGAGAAGTTGGTGATAAATGAATAAACAATAAGTCTTGAGGCACAAAAAAATATTATAACTGTTAAAGTGTTGAATAGTAAATAATAAAATTATATTAGTGGTGAAAACTAATAAGAAACTTTTTTTTTAGGCACTCTTTGAATGCCGATAGAAATCCTACTCTAATCTAATTCTATTTTGTAAATGTGAAAAATCAAACCCACACTCTAATAAAGGGATAAGAACACAAAAAAAAACGAGGATACTATTAAGCCAAATGCCCAATTAATAATAAGAAACTATCAACTCAATTATTATGAAAATTATTATTACTCATGAATAATAGAAATTAAGGCTAAAGTTGGTCTTACCTTTATGAACTTGGTGGTATTTATAAGTGAGGATCGGGGGCAAAAGTGGATCTGCGGAATAGAGGGAGATGTATTGACATCTTTATGCCCCCATAGGTCGGCGGAAAGGATGTGCGGTCATACAACTTTCCCTAGTTTGAAAGGCTGGAAGCCTGGAAGTGCCTTTATGTCTTTTAGCATTTAATGCTTATCTCTATAATTGGTAAGGTCATTCAATACGGATTAGTAACATAATTGAATTCAAATATATAATTGTATTGAATTTAAATATATTTGAAAAATATAATATTATTTTGTCTTTTATTAATTAATGTAACCATGTGTTTGAATTCAATTGGAGAACCTAATGTACTTAACCTAAGAAATTTTACTTAAGTTTTACCTCTCAAAGTTTATCAGAGAAGACTCCCTTCAAAGGACAAGTAGTATAATCGGACTGAAACTTTCTGACCAAGGTCATTTCCTCAAATACTGGCTCGACTACAAACCAAGGGTGTAAGCATAAAACATTCTTGAATCTTGACCCCTCCAGAGGTGCATAATTACATGTGTATATAAGAGCACATAATCTAGACATTAATATATATATATATATATGTATATATATATATATATATATATATATATATGTATATATATAACGTGAATTAATTTGTTGGTGAAAATTCTATTTTGATTTGAACATTTTATTTAATTATTGATAAGTCTTAGTGCTCATTTGGAAGAGTTTATTTGCATTGGTTTGTTAGGCTTAAAGAATAAGCTAGTAAAAAATACTGCTGTACTTAGTTGTTTGATTAGCTTTTTTCTTTTAGCCTTTTAGCTTATTTGCTTATGTACAATTTTTTAAAGCTTCACTTTTTTTAGATACAATTTTACTTTAGCCGAAATTCAATCCTACGGCTCATCCACAAGTGTACACTTTTTTATTCCATCCAAAGGGACCATATCCGTTACAATGGTTTAATATACAATCTCTAACTCTGCAATGCTCCAATAATAACACGTCACCTAATAAAAAAAAATCTGACTTAATATCTAATATATTTGTTGAGTTTAACACATCACATATATTTTTTATTAAGTGGAGTATTATTATTGGATTATTGGAGCATTGCAGATATTATATATTAAACCATTGTAGTTGATATGCTCTCCCATCCAAGTGAAAAAATTGTAAAATTATCCATCAAATTATATTCGCAAACTCACAAATACACCACATAAAAGCCATATTCTCAAAATGGTAGTTTGAATAAAGAATGTTAAAAAAGTTAAAAGTAAAAAAAATACAAATTCCGTAAAATTTGAACACACATTTTGGACTTAAAGTACAACTACTTACATTTTTATCTTTTCAAAAACACTCTAAGCACGCAGTCACGCGTATACGTGGAATGTTGGTACATATAAAATGAAAGCTTTTGAATTTTTGGCTGATTATACTACAATTTAAGCTTTTGAGAACCCAATATATTTCTACATCATCATCATAATACAATTTCTTTTCTATGGAATCCTAGTTAAAACCAATTTGATTATCAAAAAAATTAGAACCAATTAAAACTCACAATTTTATTAGAATAAAATAGTCCAATACTTTTTCTAAACAAATCCTAATTTAATTAGGTCGCAACAAATTCTCTGTTCTGATTTTTTATCTTAATAAATATTTAAATATATATTATTTATAACTTGTATTTGTTTTGTGGATAATTATACTATATTTCGGGAGTACATTAAATGCGTATTCCCTCCTCTCACAGAAGTTGTGGGTCCCGTTAATTAAATTCATGATGAGACCCACCACTTCTGTGAGATAAAGAAGTACGCATTTAATATACTCCCGAAATACTTAATAATTTTCCTTATTTTGTGAGGAAAGTATCTAGGACAATAAGTTTTTTTTTTGATAAAATCTAGGACAATAAGTTATTAAAGCTTATAACAAAAACTGTAATAATAGGAATAGGATAGGTTTAATTAAAAATTAAGCAAGTTTAAAAGAGGCAGTCAATCCCAGTCACACACCCAGTGGCCAGTGCCACTAGCGCCCCCAGGGCCAGGACCCAGTCAGTCTTCAGACACGACAAAAATCCCAAAAATAAAAAAGAAAATCCAAACCGTGTGGAGAGAGTCGGAACCCATGGCGTCCCCAACCGAACCCATCTCCCATTTCCTCCAATCCGCCACTTCCAATTTCCTCTCCCTCTTCACCCCTTCCCCCAAAACGTCGTCGTCCTCCTCCTCTTCCCTAACCACCTCCAAAATATGCGTCCCCTTACTCCACCCTATTCCTAACTACTCACCCTTCGACTCCAACCCCAAATCCTCCTCCATCAAGACCGTCCAATCACCCACCTCCACCTCCAACTCGAACTCCCCCTTCCCATCAACGGTCAGGATTAACAGCCTTAACTCTAACGGCAAGGCCGGTGGGCCGGCCTTCGTGGGCCAGGTCTTCAGTATGTGTGACCTTTCCGGAACCGGTCTCATGGCTGTCTCTACCCACTTCGACATTCCCTTCCTCTCCAATAGGTACACCTTGCTTCTTCTTATTATTATTATTTATTTTAAATTACAAAGCTAGGAGTAAAATTCGTTGAATTAATTTTCAATACCATGTAAAACAGAATAAGTATCTTTGAACTTTTTGTTTTTCGAAAAGAAGAAAAGTAATTTGAGCTGATTCACTTTAATCTGTAGAACACCTGAGTGGCTTAAGAAGATGTTTTCAACAATTACTAAGAGTGAAAGAAACGGTCCCGTATTCCGCTTTTTTATGGATTTAGGTGATGCAGGTATGTTTTAATAATTAATAGCAGCTATTTTTCTGTTGTTTCGTCCTAGTGCGGTACCGGTTTTATTGTGTTTAACTTGATTACAACTTTTTTCTAAGTGGAAAACATGTTTCCACAAATGTCACTCATTCTCGTGATTGAATTGGATCACTTATGATTCCGAAGTGGACACAGTTTGGCTACAAACCCACTACGTGGCAACTATAAGTTAACACATAGTTGGTTTGTAGCTTTAGGCTACATACTGGTTTGTAGCTAAACCCTGTCCGAAGTGGAGTTGCCTGATTCTAGAAAATTTGGATCTGTTCATTTTTGTCATCTTCATATTCAAATTTTTATTTTTCTCTTCTATGTTTCTTGACTTCGTTCTTTGCCTGTTTTCTTAACAAAAATTATTTATTGTTAGAGATTGCTTGCATACTGATTCTTTCTGTTTTAGTGTCATATGTTAAAAGGTTGAATATTCCAAGTGGTGTGGTGGGTGCCTGTCGTCTTGATTTAGCATACGAGCACTTTAAGGTACTGCTCACTTGCTCTGAGTGAACTCGCTGTGTTTTTACCTAATGTATTTTTCCAATTGGAGTGTCGAATGAAATCTATTTTTATTACGATTCTGTTGGTATTCCTCTTCGTTTTTTTTTCCTCCTACCAGCACTTGTGTGTCTTTGTGTAATTATATTCATATTTATATAAGTTTACACATACCAGATGCTTTTCGCCTACACTAAATGAGCTTCAATCTTCATGATATTACTATTTGGCATTGTGATGATGCTGCAAACTGCTTATGTTGCCTTTTGGCGGAAACTGTGTCCTTGAATTTATTAGAAGTGTCGAACAAGACTTATGTTGCCAATCCAAACGGTTGGACCAAGGCTTTGTTGTTTTGAATGCGTTCTTTCTTGAAGATTATATGCATGTGTGTTATCAAGATTGGAAAAATGATTTATAGAACACATGCAAATGAGTCATACCAAAGATATGGCTTTAATGAATTTTAATTTTCAACTTAATTTTCTAAATGTAGCTTGTTGTGTTGAATTTCATTTTATGGTCTTTTTTTATAGATACGATAGGATTTGAATCTATGGCGTCTGCTTCATGATGATTGCTCTTTACCATCAAGCCAAGACACCAATGGGTTTCTTTTTGGTGTGGAATTTCATTTTATGGTATTCTTTTGGATTAGTTCTTTAAAATTGTTCACTGTGTGCAATGCAGGAAAAGCCACATTTATTCCAGTTTGTTCCAAATGAGAAGCAGGTATGATATGGAGTTCATGTGTTGTTACACAGTAGCATTTATCATTCCCTTTTTAAACTTTGCTATTTCTACAGGTCAAGGCTGCCAACAAACTTCTGAAGATAATCCAACAGAATGGGGGAAGCAAAAAGGTTGATGGTGTTCCAGTTTTTAGTGCTCAAAACTTGGATATTGCAATAGCAACTACAGATGGGATTAAGTGGTAAGTTCTGCCATGTACGAGCTCATTATGTAGTTTTAGGATTTTAACATGCAGAAAAGTTGATTATTTCTTGTTCATTTTGTTTAATAAAAATAATAATGTTTGCTCAATGGATAAATTGCAGACATCTTTTCTTTACATGGGTATTGGAAAATAGACCTACTATTTTGATGGATTAAGTTAATCCGACCTTGGTTTTTTTTTTTTTTTTTTTTTTTTTTTTTTTTTTCAGGTGTATTAACCTTTCTTTTGTTGAAAATGGAAATGCTGATTTTTTTTTTCTTTCTCTTTTTAATGTCTTCTAGTCCTTGTCGATATTTATATTTTATAGGGATAACTTCAGGCTATCTGTTTCTTTAGGCTATTCCTATTGGCTATTGCATCATTATTTCAAAAAGTTCTTCTAGATATATCCTTTTTATTGGAAATTATCTTCTTTCTATTTTCTGTATTTTTGAATCTCTGATGCTTTGTTGTTTCTTCATCAGGTATACTCCCTACTTCTTTGACAAAAACATGCTTGATAACATTCTTGAAGAATCTGTTGATCAACATTTCCATTCTTTAATTCAAACTCGGCACATGCAGCGCCGACGGGATGTTGTTGATGACAACTTGGCTGCAGAAGTGATTGAAGAGATGGGTGATAGCTTGTGGGAGCCTCCAGAGGTACAAAATCCATTGGTCTGGTATTACTTGTTGGAATAGTATCAAATGTCAAAAAGTAGCAGTAAACATATTGGCAGGGGGATCTGTGAATTTTAGGGTCATTCTATGAATATTTTTGTTTTAGGACCTTAGTGACTCATGATAGTCATGAATATTTGCAGTAATCATATTACTTATAAAAAAATGCAGTAATCACAGTATTTGATAATGATTTCAGTTATTGTAGTAAGTTTATATTTGGTTATGTATGTTCAACACATGCTTGCCAGAAGTGACCACTACTTGCTTTGAAATAGAAATTATATATGAATGAACGAAGATATAAAAGGAATGAGAGGGTGAAAAAAAAAGAAAGAGATGGGCATAGAGTCAGCTACACTCTACAACAGTCATCATGTAAAGCTAGAACTTATCCCTTTTATTTATTGCGGCATATTAACAGGTCCAAGAACTGCTGGATGAGATGGGCCATCCTGGAATACCTTTGAGTGTTATTTCAAAGGCTGCAGAAATGCAGCTCCTTTATACGGTTGACAGAGTGATCCTCGGTAACAGATGGTTGCGGAGAGCCACAGGCATACAACCAAAGTTTCCTTATATGGTTGACTCATTTGAGAAAAGGTGTGTCTCAAGCCGTTCTTTGACCTCACCTATTGATTATAAATGTTTACTGTATGACATAACCCCATGTGCTTACTCCTTGAAGACCAAATTTTGGATGATAGAGATTATATGTAGATCATGCAGAAATGACCACTTGATTTTCCCTGCCAATAGATTCTAATGCTAATATTCAGCTGATTAAATAACCTGGAGCATTAGATCTTTTGTGTCCTTAAATGTGCTCAAGAAGATGCTGGAAAGTATATTCTAGCATTGGGGCCCTCTTTCAGGGACTTCATTCTTTAGTCACCTAACCTGCACCCTTCATCTTGTGCGTACAAGTGCAAAAATATGTCTTTTGATTGCATATATTACTAGAATTTTCTGAAATCGAAAATCACACAACATCATAAGGAATTTTCTTGATTGCAGTTCCATTATTGCTTTGTATTGCCTTTTATCATTGAATTTACAGTTTTTCTTTTATAAAAGAAATTTCAAGTTTTTAACACCATTCCAACACAGTCTGAATTAACTGCTAAGAAGCACAAAAACGCCAAAAATCCCAGCATGTTTGTGTTGGACACGGACACGGACACGACTGCATGCCTGTTAAGCAAAAAATATTAATTTTTAATTTAGACAGAGTCAAGACATGGTGGGGACACGGTTGTGACACGACAACCACTAAAATTAAACAAATAAATGGATTTTGATTACCAGGCACAATCAACGCTATCGATCAACCCAGATCTTCTCTTTCTCTCTCTGCTCTCTAGCCACACAATCAACCATTCAGAAGTCTCCCACCTCAGATCCACGCTTATCTTGGCTGCTGCTCAAAGCTCATTGGCAATTTCTCTCTCGGCCAGCTATGCTTCTCTCTCTTGGATGGGTAACAGCTGCCCAAAGCTCATTCTATTTTCAGTTTTTGCACTCACTTTGGAGTTTTGACTGATATTTCATGTCTTGTTTTTGTCCTTGCTTCTTAGATTTACTAGCTAAAAACTTGTCCAATTAGGCTGTTTGCTTTGCCAAGCTGTTTTTGGCAGTGGTCAGTCTATTTTTCCTATTGACATGGCAAGACTTTTGTGCAACTGGGAATTTTAGACTCATTTTATTAGGTAGTATCAGGTTGTGCAACTCTTGAGTTCCTTTATAGGCTTATAGCAACATTATCTTTGTTTTGTTGCAGGAGTGCAGCTTCTGTTCTGAGAGCATATGAATCGAGTGTCTGTGTTGCCAACTCTGAAACAGAAAATGATAGTAAAGATTCTCAACACCAAGGGATGTCAGAGCTTGCATTAAAAGATAATATTCAAGCAAACCAAGAACACAATTTTGATTTAAGGTTACCTTTTGGAGATTTGTTAAGTCAGCTCTGGTCAAAAAAGTCATGCCAAACAGAAGAATTGTCGAGGGAATGCATAAAACAAAACCTACAGCCAAATCCTTTTCTTCCAAAGATTACAATGGTTGGAATCTCAACTGGGGAGGCAGGTCAGATGAGCAAAGCCAGTATAAAGAAGACAATGGAGGACCTAACAAAAGAGTTGGAGCAGACAGATCAGGGAAGTGCCATAGGTAGTAGTAATGAGTTCAAAAATGAAGACAGGGATCCACTATTTGTGGCAAATGTGGGCGATTACTATTCTGGCTTGGCAAAGACTGGTTCAGCACGATGGATTCGTGGTAGAAACAATTAAAGGGCCTGATTGAGGAGATAATTGATTTTATTGGAGATATTTGTGAATATTTTTTTCTGGAACAAATACTCCCCTCCCACACCAAAAAGGAAGGCAAGGAAAAAGAGAGGGTTAATATGATAATCCAATTTTCATATTTCTTGCTTGGATGCCAGCTTCTTGGTTCTGCATTCATTGTTTTTCCATCTGATCAATGTGGTAAAGAGTGATTATAAATAGAAATTAATGATCGTTCGGTAAAAATATTAAACTGTTAGATGCTTGTATAACAGTATTTTTGTTAAAAACAAATTGCTGTTTTATGGCCTTTTGAGCATTCATGGTCATGGAGATAAGCGAGGGATTTTGGAGGAATAGGACTTACTTGTATTATGATGTGTTTACTAGAAAGTTGTGTAATTAGCTAGACCTTTTACTTTCTTTCAAAGTTGTTCGAGTTGTTCATGGACTATATCTGTCTACATATTTACATTGAGCAGGATGTTATTGTTATGGCAGTTTATCAGAAGCTTAAATGACCTAAAATTGATCATTTTGACTTGTGCATGAGCATGTCTTGCATTGCAGGTATTTGTTGGATCCAATTGGCAATTACTATTTGCTTTTGTTCTGTCTGTCAAAATAGGGTTTGCTTCTATTTTTGTAGGAGACGAAATTACTCCCCAAGTGCTTTGGTTACTCAGGAAATAGTATAATGAGGGCAATAAAGTAATCACCGTTATCTTCTCCATCGCCAAAGTGAATGTTCTGCAGCTCTTCCAAATCATGGCCCAATTACTGTTATAGCTCCACTTGATTGTTTTCTTGTCTTCTAAACGCCATTGCTAAGCTCAATTTAGCTGAGGAAAGAAAATAAAATATATCAGAGCTTTCAATTTGGTTTCGTATTCAAATATCTAGAAATCTAAAGCATGATTTTTCACACACACACACACACAAAAAAAAAAAATACTTCATTATATTTTGACCCATAAAGTGTAAGGATGTTTTCATTTTGGTTCCTTTTGGTTGGAGATATTTTCTTTTGGTTTTATGAAGTTTGATTCGTTTTCAAATTGATTTTTCTATACATGTTCATGAGTAATCTAGTCGTTAAGAGAAAGTTGAAAAAAGCTACAAATGTTGAATTAGGAGCAGTTCTTTGATCAAGAATAGTGATGATTAGGCAACAAGAAGATTTAGATCAAAAACAGGTTCTTCGAGATCTTAGTTCGAATTAGGGTGGGGTAGAGAAGGGTGCGAATATTGAGCCAACTCAGAAATAGCATAGGAGTGAAGACAAAAGGCAATGGCCACAGGAAAGCCAAACTAGCTCAGGTTGGAGGCAGAGGGTGGAGGGTATCATGGGAGAGAATGAGAAGCAGAAGCAGTAGGCAACAGACTTACCTTGAAGATTGACGAAAACTAAGATAATTAGTTCAATTGTTGGTTGAACTAATTGGACTTGTAAATTCAATTTTGTATGATTTTTATAATAATTTATAGGGTGATCAAGCACACAAGAAAACTGGCTTACCAATTCAACCCGATTCAAAATGGTCAATTTTGCCAGCTCACTCAATCGGAACTGGATTTTGTATCTTGAAACCCAATCATTATTTGGACATCGAGTCCTCATCCTTTAAACCTACTCAATTTGATCTGACACCTCTATCCTTCGCTCAATAGCTCGCCTTACCGGTCACAATTGATTCTCTTTGTCATCTCCACTTCGTCTTGATGCCATCCCTTTCTCTCTCCAGTCTCGTGACCCTTACTATCTCCACTCAAACTTGATATTTGACAGAGATCTTGAGATCCTCCACCGAATCCAATGGAGATCTCAATCTCTATCTTATTGTTAGCCTTGACACCACCTCGATCTCCATTCGGCAAAACCAACCAATGTAATTGCTAACATAAACTTACAAGATCAATTGATAACTTGCATATTCTCACTTGACTTGGGTTAGAATATGAACAATTATATTTTTAACCCTCCAACTTAGAAGAGTAATAAATTAAATCAAATAATTTCAAAAATAACAAATTAAATCCTAAGGTTCAAAAAAGTAATAAATTAAAAAACTCTTAGCCTATGTTAAGCCCTATGTACAATGTGGTTACACTTAAATGATTTAATATTGATTTATTATTTTTTTCAAAATTCATGATTTAATTTATTATTTTTAAAACTATAGAGTTTAATTTATCACACTCACCAAACAAGTTTTAAATATAAGTTTTCCTTAGAATATTTTCAAACATGATCGTTATCAGGTCGATTGCCGAATTGAAATCTAAAGCCCGACCAACAGCTGATCATCTATAATAATGTTGAAAATTTCCTTGACAAGATAAGTATAACATGACGTGACCCAAAGAACTTTATGTAATTTTGTAGCATTGTGCTTCTGGGATTTTGATATCATTTTCACTAACCACACGTGAGAACTTGACCGCAAGGTCCGCAACACCATGGACTGTGGGGTCCAAAACGTTTTCCATTTTGGGTAAAAATTTCAATATGTGACTAATTGATGATGGAAGAAGCACAAACAATGACCAATAATGTCTCTCTAGATGAGTACCACTACTGCTACAACAAAGAAACTAATCATGAGCAAGAAGAAATTAGGACAACAATGAATGACATACGTGATAGTGGTGATAGTTTCTTGGTGCTTTGGGTGCCCTCTAATATCTCAATTGGTCTTCCCACTAAAAAGGTGGGGGGAGTCCCCCCCTTCCCCTGCTTAGATTAGATTGTTTGAACAAAATGAGTCTAAGTGAAGAAAAGAGAATGTGCATGAATGAGTTGGAACAATAACTTCATCCTGAGAGTAATGTTATAGACACAATATTTTTCACAATAATTGAGTTAAGAGTTTTTATTAGTTCAAATCTGGACTCATCACTAATATCATTTTATTATCTATCATTCATATCTTGACACATAAACAATTGTGTATTTTTGTATATCTCTAGACTTATTGATATTTTTATGATGTCTTCCTATCAAATCCTTATAACCCCCCCCCCCCCCCTCTTTCTTTCTCTCTCTCTCTCTCTTCAAAGTTGCCAAACTCACACCTCTTTGTGAGAGTTGAAAGAAGAAGAAATGTAATATTATTGGAAGATCAACTTTAAGCCAACATGAAGGCATAAAGCTATATTTCTGTCTAATCTCATCAAATTCAAGAAAGACAAAAAGAGCATGGTCTAACTAGTTATAGGTGACTCATGAGTCATGAGTACATAGCAACTTTGGGACAAAATCTTTTTCTTTGTACAAGAACTTCATAAAATTTGTGAAAAAAAAAAAAAAAGCAAATGGTATAACATGATAATTAAGAATAATTCATATCACAATAATATTCTAGAACTTATTTTGACTTTGTTAAGACTTACCAACCAAGTTGAAAAGGTGGGAAAGTTATTAGATCCCGGAGTATAGTTGACATTTGTTTTTTCCTTTTATAATTTTCTAGTTGGGTGTCAGAAATTTGAACCTTTGGTTTTTTTCTTAAAGGAAACTAATCGATGTCAATTAAATTATAAGACTCTTAACAATTTTAATATAAAAATATCATATAATATAAGTTTAAATATTCAAGTTTTTATTGGTATAGAATCTCACCTTTTTTTTTAATGAAGTAGTAGAATTTTAATGAATCAAAAGGAAACAAACCGAAATACAAGGAAACAGAAAAAACAAACATTACAAAAAACACCTAATCTCAGCCAGTGGGACCTCCAACCAAACTCTAGAACTTGGAAAAGAACAACCTAACTGAGCCAAAACCAGCTCAGCCCTGTTAGCCCCTGTCATCCAAGAAGACACAGTTGGCAGGGGCTAACAGGGTTGAGCTGTATAGAATCTCACCTAGTTGTACTAAAGAGAATTTAATAATTACTTGAATAATGTCCACTTGAGCAACTCCTTTTTTAGAAGGATTTGGCTTACGTCCAATGTTTTGGGACACTAGAAGAGACACAAACACGACACTTATTCAAAAGATAATCACGTGTCAACATTGTTTCCCGTCCAGTGCTCCTAGCCTTTCACTTTTTAGAATCGCGTCGGTTGGATTTAAAATTGGCTAGGCTAGAGAGAGAGTTTTTTTTAGGGTAGGCTTTTTCTTTGACAAAACCAACCAACCAACCAACGAAAGATAAAAGGCATGAATAATAATCAATCGAAGATCTTATTCCCTAAACTAAAATTTTGGACCCTCCCTACGGAAAGGGCAGGAGTTGTTTGCATCAGAGGTGGTAGTGGTGGTCCCAAATTATATATTGTAATATTGAGCATCCTTTAAATCCACCCATCTAGCTTCATTATGTCAATTAAGAATTTTATGCATATATGTTCAATTATCATTGTACCACGCACAGCAAATTTTTTTATTTTTTATTTTTTATCATTGTACCACGGGCCCAGCTCCTCTCTCACAAATTCACAGTTTATAATCACGAGTCGATTACAATTTGGAACCTCATATTAGGTTTTTTCTTTTATCTTTTTGGAAAATTTTGTTTATTTTATTTTCTCATCTAACCATAAAAGTTATCTGGCCCAGAAAATAAAAAATAAAAAACAAAGGGGTTTTTCTTTTCCAACCTTTTAGGCTTTAGCTTTCTTTTTACTGGTTAAGCAAAGAGCATCAAGTTTTTTTTTTTTAAAGGTACGGATATAACTATATTCTAGAAGCATTCTATTTTATTATTTTTTTTTTAACCCTTCTCTTATTCACTTAGCTTTTGTTTGGCAAGCCAGGTATTGGAGAACCTGTATATAATATGTAATAAAAAGTCTAATTGGTCTCCCCATCCTTTAAATAAGGTATGTGAATTATTTGTAGAATTTTTTAAAGACTTAATATAAAAACTTCTCCACTCTATATGGGGTTGGTGTCATATTTCTTTTAATGTGCTTTTGTTACCAGTTTAAAATAACTTCTTCCTTCATCCATTATGCTCTATTTTTGTGGGCAATCCTTTTTTCAATCTCTTTTTCCTTAAATAATCTAGTCAAGAAAGTCAGAAGGGTGGTATAATTTTGGGAACAATCATTATTGCTTCTTCTGCTTTTTATAAGTAATGTTTTGACTTACCTTTTGCTCATAATTAAGTCTCTAATGCCTGGCACTTCGGACTTCCTCAAATAAATTAACATAGACCAAGGCAAACACGATTGATCAGATCCCATCCTTAATTGATTCAGAAAGATAATCACATCCACACTCTTTTAGTTGTTCTTATGCAAATTGCAAATTTACAAGTATATTGTAAATGAAGTATCAGATACCCAAGTACTAACTAATATATTGTAATACTATTTCTATCTTCTCTTTTCTTACCCTTTCTATCTTATCTCTTCTTCTTCTACTACTTCTTCTTTTCGTTTCTTAAAAGCACAAATACAAAAGTTTTTAAGACAACTTTGCAATTATCACCTTTGTTATTTGCATTTAAAACACAAAGACTACTATTTTGTTTGTAACACTTAACTCTCTTATACTTGGTAAAAGAGTGTGCCACCAATGACTCATCCCTCTCAATGATCCATCCTCATTGATATGGATGGAACCAAAAATTTATCTTTAAGAGGTCATTCTCATCTCTTTTCTTACTCTAAATTGTAATCCTCATTGATATGGATGGAATTTAAGAGAACAAGAGTATGAACAAAAAAAATTCACCATTTAATAAGGAGATTTATACAAAAATTTAAGAATAAATTAATACATGAGAAAAAAGAAAAAAAGAAAAAAAAACATAATAATTATTTCTTAATATATTTAAGTTTTATTTTTTGAATAAAATAGTAGACTTAATATATTTAAGTTAATCATCTATCAAGTTGTACTAAAGTTCACATTAATTTTACTTTACTCTAAATCATCTATCAAGTTGGTTATTGACATTTTTAAGGTCTCTTTGGACCAAATTAATTTTTGAAAAGGCCCCTGTTGGTCTTAACGTGTTTCAGTCTCTTACCATTGACATACAACTCAAAATCCAAGACCCAATTATTGAGTTTAAAAGAGAGAAAGTTTAAAAGATGAAAGATGTATGGTGAGTAAAGGGTAGAATAGTCCATTTCTAAAAATTCAACACTTGTCTTGTTATCAAACCGTTTAATTTAACAAAATTGACTCATGGAGTAAACTGTAAAGCAAATAAAAGTAAGTGTTATCACAAAATTCATGAGTAATTATTTTGTACTTTAGAAATCAATGTTCTCTCTTCTAACATAATAGTAAGTATTGTGAATTAAATTCAAAGTAGAATCCATCATTTATATGAGAGGATGGAACATTGTTCCTCAAGTATTAAATAATTCTTCTCAAATCACATGATACTTTCGTGTTTTAATAACAACCCACGAAGTAGTAATTATGATTATTAATAATTTAAATGAAACTTAAGTATTTACCCCTCAATTAAGAACATTTCATCAATCTTCAATGATTGATACTCTTCATTCTAGTTTTTAGATCTATAGACAATCATTAATTTCATTTTTGCTATCCATTTTATAATCCATGTGAAATAAAAACATATAATAAAACTAGTCCAGATAAAATGTGAAATTATTCACTATATTTAACATATTAGACCTTCCTCTCACATAAGGGTCTTGCACATCCAACCCAATGTTTACATCAATATTGAAAACTTTTTTCTTTTTTCTTTTTTTTTTTCCAAAAAAATGGTCTTTAGAAATCACCCAAATGAAGATATTCAAATATGACATTACAAAGAACTAAAATGGTTGGCCTTGGCCTTCCTTAGCTGGCTTCCATATTTTATTTGCAATAGATA
Source organism: Fagus sylvatica (assembly GCA_907173295.1). Lineage (NCBI taxonomy): Eukaryota > Viridiplantae > Streptophyta > Magnoliopsida > Fagales > Fagaceae > Fagus > Fagus sylvatica. The sequence continues at coordinate 38,056,934 of OU015763.1, forward strand.
GGAAAAAATTAAAGATGGTGATCATAAAAAAAAAAAATTTTAACCCAAACTTTCAAAACGAATTAACGAAACAACCCCCCCTCACCCCCCAAAAAAAAAAAAAAAAAAAAACAATAATTCAGCTCACGCAGACAGGTACACGCGTTCTTATCACTAATTTTATGCCATATGCAAAGCTCTTCATGCAGCCTAGGTAGTGGTGCCACCAAAAGCAACCACTGCATCTCATGAAAAACAAGTTTTTGAGCACCCATTTGTTAGGAATAAAAACCTTATTCTTAAAATCTGTGAGATGTGGAAATAAATAATAAGCATAAGATACAAAAATTTGCTTGAAAAACCTTTTTTACTTGAAGGAAAAAATCACGAGACAAACTCCGAATAAATCTACTATTATAATACTTAATTACAATAGTTCTTCTCAAGTTTTATACCTAACTTGAAATCCTCACTAAATACAATAATAATCTCTCTAGAAAATTAACATTCAACAATTCTTTATAGGAAACCCAAATCCCTTTTGTGTATGTCTCACGGCTAAAGAAAAATCTCCCTAGTTTTTCTTTGTTCTCACACACACTCACTGCTTCTTCGCAATTCTTAATTGCGGATTGCTCTCTCAATATTGCGGCACACCTCACACTTTCACGCACACACAAAACCACATATAACATTAGTTATATATACTAATAACCTAGCCGCCTCAAGTCTTCTAATTCTAGAAGAAATAGGTGTCCTATTTCTAGTAGAGTAGGAATTCTTCTTTTTGCTTTATACGTGATTGACTAGATAAAGCCCATCATAGCTTTAATCTAGTGTGGGCTAGCACTTTACCTAACAATCTCCCCCTCCAATCCACTATCGAGGGAAATCTTCAATCTAACTCATCAATTAGAATCCATGTCAGCTGGGCTGGCGCGAAGCTCAAGCTTCTTCATCATTTTTACCCAAAGTGAGAAAACCTCATCAATGTCGATTCCTTTCATTCTCAAATAATTAATTTCACCTTGGATATCCTTAATCCAATTCTCTGGCTTCCCTTCATCAGAAGACCATATATTCTTGAAATTATCCTTTCGACATTCTCCAATAGACCTCTTCTCATGAGGCTCAACCATCTCTAGTGTAGGAGCTCGCTCCCCCTGCTCAAGATCCTTAGAATCTTTCATTTCATCTTCATCACATGTAGCCGGCTTTCCATCTCTACATTCTTCATCACATATCGCTCCTCCATCTGTAACACTGTCAGGTAAAGAGAATTTTACTCTCTTAGGAGCAACACTATTAACCATGACTCTCAACTGTGGAGTCTTCTCAATAGTTTCAACCACATTAAACTTCTTCTTACAGGTCTTCACATGAGTCCTGTACAAGCCTGTAGCAAATACGCCCTCTTGCAACAACCATAGGTCCTTTGGTAAGTTTCCATCTTCCATTGCCTAGGTGGTTACAGTAACCCGCTCGATCCATAACTGGTGTTGAGATCAAATTAAAGCATAAATCTAGAACATGTCGCACGTTCTTCAGCATCACTGTAAAACCAACATTGGTTTTAATGCACACATCACCAATTCCCATAATTTTTGAGTAACTAGTATTGCCCATCTTCACAGTACCCAAGTCTCCTGCTTTGTACGTGGTGAACAACTACATGGTGGGTAGCCGCCGAATCAACAACCCACTCATCATCAATGTTATCAACATGTTCACACTTTTGCTCTTGAACTGAGAGCACTGCAACATCCTCATCATTCACAATAGCTGTAGTACCCTTCTCATCATCATACTTATGATCTTTATCTTCAGTTAGTTCTTTTCTCTAATGCCTACAATTCATTCTTATGTGGCCTTTTTTTTCACAATGGAAACATTCTCTAGTCTCCGTATACTGAGATTTATCTCTTGACTTTGACCTGTCATTGAACGTAGCTCGATCATTACACCATTTATTTCTACTTCTACCTCTGTTCTTTGTTACAAAAGCTTGACCTTCTGCATTGTCTATGCATGCATCTCTCCTGTGAACTTCCTCGCTTAAGATCAAATCTCGAATATCATCATATTTGAGTTTGCCTTTCCCTGCAGAATTGCTCACTGCCATTCTCATGGCTTCCCAACTGTTTGGCAAAGAAGTCAAAACAATCAACGCATAGATCTCTTCATCAAATTCAATTTCCACAGAGGACAATTGATTTGTGATTGTATTGAACTCATTCAGATGCTTCACCACAGCTGCACCTTCTACCATCTTCAAATTGAACAATTTCTTCATCAGATGCACCTTGTTGTTAGTCGACGATTTTTCATACATACCAGACAAAGCCGTCATCAAACCCATTGTGGTCGTCTCTTTCACAACATTGTGTGCAACTAATCTTGACAGAGTTAATCTAATAACTCCCAGCACTTGTCTATCAAGAAGAGCCCATTCTGCATCTTCCTTCTTTATCAGGTTTCTTCTCCTATAAGAGGTAGATGTAATTTCTTACCATAGAGATAATCTTCAATCTGCATCTTCCAATACCCAAAGTCTGTGCTATCAAACTTCTCAATTTGTGACGTCTTTCCGTCTTCTCCCATCATCGCTCCCACTCGAACCAAAGCTCTAATACCACTTGTTGGGAATAAAACCTTATTCCTAAAACCTGTGGGATGCAGAAATAAATAACAAGCACAAGACACAAAGATATACGTGGAAAACCCTTTTTACTTGAAGGGAAAAACCACGGGACAAACTCTGAATAAATTCACTATTATAATACTCAATTACAATAGTTCTTATTAAGTTTTATGCCTAACTTGAGGTCATCACCAAATACAATAATAATCTCTCTAGGAAATTAACACTCAACAATTCTCTAGAGGAAACCCCAAATCTCTTTTGTGTATGTCTCACGGCTAAAGAAAAATCTCCCCAATTTTTCTTTGCTCTCACACACACTCACTGTTTCTTCACAATTCTCAATTGCGGATTGCTTTCTCAATATTGCTCTCTCTCAATATTGCGGCACACCTCACACTTTCACGCATACACAAAACCACATATAACATTAGTTATATATACTAATAACCTAGACGACTCAAGTCTTCTAATTCTAGAAGAAATAGGTGTCATATTTCTAGTAGAGGAGGAACTCTTCTTTTTGCTTTATACGTGATTGACTAGACAAAGCCCATCATGGCTTTAATCTAGTGTGGGCTGGCACTTTACCCAACATCATTTCCACTTGTTTCTGCTCTCTCACCTACCTGATTATTTCCATTACAAAGGAACATGACCAAATTTACCAGGATCCGATTCATACACTGTAAAAAAATGAAGAGATTCTCGTGTAAAAAAAAGAAACTTTAATTATAACACCCATATTTAGCGATCAGGATGCTTCCACCATGATCAAAAATCAAAAGTAATATTTAAAAATGTATATGCATGAATCACAAACTTTGTTTACAAGGCAACTAATGTAGGAACATTTTTTCTCTTCCCTTTCTGTCTCTTTGTGGGTGTGATGTTGGGCCCACCAAAAGAAAAAGATGTCTGGGTCTGGCCACATAGGTAGGAGGATCGGACGGCCAGATTATCTCATCGCCACGCGGTACAACCATGGAAAGCCCTTCAACTTATGGCTGCAACGTGTCAAAAAAGAGCTTTTGAAGGTGGAGGCTGTTTTGCCCTTTTATTTTCAGTGGAAAAAAAAATATTAAAAAATTACAATATAAAAGCTACCCTATGAGTTTTACGAAAATATCTATTTTGTTCCTTAAGTACAAATAGTTTTGAAAAAAAATGCATATACAGTTTTAAGTGTTGTTTACACTTATAAGTTAAACTGGAATCTAGATAATATCTGTTATTAGTTCAAAACTCAATATGATTTTTGTATTTAAAAAAGAAAAAGAAAATGTGAGGTTGGGATTTTATATATATGAAAATAAAATTATGTTCAAAATGTGAGGTTGGGCTCTGTACCCTCCCACCTAAGGTGTATTGTATTGTACTTTTGAAGCTTATTGTGGCCCTATCAACCTTTGTGCAGGCGCAGTGTAACGTCTCATGGCAATTCTTGGACAAGAATCTCATTTACGCTCCACTTTAGCGCGTGCATTAACATTAGACATGGATTTTATTTTTCTAGACATGGATATTAAGCCGTAGAAATTACACTTTAATCACTTGCCATTTGTTTGGAAGTTAGTTTTGACTTTTGAGATGAATGAGAGTATAGGGAACGAGATGGAACAAGATCAATTACACTTAGGAGGGATGTTTCAAAGAAGGAAGAGAGAAAAAATTAAGTGAGAAATCGAAAATAGAAAAAGGAAGAGAAATGAAAGAAAGAAAAAGCTCAGCAAGATCAAAGATAAGTAGGTTATAGTTGTGGTTGGGAAAGGAGGGTGAAATGTCTTCATTTATCTTATTATTTTTCATGAGATTAGTTGTGAAAGTCAACCGTGAAAATCTTGTGTGAAGCGTAAACAAAGTGTCACTTTTTAAATTACAAAGCGACAAAATGAATCCATTCCAAAACAGCAGCAAGTAAAATGTAACTTTCCCTAAAACACATTTACATGTGTCAAACGCTAATCATTCGTGATGGGCGGACAATCAAAATTATAGTTAAAAAGACAAGTTTTGTTCAAAAAATGTCTACTTAGCATGGAATTTAAATTTGAGCATATCTACCACTTGGGTATTCGGCCCAATGGTAATCCCCCTTCCCCAAAAAGTCTTACCCCTCTATGAGGGCGTTGTTCAAGGTGGTTGAAAATCTTAAAAATATACGTTACTGTTTTTTTAGATTCAATCCTTTCCTCTTCTCCAATTGTAAAATATTTAAGAATGACAATATTGACATTTTTGTTGCTGACAAGCTTTCCCTATATTCTTCTTTTTTAACCATTTGTAAGGTTTTGAAAATTATTTTATTTGTTTTTTTTATTCAATTTATTAATTTCCTTCTTCTCCAATTTAATATTCAAGAACACAAACTACTTTTTTTGTTGCTAAGATAAAACCATTTATTTATTGCCAATTACTATCACTTTATGTCATTTTTCTAGATACTTGAAGGCTGGTTCCACATATTTAGCATCCATTAATAATTTCTTCTTCTTCTTCTCTTTTTAGAAAAGGGGATCACAAGAAACCCAATAGGAAAGTCTGGAACAAGCACAGACAAAAACTATCACAGACATCAAGTTCCACTTGTCAAGTAACAAAGCGCCGAGATCCAAAATAGACCTAAAAAAAGGCTTTTGAGTCATGCTTGGCTCGTAAATTAGTCACAAAGTTTACTTCCCCAAAGACATGATTGATCTCCACCTCGTTAAAGCACTAGGTTAAAAAACCATATTCATCAATGAGACATACTTGGAAAAGATTTAGTGTTAGTTTGGTAACACAGTGGAAAAGGCAAAATGTGCTTTTTTTTGCCACTATATTGGGGTTTTGTACATTTGGTAAAAATAAAAATAGAAAAGCTCGAAATGCAACCTTTTTTTTTAATCTTAAAAAGTGGAATGTTACTGAACATCAAAGATCCATTCCCAATGCCACTGAACAATCTTTCACTGAGTTAACAAACAAAAACCCTTGATGATAAAGAGATAGAGAGAAAACCATAGTAAAGTGATAATACAGAGAAAACCAATTGTGGCGGGGTATTCACTCTGTTATGAAGCTCTTCTCTTTATTCTTCTCTTAATTATAATGTAAAATGATAAGATTTAATCTTAAAAAGTGGAATGTTACTGAACATCAAAGATCCATTCCCAATGCCACTGAACAATCTTTCACTGAGTTAACAAACAAAAACCCTTGATGATAAAGAGATAGAGAGAAAACCATAGTAAAGTGATAATACAGAGAAAACCAATTGTGGCGGGGTATTCACTCTGTTATGAAGCTCTTCTCTTTATTCTCCTCTTAATTATAATGTAAAATGATAAGATTTAAGTAAAACCAATCTCAACATGAGCCTCTCTTCTTCCTCTCACAGAATTGATAGGTTCCATTATGAATTTAATTAACGGAATCCATAACTTCTGTGAGAGGAAGGAGTATGCATTTAATGTACTTCCGGAGTACCTAATAATTATCCAAATTTAAGTAAAACCAATCTTAACATGAGCCTCTCTTTTTTCTCTCTCCACAATAAGTATATTTCTGGTATCTTAATTAGGAGATTAAGCAATCATTTTTGAAAAAATTGTGAACCCTTGAACTCAAATTACGACTCTTATCTTAAAATGGTGAACCGTAAGTGTTTTGTACCACTGGTAAAGAGAGTGGGACTAGCTTCACATCCCATTATTATTCCTAAGCTCCTTTTCTTTATTCCAACCACTATGTTATAACAGCCGCCCATGAACGAGTGCTTGAAACACAAAATGGAATGTAGCCCAGTTGTAAGACATGCTATGCCAATGCACCACATGTACTTGCAAAGCGCATTCACGCCTAGGTAAAGCGCGTGACAGAACGTGTTCACAAGTAAAACCCCAATTGGATTTCGAGTACAAGATGGTTAGGCATGTGATAGGTAATTTCATAGTCATTTAGAACCGAACCTCCTCCCCCCTCTTCTTTTCTTTTTGTTTCTAAATCCTTTCCTTTTTCATTGGCACATTGCTTAGGCCCACTTTGACATTTCGCTAAGTCAATGGAAAAGCAAAACCTAAAGTGGGTTTCCATTCCACACACATGGAAAGTATCTCATATCCCCTTAAACCATGACCCCCCCTTCGGCCCTTCCCACCCCACCCACCAAAAACCACCCTTCTCTCTCTTATTTTTAATACTATTTTTTAGAAATCATCATTTCCTCTCTTATATAAACAATTTACAATTACCAAGTCAGTACTCCATCATTTCCTCTCACTTCTCTCTCAATTTTTATCTTTTTTTCAGCGTTTCTTTTGCCTCATAAGCAGCTCTCCACTCTCTCTCCCTCTCTCTCTTTCTCTCTCTCTGCCTTGCCTAGTTGCTCCCTCACTATGGATTGAGAGGGTAGCAACAACAAGAAGCATAGAAAGAAAAATAATTGTGTTACAATTTTCTAGTGAGAGATCTCCGCCGTATATAGCGCTCTCTCAATGGCTGATGACTGGGATCTATATGCTGTGGTGCGGAGTTGCAAATACACCGCCACCAAAAACAACATTACCACCACCACCGCTACTTCAGAAGACCCTTTGCCTTGCTTGGCCTCTCTTACTGTCAAAGAGGAAAGTGACCCATTTTCTTTTCCTCATCTTGTAGAGCCCAAAACCAATGGTTTCCAAGAATTGCAACAACTTTGCAAACCCTTTTTCCCCACCACCACAACTAGTTATGATGGTATCAAACCCAATTCCTCCATTTCAGACATACAACAACGCCGACATCCAGTACGGTCTGTCACCACCACAGGTACTGCCATTATGTCTCATTTCAACCCTGGTTCCTCCTCTACTGGTTTCCGAGGAATCCTTGACCAACAACGCCCGCAAGTTCGGCAAGTTCGGCAACATGCTCAGCAATTACAACCAAATCAATCACATCAAGTACGACAAGTCCATCAACAGGAATTTCAAAAGCCTCAAGCCAGTTCCGACTTGTCTTTGCCCACCATGCAATCTCAATCTCAATCTCAAGTCCCCAGGTCAAGAAAAAGGTATTAAATTTTCTTGTTTCCATTCACAACTAAGCAAAAAAATGAAAACTTTAACATAATGTCCCTGGCTAAAACGGTCCAATTGATTCCTTTGTTTTACTTTTTACAGGAAGAACCAGCAGAAGAGAACAGTGCGCCATGTAACCGCCGAGAATCTCTTAGCAGATGTGTGGGCATGGCGTAAATATGGACAAAAGCCCATCAAAGGCTCACCATATCCAAGGTTTTAATTCCTCAGATACACTTTACTTTTTTCTTTCTCGCTTTTTGTTTCTTTAGCGTCAATTTCGGCCTAATATTTCGGTTTTGTTTTTTCAAAAAACCACAGAAACTACTACCGGTGTAGTAGCTCAAAAGGGTGTATAGCAAGAAAACAAGTAGAGCGAAGCAACACCGAACCCAACATCTTCATCATCACCTATACCGGCGAACACACACACCCTCGTCCCACTCATCGAAACTCGCTCGCGGGCAGTGTTCGCAACAAATTCTCAGCTTCCAATAATTCAATCTCAGACACAAATAATATTGCTTCGTGCTCGTCTCCACAGTCAGCAACATGCCTCTCTCCCACAACACCGCTTACAGAGGCAGTCAATGATCACCAGCAAAACATCAACGAAGAGATCAATAAGAAAGAGAGCGAGGAATTAATGGACGATAATGATGAGGTGGAGGTGGAAGAGGAGGAAAATGAGGATGACATTCTGATTCCAAACATAGCGATGAACGTGAATGATGACATCTTCATGGGGCTTCAAGAGCTTGGCTTTAGTCCTGGTGGAGGTGGCTCCGGGGACAATTTCTCAACTGATAATCGTGGAGGAGCAAATTCAAGTTCTTCTTGGCCTCCGTGTAGCTCCGCCGCCGCCGTGGGTGGCTGCTGAGATTTGGGATTTTTTTTATGTTTAATTTTACTCTTTTTTTTGTATAGTTTTTTTTTTTTTCTCTCTTTCATCTTTGGCCACCAAACATCATAGAAAAAAAAAAGAAAGAAAGAGAGAATAATCTCTTTTCATCCATAGGTTTCTGTTTAGTACTTTTGTTTTTTTGTACAAATAAATTTAGAGTTATCCTAATTCCTATCCTCGCACTTTAACTTTTATAATGTGATTTATCATTTATGTTGTTGCATCCTTTTATGATGATTCTATTGGTGTCTGATTAGCAAGGTAAATCATGAGTGTTTGAGTTTCTACTCCAAATTCAAATGGTGTAGCTAGCTAAATGTCAAATTGGCTTATTATTGCCGGCTTAATTGATTAATAAATAGTTTAAAACTAATAATATGTAGGTTGAGTGAGAACTGAGAAGTTGCTAAATTCATAATTAAGATAATTTATGACATCAATTAGAGGATTGTACGGGAAAGAAAAAGATGGTTGAATTAATCTTGGAAAGAAAAAGATACTTGAAAATGATCCGTATCACTACCATTTTGATAGTAGATTTTTTTTTTAATAAAAAAAGTCTGATTTGTAGACTTTTCTATCATAATATTATTATAAAATCATATTAAAATATTTATTGCAAGGTAAAAGAATAATTCCTTTTGCAATAAAGCAACCCTATATAAATCTCCTAAATATTCTCCAAAACTGGATTAGTTTTTGCTCCACATGAAAATACTAGTAATTAAGATTACTGCCTTGTAGTTTGCAACAATTAAAAAAGAGGACAGTGAGTGTGTCTCCTACTTAGCATATTTTAGAATGGCCGACTAAAAAAAAACAAAAAGAAAGTCATTTTTTAGAGTATCCTATGTGCCTGTTGTCAATTTCTGAATCCTAAACAATTCAACGGTTTGATTTACACGTACCCCAAAAGTTTCATATCTTATTGCTTACTTAAAATTATTTAATCGTGAATTCGATAATTATTTGATTAGAATAATTTTATTAAATTGTGATTATTTTTTGGACCATGTTGTGGGGCATGACAGTTGTCGGTTCCATGTTTGGAAGGTCGTTAGACCGTAACAGGCTCCGGTTTAGCTGCTTTTATGTTTTTCTCACGAGACAAATGCAAGATCCTCTTTTTTTGTTTGTTCACACTTCACAATATGGAATTTTTGGCAAGTGGTTTCTTTGGTCAACTATAAATTATTCTTAGTGTTAATAGAGTTGGTCAAATTTTTTTATTTTAAAGTGTTAATTTTATTTGGTCAACTATATCTTATTTGAATGAGGAAAATATTTTAGTAGTATAGTACTCCTTCCTGTTTAAGATATTATTTAGTTGTTTAATTTGTAGTATGTAACTGGCATCATCATCCACGAGGTTCTTCAAGAGACAAAATCGATACAAGTTGTCAAGCCTATCTTATCTTAAGAAATAAATTTTATTGGAGAAACATGACAAAGGGTGACCTCGTCTTTGAAGTACCTCTAAAAGGTCATTTTGTCCTATAAGTGTAAGGAAGTGATTCAAAAGACAAAAGGTCATGAATCTTGTTTGTATTAAAATGGTCTTGATAGAGAAGCTATTGCCTCTTTGGTTAATTACTAGAGATTTGGAAAAAAAAAAAAAAATTATTTTTTGGTTTTTGTTTTATTGGAATTGAAAAGTGAAGTGATTGAATATTGGGCGAAGGACGGCATTAGAAACATATTTTATGTAATAGACTTGATTAGATCATAATAGATGGCACCAAATAGATGGATGGAGTCAAGGCGTGAAGTATGATGAGGGAGTGTTTATTTTGTATAATAGGCTAATAGCGCATATTCAGATGTTTTTGTGATATAATAATAGCACACATGGTAGCAAAATATGTACTAAGATGACATCAAATCTACCAGTTAATTCAGTTTTGGGTGTGTTTTTTAATGGTCACTAGTTCGAGTTTCCTCAAGGCCACCTACCCAAGACAAAACGTAGGTGTCTATCATGGTATACGTACTAATTGGGTATTATATTATGTGTCCTTTCGAAATTAATCGAGATGTTATATATATATATATATATATATATATATATATATATATATATATATATATATATATATATATATTATAATAAATATATTACTATATATATATATATAAACTCACTCAAAAAAATATCTCAATAAATTATTGTATCATCCTACTTTTAAAATGATAAAAAAATATAAGAGACGCAAATGTATGTAAGCATAAAGTAACATAATGAATGTGCTAGTTAACCTACTGATAGTTCTTTTTAAAAAGAAAAGGTAAACATAGAATTATATCTCATTTTAATCATGATGACTGGATAAATTGTAGTTGAAAAAAATGTTATCCTTTAATAGTTTTATACCCCATTATCATATTTAAAGAAAATATGAAATTATTAAGGCAAACATTATTTATTTATTGATTTTATTCTTTTTACAAAGGAAACTGATTCTTAAATCTCTACTCAGATCACGTCGAGGTACTATGTAAAAAAACTACAAAATCCTGTCCTAATCAATTAGTATACATGTTGGTTACCCCATAGGAGTTCATTTTGTTCGTTGTACTTGTAAATGGAATCTAGAATGACACCTAATAATCTCTTAGACTGTCAAGATAGTCATATAATAAATCTTATTAGAGTTTCCCATTTTCAGCATAAACATGTAATTTAGATTTTTAGGCAATAATTAAGTTGGGGAAATTGATTTGTTATGATATATGAATTTCTGCCAAACTTAATTATACAAAATTATATTTCATTGTAATTAAAATGAATGAATCGCAGGAAAAAAATAAAAATAAAAAACTCACTCACTAATAAAGAGAAACATGTAATTCAGCTTTACCTCAATTGTAACCCATATAATCAACAAAAATTTATTTACCTCCAAAAAGCAGATGATTAAAATTTGCAAGTTCTCAACCTGAAAAAAAAAAAAAAAATTTTGACACTAAGTAAATTACAATTTCCTTTTTTCCTTTTAATCTTTCAAATCATACAAGAATTCCCAACTTAGATTCATGCGCCAATTTAAAGCCCTTATGAGTTTTTGTAACTCCTGATTTCATCCTTCTAGTCTCCAAACAAAAGTACAACATCTTAAAGAGTACTTAACTTCAATCAAATTTATGTCATTGGCTTCAATGAATCCGTCATGGCATCAATAAACATTTCATGGATATGAAAGAAATAATTTAAGTTCTACCATCTATAAATCAAGGAATTATTTATTACTCTCAAAATATAGCGAGTAAGCCACGTGGTACTCTTTCCTCTCACATGAATGGTGAGTCATACTAATTAAATTCATAGCGCGACTCATTATTCATGCCTAAGTAGGGAGTACTACGTTGTTGTATTCTCCAGAAGTATTAAATAATTTTCTCTCCAAATCTCATCTATTTTAATGAGACATTTTAATGGGGCTAAGTGAAAGATATTGAATACAAATTTTCTTCACTTTGTTTTCTTTTCTCTATGCTACCATAATTGATAAAACCAATTTTCACCAGGAAAATTATGACTCATCAATAATAAAATTAGAGAAATTTAAAAATTTCCCTTCTCTATCTCCCGTGTGGTTTACCCCTAAAAATTAGAGCTACCTTTTGTTTTATTTTGTCACACTTACCTCTTCTTGGTTAGTTATGTAAAGCATTTTCATTAACTTTAACGGAATTTAATGATGTTGCAAGTATCAACATCATCTACTAGGAAAAAATCAGAAGAAAGAAAAAAAAAAAAAGTGACCGTTTGATCCTAAAATTTATGTTATGTGAATATATAAAATCCTAAATAATGATTGAAGGAGAAAATTAGAGAGAGAATAGAAAATGTGAGTGTGAGAGTAGGACAATATTCTTCTTCAATTCTTTCTTAGGTGGTATATTCGTAGTTCGCACTTTACACATTATTATAGTCCGTTAAATTTAACAGAAATACCTCACGGGGCTAACCATAAGTGATGCAAATGTTACGAAATAAAACAAATGATGGTTTCATGTTTTGAGTTTAGCCAAAAAAAAAAAAAAAAAAAAAGATAGTTTCATGTTTTGAGGGTATACCACGTAAATGATACCTATTATTTACCCTAGTTAAAATTATCGGTTTTCAATAAATTAATATGTTGTGATCTTACATCATTAGATCAATAATGACTAAAAAAAATAGATCCATAATGAATTTTGAGAGTTTTATTAGAAATATTGAAATTCCAAATCAGGTCTTCAAAGAAAGTAGGCAACCATAACAAGCAAGAAAAGGGTATAAGATTATTTGTTTTTGGTGAGAAAAGATAAGATTAGAAGCAAACTATTATGATCTTCACATTACTTGTCAGTTTATAACCAGTTCGTATCTTGAAACAAGATAGTTTATTTTTTTTTTAGGGTTCTTGAAACAAAATAGTTGTTATTGCTATCCTAATATTCTAAAAGGATAAGTACACTTTACCCACCTGTGGTTTAATCCGTTTGCACTTTGTCTACCTGTGGTTTGAAAACTAACACTTTACCCACCCGTGGTTCTCTCCGTTAGCAAGTGTAACCCAACTTAATTATTTTCCGTTAAAAATGAGGATAAATATGTCTTTTACTAATATTTTTTTTGTTTCTTTCTCTACTTCTCTCTCCTCTCTTATCACACCTTCTCTTTTATCTCTTTGTTTCCCCATTGTTGCTGACTTGCTGTACACGCCAAAATTGAATGCTCCCCATTCCTCTCAGAGTTGATAATAATCAACACTCACTAAAAGCTTTTTTTTTTGCTAATACCTCAATGAAAAATCTATTAAATAGAGATATAGGACAAAATCTATTAAAATATATTCCGTGATTGTTGATTATTATGGTGTATGTGGCTATTCCAATGGTACACTATTAAATATAGATATAGGACAAAAGCATGATTCTAAAAGCTTTTGTTAGCACTCAAGGAAAAAATCAGTGAAAAACCATGACATTGTTATTTGGAATCTGAAAATCTCTGCGAAAAAGAACTTCTCTGCAAAGAGGGGTTCGCTAGCCCACAACTTCTCTACAAAGAGGCACGTTTTGAACATAGAACAGCATTTCCAAGTGGTGTATAGTGTACCATAGAGCCAATTATGAACATCCCAGAAAACTTCTACAGCAAGCCCATGTACAGTGCACCATTAATTTGACCATTGTCACAAAATTGTGCCTTGATACTGAACACCTTCTCGCCAAAAATATGCTCCCTCTTGGCAATGAACACAATATTAGATTTTCAATTTCTTACAAAAACTCAAGAAAAAAAGGGAGGGAGCGATTTTCAATGTTTTATTGAGTTTTTAACAGAAAATCATTGAGGTGGATTACCTTGCTAACGGAGAGGACCACAGGTGGGTAAAGTGTTAGTTTTCAAACCACAGGTAGACAAAGTGCAAATGGACCAAACCACAAGTGGATAAAGTGTACTTATCCCTATTCTAAATTAGGCTCAATCATGCTAGAGGGAATGATTAAGAAATTCTACATTATCTAAAAATTTCATCATCACTTTGTCGGAAATTTCGAGCATTTTTTTTTTCTTTTTTAATTAATTTAAGATTTTCTGGGGGCAATTTTCACAATAGACTCGCTATAATAATCAATATCAGAGATACGTTAGTACGTTACCTCTTGATGATAATGCACTAGTACTAGCTATGCGGTTTTTGATTTGTAAGATGGTAAATCTACTAAGCTTACCTTTTGGTTGAATCCTTTGTATTTATTTTCGAAGGTTTTTTTTTTTTTTTTTTTAAATAATTGATAGAAATGAACTGAGATTTGAATACATTGAACAAGGACACACCACATGTTGGGTTGGTAAGCCTTTTCATTCTTGAGAATTTAAGATTCTTGTGAGATCAAAATCTACCGTTTGAATTCTTGAGAAATTAGATTTTGTACTATGAAAATTTTAGAAATTCTGAATTTAATGTAAGTTTAAGGGAGAGGGAAAACAATCCACATTGGCCATTATGTAAGTAGGGGAGACCTAATAAAGAATGTTAACTAATTTTAAGTATGATTTTTTTTAAGATTCCAATCAAGTATAAGAGATTAGAAATCATAGCTTTAGGTGAGATTTTAGAATCCCATAAATTGTGGGAATTGAGATAATACATATATTTTCACTCTAATTTGGTATTTCGGTATATTAAATTGATGCCAAATGAGGACAAAATAATAATTAAAAATGTTAAAATTTACGGAAAATTATTCAATATTCTTGAACTACTATGACATATTACTTTATATAAATGGTAGTTCGCATCAAAGTTTAATTTTAGGGGGAGGGAGGAAGTGGATCCCAAGTTCCATTTCTTTTTCATCCCTTGTGGTCTAGGACCTGCATTTCCTTCTGCCAAAAGTGAAAATGTTCAAACTATAAATAAATGGACAAAACAAAAAACAAAACAAAATTGTCATTTATTTATGTGTCTACCAAATGCATTATACATTTATACTGACATTTTTCTCGCTCATTAAAAATGTAAAAAGGAGAGGGGGCATCGTTTACAACAATTAACTAGCAGTAGAATGATAAGCCCCTAAAGTTAAGCCCCAAAATAAAATACCTAGTAGTAGCAATGCACTTTTGCAAGGAGAATAGATGGTACTCAGTTACAAAGTCTCTAGAAGTATTGGTTAATGACTAGTAATAGTATAGTAAGGAGATAAAAGAAAAGGGAATTTCACCTAACAGCAAATTGACATATTTTTAATCTTAAAAGCCAGATGCTAAGGATGCAATTTTGCATAATTCATCATTGTGAGTAATTGACTTAATTGGATGATGGGTTGGGACTTGGCGGGCTTGAGAAAGGCTAGGTAAGTTTATAATTGATCTTTAAAGGTATTTCGTGGTTCATAAATTTTGGGCCATTAATACGGGCTATTTCTCCATTAGATGATGGGCTTGGGCCGTAGTGGCTCAAACTAACCCGTGCGATTACTTCATCTTAAATAATTGGTCTACAAACTAAATATTTCAAAACTATTGGGCCTCCTTCATTTGATGTGGCCAATGGACCCAATCTTAAGTTTCAAGTCCGAATTAATAGGGTAGAGTTTGGCTACAAAAAACCTTATCTGAATTAATATAGGATAATACTATTTAGAGTTTAGATTTTACGGTTTAAATATTTTTGCACTAGTGACATAGGGATCATGATTCATGATCCTCTTTGCAGAATAATTTCGTGATAAAAGATTATTTAAAATCTCATCTCACTAAATAAATAATGAGGTGACATCATATTAAATTATTTACAAAAATAAATTACGATACATTTTTATATTTTTTGAAAAAATAGTAATCACTCTAATCATAATCACGTAAATACAAATAAAACGACAAAAATGAAAACACTTTAGATAAACCATCTTGATTAGAAGAACTCCATATTTACCTTTACAAAATACTAAACTTTCATTAGTAAGGATTCCTTTTCAGAAATATTTAGAGATATGAACAATTTCACACTTTTTTTTTTTTTTTTTTTACAACATGGGCCAGTTACCTCAATAGTTATTTAAGAAAAAATGTAAAAATTTGTTGGCCAGTTATGTTATTGGTTTAAACATGGATCAAGGCCCCAATCTCAAAAGCTGACGTGGCAAATAGTGAGAGCGCAGTACTGCAGTCACAGTAAAAATCGAACCGAACAGGAGCTCCGGACGAGTCCACAACTCCCATTTCTGTGAAAAAACCAAACACACTACTGAGACAAAAAGAAAGAAGAGGATGTTCCTGCGGGCGATCGGACGGCCATTATTGGCGAGGGTTAAACAGACGACTGGGATCGTGGGGCTGGATGTGGTTCCAAATGCGAGGGAGGTGCTGATCGATTTGTACACGAAGACGCTGAAGGAGATCAAGGCGGTGCCGGAGGACGAGGGGTACAGAAAGGCCGTGGAGAGCTTCACGAGTCACAGGCTTAAGGTGTGTAAGGAAGAGCAGGACTGGGAGCTCATCGAGAAGAAGCTCGGTTGTGGACAGGTCGAGGAGCTCATCGAGGAGGCACGCGATGAACTCACTCTCATTGGCAAAATGATCGGTTTGTACACCCCTACTTTTTTGTTTTGTTTTGTTGTGGAATTTCTTGAATTTTTGTTTTTTTTTGGTGTGTTTGATTGCTGAGAATATGAGTAATCAAGCTGTAATTTGTTGTTGTTTTGGTGTTTGGTTACTGAGAAAGGAAATGGAATGTTGGTGTTTGTGTTTGTGTTAATCTGAAATGTTGATTATTTTGTGATGTCAAATTGTGACTTGTTTGGGTGCTGAGAAAATGAGGGGAAAAGGAAAAGGAAATAAAATGGAGAATTGGGGGATGGTGTTTTTCGATTATTTTGCAATGTGGGACATTGACTGGACTTTGAGAGCTGAAACTTAAGCTATAAATGGTTCTTGACTTCTTGTTTGTGTTTGTTTAGTTGCTGAGAGGATGAAGGAAAAGTAAAGGGGATTATGTTTTGAATGGTAAGTTACACAGGCTACCAATGGGTTATGAATCCACGACCTCATTTCCATCAATTCTTGTGGAAGGAGCAAGTACCATTATTTAAGCCAATTTTACATAAAGTGAGCGACTGTAGGATTTTATTTTATAAGTCCTGGCAACTTAAGAGTTGAAGACATGCATTTAAGTGAGTTTTTCCCTCTTTCTAGAAACATTCCATTCTGGTTCACCAGGAGGGCTTTAAAGTTTTGGAAAAGATAAAATTTCTATCTGAAATGTGAAGCAATGGATAAAGGATTTTTGATGTTTTCTCAGCAACCAAGTTAAGCATTATAAAATTGCAAGAAGGGTTGAGTTTATTGCATCTTGATTGTAGATTAATTCCATAACCCACCTGACCTGATATAACATTTCTCCAAATTCTTGGGAAGAGAAGGATTACTAGCTTGGGAGAACAATCCAAGGTTGAATGCACTAGTAAGATAAGGTAGTTGAGAGGAGAAAGATAAATTTTGTTTCTTTGGACCATAAATTCATTGAAAGTTGATGGCTGACTATCTTGGCCTCGAGTGAATGGATTTGGTTAGACGGCCTAGTTTGGTTCTCATCTCAAAGGATCAGCTGTTTTTTATGTAAATGGGTTGATGATTGTAAAACAAATAGCGATGGGGCTATGGCTTCATCATCAGATGGTATTATCAGGAATTTTTGTTCTCGATAAGAAGATTTGTGCAGGTTTTTGGAAAATATTCGAAGTTAATGGGAAATCCAAAATTTATAGCATCTATTCTTAGGACATAGGAGAGCATTTTGAGTTTATGTGTATTTTATCTTGCCTTTTAATTTGCTGATGATACTTTAAATGGCTGTAAGAGGAAAAACTCCTCTTTGTTGCTTTGGGATTATATTGTCTTGAGGTTAGATTGAATAAAAGAGTCATTGAAGGGGTCTTTACAATCTCAATTTATTCTTGTATAACCTCTTAATTGGAAACTAACGATTGACCTCTCTATACAATGAAGATTAACTTTGCAGCCTGACTATAGGTCTTTTGCCTTTTGTAATTGGTTTGGAAAAGGTAATTGGGTTCTTGGTTGGGAAAAAAAACCCTTATTTCTAAGAGTTGGAATCACTCTAATCCAGCATCCAATTGAGTCTTTCTTGTCCATGCATGTTATTTAAATTTAGCTGGTAGAGAGATTTATCTGCACTTTTTAACTTCATACGATGTGGTATGAATGATATGTAGATTCTTTTGTTAGTTCATTCAAATGGTGAAGAATGTGTGGTGGGTTTACTGCAATCTTTAATCCTTGTGTTGAGACATGGTTATCAAGGTTTAAATATTCAATCTGTGTGCACAATTTCTGGTTATCTAGTTGTTTATTTTTATTTATTTTAGGCTGTAGCAATTCCTAATTGAAAGTTGCAACTCAAGTTGAGATATCTTATTCAATTCTATTTGATGAGTGACTGAAATTTAGCTAGAAGTCGGAGTCACATTTTATTTTGACCAAAGTCTTAAACCCTGAAAGAATGTAGCATTCTAATTAACATAAGGACTTGGATAAATCCAAATTGCGTTTTGGACTTAGTCACATAGGGTTGGATTAGTTTTCTTGCAGACGTTCTGCTTGAATAGGTATATATTGTTACTGATCTTATTATGTATATATATATATATATATTTTTTTTCTTTTTAACTTTTGCATGCACAGTTGAGCTTGGTTATGTATACAAGTTGCTTCTTAATAATAATTTTTATTTATTTATTTTTTCTTTCTCTAGGTGGCCAGAGAATATG
Source organism: Fagus sylvatica (assembly GCA_907173295.1). Lineage (NCBI taxonomy): Eukaryota > Viridiplantae > Streptophyta > Magnoliopsida > Fagales > Fagaceae > Fagus > Fagus sylvatica. The sequence continues at coordinate 38,075,787 of OU015763.1, forward strand.
GGTTTATTTTGCCTATATTCTCAATCTATCAATCCAATCTTGGGTCTGTTACAAACTTTGGCTGGAACATGATGTTGCCTAGTCGGCTGTTTGACTATATCAGAATATTTTAGTGGTGTGTTTGGACTTATCATAAAAAACTTAGTCGGTTGTTTGGTGTTAGTTTGAGTTGCATAGCTGTTTAACCCTATCTCAGCTGACCAAAAAGTCGGGGAGCCTTTTCCACCAATATGTACATATTTCAGTCCGTATGTTGTGTTATTAATAGCTGCACTATAATGTCTCAATAGTGAATTTAAAAATGATTTTACTTTAGAAATTGTACACCTTTGGAGCAGCTGTTGTTCTTTAAGATTGGCTTTTATATAGTTCAAATCATGGAAATTTGTTGCTAATTGGAAGAGAGGGATTAAGCAATGTTTACTATGCAATCACCTCAAACTCTCTTTTTTTCTATGATTCTTAGAGCTCCTCGTAACTGCATGTTCAATAAACTTGGTATATTCCTTTCCTAGTATCTTAATGCTTTGTTGTTTTAAAGTCTGGATCACTAGCTTCTATCTGTTAACTTTTTGGTCTGGTCAAATTAGACCATCTAAGGATACTTTGGCCTTGCTTATCAAGTTTCCTATTGGAGCCAACTTATATGTGAGACTATTTATCAGACTTCCTTCAAAATATTTGAATAATCTTTCCTTAAAATGTTGGAGCCTATTGCCTCTAATTTGCATTAGTTATACTTGATAAGCTATTAGATTTAGTTTGTAATGATGTGTTTTCTGCATTGTGTTGGATTGCAGAGTGGGATCCATGGGGTGTTCCTGACGACTATGAATGTGAGGTCATTGAGAATGATGCTCCAGTTCCTAAGCATGTCCCTCTGCACCGACCTGGTCCTCTTCCGGAGGAGTTCTACAAGACGCTTGATGCTGCTACTTCACAACCAACAGTGACGCTCGAGGCTGCTACTTCACAACCAACAGCTGCAGTCACCTCTGGTGAGTCGCAGTCAAAGGAGTAATATGCTGCTGGCATGTGTTTCGGTGAATTTGGATTCCAGAGCTGAATCTTTGTCTTTTTCTTCGTATTCTCCTGATTTTTTTTTCTCATGGAGTGGAACAGTTTGCTAGATTGGATAGAGTTTAGTTTATGGGACAAAGGTTTGTGTCCTAATAATCACTACTTGAATTGAAGTATAAGAGCATCTGTTATTTCTCACTGTTCTTGCATCTGTGGAAATAAAACTAGTTATGTTAAACTATTAGCTTGTGGCTTTTAAAAATTGGAACATGCGGCCAGGTCAAAAGGTGGCTCTTCATTAATGCTCATATATGTATACGTTCTTAGTATGGGGCATGAGATGTGCAAAATTTGTTGATTTCTTGAAAGTGGAAAGTGGTAGAAAGTAGATTTTGCTTAACCTTGGGGATGAAAAGGATTGTTCCATGACCATAATTTATTCATTCCACCAATGTCATGTTGGCCTAAATGCAAAATATAATGAAATATGTTTGCATTTCAATCGCTCAGCATATGACTAAATTTGAAAGAATCTTTTGTTTTGGGTCCTAAGTCCTAACTTGCCAACCCTACAAAATGCAGTAAGTAAAAACAATAGCAATAAACGAAAGAAAGAAAATGCCATGTTATACCAATGTTTTTTTTTTTTTTTTTTTTCAGAGCATTTTTTAACTGAATATTTTGGTATTGGTGTGTATATCAATGTATCATTTTGAAATTACTGCTTATATATATATATAAGTTCATGGTTCATGCTCTCATTAACCAACATAAATTCACAAAAAATTTATTATATTAAAAAAAAAAATTTAAGAAATAAATGTTCATAAAACCTCGTACATAAAAATACAACCCATAATTTTGGCGGTGTATCAATTTACACACCAGAACGAAAAATTCCGACCATTTAGGCCAAAACAGAACGGATTTCAAAACTTTGGTTGGTGCTACTGTGTGACCAGTATTAATTGGCAATAACCACTAGATACAATGATCATTTTTTTTTTCTTGGTTGAGTGAATGACCAATAATCAGAGAAGTGTGTTCCAATCACAAGTTATGTTTGAAAACATCCATGGTATCATCGGTCTTGTTGGCTTTTGCAAAGTGAACCATGAGTAACTTCATCAAGTTTAGCTTACTATCTTTCCAATACTTCACAACTGGCAATAGCTAAGGTTTTGGGTTCTCTCATCTCTGTGGTGGCACTGGTTGTGCCATAAAATGCCACAGGTCCATCTGTTTGATGCACTTCAAGTCTCTCGGTCTCTCCATCTCCATTCCTTTCACCAACTGAAATGCTTTGTCCAACCACTTCCATCAAAATGTGATAACCAGACTCAAACGTCTCCAGCAGAATGTGATAACGGATAACCAGGGGCAAAACGTCAGCTGATGCATTTTCAGGGATGAATGACAAGCTCAAAAAACTGACACTCTTTCTCTGCAGAACTGTAATCTTAACCTCAAAGAAATTCATGATCACAACATACACTAGAAGGTTGTGAAACATTCTTCCTGTAATCACAACTACCAGTAGCCTCTGCATGAGCAGTCACCCTTCTTGAAAGAATGAACTCTATTCCCTTCCCTTAAAATTATTTCCCTATCAATCAATTTGGTTACAAGCATTATGAAATGATGGCAATCCATGCAGATACGTTTGTTCTTGATTATAAGTATTGGAGCCTTTGATGGTGTACTAAGAAGACCAAACGCAACAGCTAGCTTCTCACTATGATAAGATTGATCTGTACTGTCTCGATATAAATATCCCCGACACTTAAACTCAGTAATAAGTGATTCTATTTTCTCATTAATTTGATTTATCTGTGGATGTGAACTATCTTCTGAAGTGAAGAGATGAATCTGGTTTCTTATCTCCACCCTGCTTTGGCAAGTATTTTTCATCAAACCTCTTTCTCTCATCAGCCTGCGAGTTTTCTCACCCAAGTCAGACTGGCCTGAGTTATCGTACAAGTTTGCCAGCAGTATATAGAAAGCTGGATCAGATGGGTCAAGATTGAGACCTTGCCTTGCCATATCTTCCCCAAGAGGTACATTCCCATGTAATTTGGAGGCACTCAATAATGTTTTATATATCAAAGCATCTGGCCTGAAAGGCATAGTCTTAATCACTCCCATCGCCTCCTCTAGCTGCCCAGCTCGGCCGAGGAGATCAATTAAGCAAACATAGTGATCCAGTTGTGGTGCAATACCATGTGTTTCTCTCATAGAATGAAAATACTCAAGACCCAAGTCCACCAAACCACCATGACTGCAAGCAATAAGCACTAACAAGAATGTAACTGAATCAGGTTTGACTCCCGCTAACCTCATATCTTCGAAGGCAGAGAGAGCAGAAGAGATATAACCATTTGATGCCAATCCAGATATCCACCCATTCCATGATGCAACATCTCGCTCGGTTATTTCCTTAAAAGCTCTATTTGCATCACGAATGCAGCCACATTTTCCATACAAGTCAACTAGGCTATTTGAGACTGAAAGCCAGCAGCCTAAGCCAGATTTCACAGAAAAACAGTGTAATTGCATTCCAGCTTTCATTGAGCCCAAGCCAGCTGATGCAGATAAGAAACCGGCCATGCTAAATCCATCCATCTTGACATCATCATTTTTCATGTACTTGATGATGTCTAACGCCCCGTCATGATAACCCATCTGATTTATTCTAGTTGCCAAACTTGTGTATGTGATGGCATCTCTGTGACCTATTTTTCTAACCACACACCACGCTTCATCCACCATCCCTATTCCAGCATAAGCATCCACAAGAGCATTCCCCACAACTATATCACAGTCTGCTTTAGTTTTAATTATGTATCCGTGGAGCTTCATTGTTTGACTATGAGATTTCATAGTGCTGCAAGCACCAAGGACGCTGGAGAGAGTAAATGAATTTGGAGTCAACCCCAGTGCTTGCATCTCCTCAAAAGACTGAAAAGAATCTTGTTCAAAACCGTGTTTGGCAAAACCAGAAATCAGAGAAGTCCAAGTGATGACATTTGGTAAGGTCATCCCTCTAAACACTAGCAAAGCATTGTCTATGAGGTTGGAACATTTCATATACATATCAAGTAGTGCATTTCCAACATAGATATCATCCTCCAAGCCAGCCCTGATCACCCACGAGTGAACCTGTTCCCCCAATTCCAGTGATGAAATTGACGAGCAAGCATTTAGTATAGCTGAATATGAAAAATTATTTGGTACAGTACCAGACATCACCATCTCACGTAATGCAGCAATGGCCTCCCTGACCTTCATAATTTGAATGAAACCAGATATAATAGCGGTCCATAAGAACACATCACGTTCAGGTGTCTGATTTGAGACCTTGACAGCATCTCCCATCCTCTGGCACTTTGAGTACATATCAACAAGAGCTGTCTTCAAAATCACATTCAGCTCGATTCCTAGCAATATCATATGGGCATGAACTAATTTGCCATAACTTAAACCAAGAAAACCGGATGCAGCAAGAAGTTTCACAAAAGTGAACTCATTCGGATGAACCCTCGCCTCAATCATACGGATATAAAGTTGTAAAGCTTGACTCCATTTCTGACCTTGGACCAACGAAGAGATCATTGTTGTCCAAGAAACAGTATCGCCACCATCCATAGACTCAAAAACTTTGTATGCTTCTTCAGTACAACCACACTTGGAGTACAAGTCAATCAAAGCGCTTGCCAAAACCCGATTTGAATCAAACCCATTCTTTATCATATACGCCTGAACAAGAGTTCCATAATCAAACTCTCCCAAAGCAGAACATGACCTTAAGACACTCGACAACGTGAACTCATTCGGGTATTGACTGTTATGAATCATTGAATCAAACAACCTAAGTGCCTGCTCGTGGTTTTCATTTCTAACATAAGCAGACAAAATCCCAGTCCAAGACACAACATCCTTGTAAGGCATTTCATCAAAGAAGTGGTGTGCATGGTCCACTCCAAAACATTTAGCATAGAGAGATAACAAGTTGTTGTTCAAATAAAGGTCATCTTGAAGACCCATTTTGATAATTGGGCTGTGAACGCACACACCCTCTTTCAAAGACTTGGAGTTGCATAATGAAACAACCCGCAAGCAAATGTCTTCGAAACGGTTCAGCTCGTTTCTGTAACAGGTCTTGCTGACTGTTTTACTTAGCATTTCTTTCTTACTCTCACAAAGAGCTCTTGTGTAAAAATTGGTTTTACATAGAGTGAAAAGAGCAAACAATCCGCTAATAAAAATGGGATTTGTATGCATGTAATAAGTTTGTTAAGTCCTTATATGCGACGTAACAACTTGTTTTGGGCACGACAATCGTTACCAATTTAGTATTTACTACATCAAAACTTTCTGTTTTGTGCTATAGTCGCCACAATTCAGAAAGACTTTTAAAATTTAAACCCATCATTTTATAGGTGGATATGTTGAAATATAAGAAAAATGAAATATTATATAAGAAAGATGTATATATAAAAGAAAAATGAAATATTATAATCCCTAAAAAAATAATAATAAAAAACTAAATGTAGGTGGATATGTTAAAAAATTTAAGGGCAAAAAGTCTCAATTCAGTGTTATTGATCACCATGATGTAGATGACAAATTTGACCCCTTTCTTTCAGTTTTCGTCAATTTTGAGTGACTAAAAAAATTCATTTTTAAAATAAATGTTATTAAAAAAACATTATAAAAAAAAAAAAATTTGCTAAACAAAACTTAAAATCCTCAATTTTCTCTTAGCATGGTACTCACCCTTTGCCCCTTTAGATCTAGTTCACCAACTTGATCAAGCTGTTTTTTAGTGCCTTTTTTTTTTTTTTTTCAACTTTTGGATGGCAAGTAAGAAAATGATCTATTTGGCACAGTGCTAAAGTTTGAGTATTAAATTGACTAAAAAAAACTACAGGAGGTATAAGTGCAATCTCCTCAATTTCAAGAGTTTGAATGTATTTTACCTTTAATTTTAAACAAAAAAGTTTCTTAGATTAAATTTTAAAATGGGTTTTTATTAAAGTACTTTTCATCACTTAGAATTAAGAATTCACGAATGGATCAATTTTTTTATTTTATTTGTGATACCTTGAGGGTCAATAACACTAATTTAAGAGTACAAAGAGTTTATTTAAATATGACCCAAAGTCCAAATGTATCTTTTACATTTGCCCAATTTTTAATTAAAGGCCGTCGTTTTGTGCTTGTTCATTTGATTTTTTGTTTTAATTTCATGTATTTTTTATATAAAAATATAAATTAAATTAGTATTTGGATTCATTAGGGGGGTGAGGGAAGAGAGATGGTCATTGTAATTCTATGATGGAAGTTTCCCGGATGCAATCACTGTCTATTATCAATTAATTTTTAATATTTACTATAATATGGATGAATTAATACATGCAATAATATTGCAAATGGTTATGGCAACAGATGTATCGTGGAAGTTTCTTTGTTTCAAACTTTCAATGTTAAAAATATAAGTATCTAGCTACAATGAATTAGTTTGATATGAAAACATGACTTTAATTTTGCCAAAATTGGTTTGGGAAAAGAAAATGAGGACTTCCTGATAAGTTTCCAGGAAGGAATAAGGATTGTTCTCTCTTTTTCTAGTAAGTCATAAACAAGGTTTGAATAAATATTGAAAAAGTAGGAGGAAATAAAATAATTGTGGACTCCATGGACAAACACGTGAGTCACACATCATGAAGAACTTAATTAAAGAAGCAGGATCGGAGAAAGCTCTCCCTGATTTTGATCCTTTTCTTTCATTGTGGACTCTTGACATTCTATGCTTGTATAGAGTGGCGATGGAAATTCCATGGCAAATGTCCTAGAATCTTCCACGAAACATTCCTAAACCATTAAAATTTGAAACCATTTTCCCAGGAAGCATGCTAAAACTACATGATATGAGTCGGGATAGCTGTGGTGACAACTTGGATAAGAGTGCAACGGCCAGCTAAGGACAAAGTTTGGGCTTTCCAACCTGCCAATCTATCGCAGATCTTGTCAAGAATGAAGTCGAAGGCTCTTTTGTCCCTACCATCCACCAAAATAGAGACTCCAAGATATTTACCGAAAGATTTGGAAATCTTCAAACCTAACTCGCTCTCCAAAAACCCAAATCGGGAATGATCCAAGTATTGGGGGAGGAAAATTTTTGATTTGTCCAAGTCAACTTTTTGCCCTGAAGCACTACAAAAAGCATCCAAAACTCGATTAATGGTAGTGCAATTTTTCTTAGTTGCTTTGGCAAAAAGAATGAGATCATCAGCAAAAAACAGATGAGTGAAAGATGTGCCATCTCTCAAAGTTTTGACCCCTGTCCAATTACCCTTATCGGCCTCATCACAAATGAGATACGCAAGGTACTTCATACAAAGGATGAAAATATTTGGAGGATAAGGGGTCCCCCTGTCTAATGCCCCTAGAAGGAGCAAAATCTTCAAGGCGTTCACCATTAACCAGGATAGCTAAACATGAGGAAGATATGCAAGAAAAAATAAGATCAATCCAGGAAGGTGGGAAGTGGATGAATTGAAGAGTGTGACGGATGAAGGACCACTCAAGACAGTTGTAAGCCTTTTCAAGATCAATTTTTAAGGCCATGGTACCCATTCTACTCCGCGAAGTTGACATGGAATGGATAATTTCTTGAGCCACAATGACATTATCACTAGCTTTCCTACTAGGGATGAAACTGGCTTGAAGCGGATGAATAAGATTGTTGAGTAAGGGCTTGAGACGGAGAACTAGGATTTTTGTAACAGCCTTATAAAGAGTGTTGCATAATCCAATAGGACGAAACTAATAAATCATTTCTAGTTTAGCAACCTTCGGGATTAGACAAACTAAAGTAGCATTAATATCCGTAGGCATCTTCTTATGACAAAAAATGTCTTGGATACAAGAAATGGTTGAATCTCCAACTGTGTCCCAAAACTTCTGGAAGAAGATTGGATGAAGCCCGTCAAGACCAAGGGCCTTGAAGGGTTTAAAGGACTTGAAAGCTCTAGTGGTCTCCTCCCGAGAAATCTGAAGGATCCAAAGTGGTATTCTCTGCGTCCGTAAGTCTTATGCAATTAAACTCAAATTGAGGGGACTGTAAGGAGTAACCCGCATTGGTCGTGTAAAGATTAACAAAATGAGATCGAACAAGGTTTTTTAGCTCCATAGCCGAGTTCGTCTAAGCTCTAGACGCATCCTTGAGGCACCAAATCTTGTTATGGTGCCTGTGACAAATGGTAGATAGATGAAAAAAGGATGTGTTGCGATCCCCAAGAGTAGACCAATGGAGTCTAGATTTAAGCGCCCAAAATTCTTCTTCCAACTGAAGAATATTTTGATAATGACACGATAACTCTTTCTCAAGTTCAAGAAGGACAGCACAAGGGCGAAAGTAAAGATATTTCTGGATGCCATTGAGTCTGGCTAATAACCTTTTCTTTTTCTTTGGGGAGATACTATTGAAAGGAAAAAGCTTCACCTCATTAAATGTGAAACAGTCTCTCGTCCAAAAGATGAAGGAGGCTTGGGTATAAAAAATAGTAAATGCCGCAACAAAGCCCTACTTGCCAAACAAGCTTGGGACTTTACTTTGGGTTCTAAGGAGACTTCGGCTAATATCCTTAGGCATAAGTATACTCCTATTCGATCATTCTCTAGACGTTGCTCTTCGATTTGGAAAAGTCTTTGTCATATCAAAGACATTTGTGAGAAAGGCAAGGGTTGGCTTATTCGTAATGGCAAAACTATAAACTTTTGGCATGATAACTGGCTTGAATCAGGCCCCCTACATGCTCTTATCCATGGCCCTTTACGTCCCCATGAGTTTAATATGAAACTTTGTGATCTGTGGGATACTCAAGGCAATTGGGATCTAAATCATCTCTCTTTCCACTTCCCTCCTGATATTTCCCTGCGTATCTCAACCACTTCCCGTCCAATTACTCCCAACTTGGAAGATTGTCTCTTTTGGAAACCGGCAAAAAATGGTCAATTTAATACTTCATCAGCTTATCGAGTAGCTTTTGATATGGAGGTTCGAAATCATCTGGATAAAGATTGGAAATGGTTATGGAGAGTGAATTCTATTCACACGGTAATATTCTTCTATGGCTTGCTTGCCATGAGCGCTTACCTACCAAAACCCTTCTTTTACACAAGGAAAATCATCTCTGATAAGCTCTGTCCTTTATGCAAAAATGAACTTGAAAGTCTTCTTCATGCGCTTCGTGATTGCTCTTTAGTGAGACCTTTATGGCTTAACATTGGTTCCTCTCTGCCTCCAGAGTTTTTCTCCAGTTTGAATTTGAAAGAGTGGTTGAAGAAATGGTCCAATTCTAGTTTGGTAACATCTTTCCATTCCTCCATACTATGGAAGGATGTTTTTCCCTATTTTCTGTTAGTGTATTTGGTCTTCTCGCAACAAAGTCGCTATGGAAGGAAGCGAGTTTTGTCCCCCATGAAATTCTTAAAAAGAGCCAGGGCTTTAGCCAGAGTTCTTCTTCTCCCTTCCTCATAAGGGAGAGCATCCCTTCAAAGTCACCACTCTCATTGGTTGGCATCCCCCTCCCCCAGGTTTTGTCAAACTTAACACAGATGGGTTTGTTCTTGGCAATCCAGGGTAGGCAAGTGCTGGAGGAGTGTTAAGGGATAGTAATGGAAATTGGATTCGTGGTTTTTCCCATAACTTAGGGATTACTAATTCATTAGCAGCTGAATTATGGGGCTTCAGAGATGGACTACTACTAGCCTGTGAGCTCAAGATTTGTAAACTCATTGTCGAGATTGATGCAAAATCTGTTGTAGATCTCCTCAAGTCCGAGAGTTTGGGGAACATTGATTCAAATCCTTATAGTGCTCTGATTAATGATTGCAGGTACCTGATTCTATCCTTTAAGGCAGCTAGTCTACATCATGCGCATTGGGAGAGCAACTTTTGCGCAGACCTTTTGGCAAAGGAAGGAAACAAACTTTTGGATTCATTCTCTATTTATGTTTTTCCTCTTCATTTTGTTGTAAGCCAATTATTGGTAGATATTTGGGGGATCTCGTACCCTCGTTTGTTGTAAACTCTTTTATTTTTTAATACATTTCCCTTTCACCAAAAAATATATATATATATATATATATATATAATAATAATAATTAGTACTGGTTTCAAATGTCAATGGTTTAGGAATGTTTCGTGGAAGATTCTAGGACATTTGCCATGGAATTTCCATCGCCACTCTATACAAGCATAGAATGTGAACATTAAAGAGTCCACAATGAAAGAAAAGGATCAAAATCAAGCAGAGCTTTCTCCGATCCTGCTTCTTTAATTAAGTTCTTCATGATGTGTGACTCACGTGTTTGTCCACGGAGTCCACAATTATTTTACTTCCTCCTACTTTTTCAATTTTTATTCAAACCTTGTTTATGACTTATCAGAAAAAGAGAGAACAATCCTTATTCCTTCCTGGAAACCTATCAGGAAGTCCTCATTTTCTTTTCCCAACCAATTTTGGCAAAATTAAAGTCATGTTTGCATATCAAACTAATTCATTGTAGCTATATACTTATATTTTTTTGCACTACTTTGATAAAATGCTAAAACAAAATTGAATGTTAAGATTAAAGATCATATTCGTGCACTAGACTAGAGGCATATCATATAGTCTATTTGCGTATAGGGAAAGGCATATGAACAAACTACATTGTAGTCTAGCTAATCACAAATAGAATCACAGGTATAGCTATCCATTGGGTGAGGACTGAAGAGTGAAGAGGGTGAAATTAATATATTTTACAAACTACATTGTGGCGTGGCGAAAAAAATACCATAAAGTCAGGGAAATTGCATTTTCTTTTGTTAATTTTACTTTTTCATTATAAGAAAGAGACATTTACAATATAGTTGAGGATTTTTGGAGGTAATTTTTTCTTTTATAATTTTATAGTTGAGAAATAGAATATTTGAATTCTAAATGTTTCTGTTTTAATACACTACGAGATGTCAATTGAACTATAAAACTCTTGATTTCAGAAAGTAATTTTGATTTTTCTAAGTGAGTTTTGAAGTTTTGCTAAGAGAGAGAATTATTTAAAAGTATGATGACACAAATCATTGAAAAAAAGAGAGTATAATGATATTTCAAAAGCATGCATCTCTAATCAATGGTAGAAAACTTATCGTGGATTGAGATCTTTTGGAACGGTTAGGTTAATTTGGTCATTAAGTTTTTTATATTCTATATATTTATCGTGATCTTTATTTATTTTTTATTTTAAATATTTATTGTGATCTTTATTTAAATTAGTGATGACATGAAGAAAAAAATCTTATTAAATTATAAAGTTAACTATTCTATCTATAAGATCTTAACAAAAAGACTTATTCGATAAAAAGAATCTTAACAAAATACTTCAAAATATATTTGGCTTCTAACATTAATAATTCTAATTTTTTTTTTTTTAAAAAAAAAAAAACGACAACAACAACGTTAGATCGATCCTTATTTCACGGGGCCGATATGTAACAAAAACATTATAATATTCACGAGTTGCAACAAGCCAACAAGCCATATGTACCTTTTTAACTTTTCAGCAGTTTGCTTTTTTGATCAGCGACTTTGAAAAGTCCAACCTGTCTGGATAAATTGGCTATTAAACGATTAATCACTATGACATTAAAAAGTTATTTTTGAAGTACTTTCCATTTTACAATGCTTAAACACAGTCTATAATCTCTCAAATAACAACAAAAACAAAAAACATACATTATAATAAAAGTCTCCATTTCTTTTAACACTATCACACATTTATTACCAACTCAAGTAAATCATCTTATTTTCCGATCCTTACAATTTAAAAAAGTCCTTAAAAGAGTAATTTTAGAATTTAATTTTATAAGCATATATAGTATCATTCCAAATAATTATTTAGTACTTTTAAAGTACAACAACGTTAATTATTTAATACTTTCAAAATACAACGATGTATTGATTGATAGGCTGAAAACTGGGAAAGAAGACTCCCAAAAAAAAAAAAACCATTGAGGTAGAATTTGATACCAAACCCATAATTTTGAGGTAAAATTTGAAGGAATTTTGATTTTATGGCTTCCATCTTGGCCAAACTCATAATTTAGTTTTGCGGTTGACAAATTTTAAAATTCTTACTTAACCCACATTCTACCTACAAATTATTTACTTAAAGCCTTAAACACAAGGTAAATTTTTTTTTTTTTTATCAAAAGCATCACTCAATAACTAGTTAGTTGAAAATTTTACTAACCTCAATTACACCAATTACAATAATAAATACACAAAAGTGTTTTTAGTAGGCTTGACGATATAGGATGTCCGATGTTTTCCATTGATTATTGGCTAAAAAAGCTGAATTCGTGTGTGTGAAAAAAGTTAAAGATTTATTAATTTACCAAGAAAAGATGCATATTTAATGATTATTGTGTTAGCACCAAATTACTTTTTTTAGCAACTTCTCATCCTTTTAGCCTGTGTTTGGATCCTCTATTTTGAGAATGTATTCTAGAGAATGCATTTCTGCTAGAATGCATTCTTGAGAATACATTCTCTAAAATGCATTTTGCTGAAAATAGTGTGTTTGGTAAAATATTGAAATTATTTATAAGAAGTGATTATGCTGAAAGGAATTGTGTTTGGTTGGTATTTTAAAGAATGCATTCTTCCTATTAAATAATATATTATTAGTATACATTATGTAATTAACATTTTTTTTTTTAAATATCTCAATACAAGGCTAAAAATACATTTACTACCAATACAAAATTAACAATGTAATAAAGAAATAAAGTATTACGTTGTGATTTAAATTAATGTCTACTAATAAAAAAAAATAGGTCATGATTTGTGCACATCTCCTTGCACACATTTTTATAAAATTTGAACAATGTAATAAAAAAAATATAGAGAAATGTATATTGTGTGTGCAATAGAGATATACACAAACCATTTATGATAAAAAAAAATATCATAGACATCCTCTAAATAAATTTTCACAATTCTACACTTTGCACCAAACAAAATGAACATACAAATAAAACCAATTTAGTTTTTTCCCTTTCAAATTTTTTTTCTTCTTTCTTTTCCACTCCTCCTTTTTTCCCACCATACACGTAAACCCCACTCCCCATTTCTTTTTTCCTTTTTATGCCCTTTTTTTTTCCCCCACCACCCATGTACCCCCTGCCTTTCTTTTTTCTTCTCCCCCACCACACACATACATCCCCCCTCACCCATCTCATTTTTTTCTCTCATTTCCTCCTCACAGTTCACACCCCTCCCCCATTTCTAGTTTTTTTTTTCTCTCTTTTATATAACATCAAACTACAAACATTACAAATAAAAGAAAATGAAATAAAAGAAAAAACATTTCATAAAACAATACAAATAAAGTTGGAAAAAGCACACCAAGTTTACATTAAACAAAGAAAAAAACATTACTAACGATCCAAAATATCCCTGGTTCTTTGATATAAAATGAGAAAGTGAGAATACTTTTTCAAAGATAAAAGAAAGAAAGAGAAAAAATAGGAAACACATCAGAAAAAGAGAAAAAGTAGATAACAAAAGAGAGGGAAGGAAAATAAAAGAAAAAAAGAGAAAAATTAAGCGAGGGAAAAAAGAGTTGTTCGAGTAATAAACTATTGTAAGTGGGTCCCATTTACTTTAGCAAAAATTAAAAGTAGAAGCTAGAATCAGAATCAGAATCCAAAATATTTTGGATTCTGATTTCTGCTTTAGAAATGAGAATTTGCAAAATGCATTATAGGCAGAATGCATTTTGCATTTTCCAAAATCCCAACCAAATACCTTAGATTTTTTGTAGAATACATTATATGCATAAAAATCCATTAAATCACTTTTAAGTAGAGATCCAAACACAGGCTTAATCAAGAAAAATGCATATTTAATGAATTGTGTTACACAAATTAAGCAACTTCTATCCTTTTAGTTGTTAACAAGTTATTAGAATCGATATTCTATGTAAGATCTTACTAAAAAAAAAAATCATTGGCAATAATGACACGTGTTCAGTAATTATTAACATATATGATATATGATAAAATCTTCTTTAATAGAAAATAAGGATGATATTCTGAGCAAAAAAAAAAAAAAAAAAAAAGCTCAGGGATAATAATGGTATATTTGGCTTAAAATATTAATTAATTTTTAATTATAAAACATCATAATAATAGTATTGACATCTGTTATTATTTTGAAAGCTTGAATGCAATTAATTACAATTTAATTAATCATTAAATTTATAACCTTTATTTCTTTAATGTGTTTCTTCATATGCCAAAAAATGTGAAAGATTGACTTCCTATATCATTATTTTATTTCCATTTTTTATTTTCATTTAACAACAAAATCACCAAATTATACCAAGAAACTTGTATTTCAACTAATTAGCTTCACTTAATCAATTTGATTGTACATAAAAATAACTTCCAAGTTAACAAGAACAAATTATAATTTTTTTTCCTACAATCGATCGCTATAAACATTAATAATTCCAAATGTATAAATACTTAAGCTAATAAAATCATAGTTGGAAAGACAGAAAAAACCATATACTATTCATTACAAAATCAATTAACCTAAAAAGGATGAATGAATTATCATTTGAAAGAATTTTTGGAGCTATAAAAGTGATATTTGTGTTTATGAAAATTATCGAGTATTATATCTTTATCAAAAAAAATTATCGAGTATTATATCCAAACAGTACTATACTTCAATAATTCTCTCCCATAACTTTATTTAAAGTCATTAGCCATGAGGCCCATCACGACCTCAAGTCAATCTTTATTCTGTAGAGCCAGTTATTCTACAAATCTCACAACCCCTCCATATCTCCCTTGCATTCTAGACTCTTCCTTCTCTCTCTCTCTCTCTCTCTCTGTGCGTGACCCATGGCATCCGATCTCGAAAAACAGGCGAAGGAGGCTTTCATCGACGATCACTTCGAGCTCGCTGTGGACCTCTACACGCAGGCCATCGATCTCAACCCTAACAGCGCTGAGCTCTTCGCTGAACGCGCTCAAGCCAACATCAAACTCAACAATTTCACTGGTCTTTTACTCTCTCTCTCTTTCCCACCTTTTCGTTTTCGTGCTTTTTGTTTTCAAGGTCTGACTAGGTGCGCGATTAGATATTTTGATTCGATGATTTTTTGTAACCCAAATTTTTAGGCTTCGATTTTTTTAAACCCTCCCTTATTTGTTTCTATGCCTTGAATTGAAGCAGATCTGCTATACTTATAGTCTTCAGGATTTACATTTCTCTGGGTTGCAACATGAACCAAGCTACTCAAGCTTGGCTCCTAAAGTGTTATTTGAATCAAGCTTCAGTAACCTGCTTCATGTTTCAGCTCTGTTTTATGTACGTGGAAATTCAAAATGCTTGAGCTCAACTCTAGATTGGCTTGATTGTAAAATCGACAAAGCTCTGGTTGTCAACTCAGTTGCAAATAATTGCAATTCTTGAAAAACCAAACTCCTTGAGTTTGACTTGAGATTGGTTTCATAAACTGCTTGTTTGAGGTTGTTGGTAAAATTGATAACTTGGGGTTGAACATTCTTGGCTCAAATCGGCTTGTTTGCAGCCCTATCTATCTCTTGTTGCTTTCTCTACTTTTCATATTTGTATCTATTATTTTTTTTTTTTTGGGTATTTGTGATTTGTGTGCTTGCATTTTATTATGCATTATACTCGGACGTCTTAGATTCGAGTAGCCGCTGCCCCTTGTGGTTATCGGACTGGGGGAATTTAATTGCGCCGTGAATTACCAGAAGTGTTTTTGCGGGAAATTCCTTGCCGAAGGCCTGTGCATTCCCGGGAGTAGTTGGAACAAATGCTTCGGATACCCGGTGCTAATAAAAAAAGTTTTTATTTTGGAAATGGTTTGTAAAAGTTGATTGTTAATGTCTTCTTATATTTTTGCAGAGGCTGTTGCTGATGCAAACAAAGCAATTGAGTTGGACCCTTCGTTGTCAAAAGCGTACTTCCGCAAAGGGTGAGTACAATGCAGTAGACATGTAGACAGTATACATTGTTGCTACTGAATTTGTAAGCGCTTCTATACTAATTATCTCCTATTGGAAATGTAACTACCATCCTCATTGTAGGATTTGTTCTTTTCGGAGACCGTCTAGTTGCTACAAAATTTATGTATGTTACCGTTCATGGATTCTTGTCTTGAATCTAGCTGATTATTCTATTAAAAATTTCACTTTTAGTCCAACTTAAGGAGCTTGTATTTGTTTTTCATTATGAAATGCGCTTTCTGATATTGCATTCTTTGTTAAAAAAAAAAAACGTGTTTGCTTTAGTAGGACCAAATTGCATTCCTAGTAGGACCTAATTGCAGCTCCTGCTAACAGCTCTCCAGATATCCTGGAATCAGGTTCTATTAGTTCTGGATATTTGATAATGAGTTTTGGTACTCACTCTAAGCTGCATGAATGAAGATTTGAAAATAGCTGAATTTCCAAAGAAGAACTTCACTAGCTACCACCACTGCCCTTCTGCTCTTACATTCAATGCTTTTGCCCCCATCACCCTCATTAATATCTCTGCGGTATCAGGCTACTATTTCCATCTGTTGCCTCCAACCCTGCTGCCATTGTTACTTACATTACAATTTTTGTCAATAAAATAGCTGCTGGAAAGACCTTTATTGACAAGGCTGTTATCATTGTTGCTATTGATGTCATTTGAACCTATCCTTACTGTTGCCAGGTGCCACCATTGTGACCCTTTCACCACATTAGCGCTATCATTTTTTGTCTTTACCAACTTGTCCACTTCCACCACCATTTCCCAAAACTGCCAGTGTCATTGTCATTGCTTTTAGGAACTTCCTCTATGTCTGAGGTACCATCTATTTTATCACAGACTAGATTTGTAATTTATATACAAAATAGCAAGTTGATGCTTTTTAATAATTTATCATTACATGTTAAAAAAAAAGTAAGAAGTTGATGCTGGATGTGGACAAATTTTGTAATTATATTATCTACATACCTTATTTTGATTTAGAATAGAATAAAAAAAATAAATAAATGATGGGTAGAATACAAAAGAAAATAAATAAAGAATGGGTATTTTTGGGAAGTAGTGCCCTTTTATTTAAATGCGAAAAATAAAAGAGTGATGTTCCTTTTAAAGTTGGATCTATGTAACAAGATTATTGTGTCTACATACACTTTCTGGAAAATAAACAACACTTCTCTTGGCCTAGTTAGTGTTCTTTAGGATTATCATTCAGGTTGAAGCGATTGATTTTTTCAGGTGCCGAAGACAGTGATTTTCAATTTTTTTTTTTTTTTGGGGTTTTATGGACAAGATTCTACATTTGCTTTCTGTGCTTTTCCACTTTATGTACTAAAACCCAGTGTTCAAATAAATCAAAACAACATGGTTGAAGAGCAGAGTTGAAGCTTCTGCAGCAATGTGTGGCATACTGCAATGATTTTTTTTTTGTTATATGTTTTGATAGGATACTAGTCTAGGTTCTTTAATGAGTTGTATGTTTGATAACATTTTATAGGGCAGGGTAATTCTCCATGTAGAGCATATGTAAGTTTATCGTGTGTGGGCATTTTCTCTAAGATTATAGGACTTTGTTCAGTCTCTATTCTGAAGGCTTATTTTGCATGCCATTGTATATACCCGTTGATAGGATCTAGCTTAGGTTCTTTAATAGTTGTAGTGATAACATTTGTATAGGGCAGGGACTGGTCATGTAGACATATGTAAGTTTATCGTGTGTGGTGATTTCTAAGATTGTAGGACTTTGTTCATGCATTCTGAAGGCTTATTGCATGCCATGCAGTTCTTATAGTTCATTTATTATTTTCTCTGCTTAATCTTCTTTGTATTTCTTTTCACAGCACTGCATGCATGAAGCTTGAGGAATATCAGACTGCCAAGGCAGCTTTGGAAACAGGTGCATCTCTGGCACCGGAAGATCAAAGATTCACGAATTTGATCAAAGAGTGTGACCAATGCATTGCAGGTGTGTAATTGCCTGTTAGAATTTTAGTGATCAATGAAGCTGTTTTACTTCTGTTCGCACTTGGATATTTTGAGTATTTGTTGGATTCAAATGCGATTTTCTCTTGGGAGGGAGAGAAATATTTATGAATATGATCATATAACAGAAATTATACCATGACATCTTGATGGCCTTCTTATGATCTTATTGGTGAATATTGCTTGAGCATTCAGAGGAAACTGGTGTTATAGCAAACCAATCCTCAGAGATCACCATCCCAGACACCCCAACAAATGATGCATCTACAGATGTTGTTCAGCCTGTCAATGAACTTGCCAATCAAGTGACAGTGGCAGCAGCCAAACCAAAACCAAAATATAGGTGGGTACAACTTTGATTTTTTCTTGGTCTCTATATGATAGTTCAATATGTGAAGTGGTCAATAAAATCTATTTATTTTAAGGTTTTTAATAGCCTTCAAAATTTTCCATTGAGTGATTATTCGCAAATTTATTTTATTTGTAAAATTTTTAATGTTGTATTTGTTTAATGCCTTGTATACATTTATTTTTTTAAAAAGTGCAGGCATGAATTCTACCAGAAGCCAGAGGAAGTGGTTGTGACTATTTTTGCAAAGGGCATACCGGCTAATAACGTTTCTGTTGACTTTGGTGAACAAATAGTATGATTGAAATAAATCTGATGCCTTTGCTCTTTGTTCATCTTTCTCCTTGGTTTTACAGTTTTCAAAATTTTAGGTACAACTTCTTGGATGGAATGAATTCTAAATTTTATTGGTTATGTGCAGCTGAGTGTTACGATTGATGTTCCTGGTGAAGATGCATATCATTTTCAACCTCGCTTATTTGGAAAGGTATTGCATGCACCTTGTGTAAATAAATAAATAATACACAATTTTTATCATCCACACTTAATTTTATTAGAATTACATGCTACTTATTGCGGATGTCAAGTTTACCTTTGGTGTTTGGTTGTCTGCAAACAGATAGTACCTACCAACTGCAGATATGATGTTTTGTCTACCAAAGTTGAAATTCGCCTTGCAAAAGCTGAACCAATACAGTGGACATCTCTTGAATTCAGCAAGGAAAATACAGTTCCACTAAGGGTTAATGCCTCAGGTAAATTAATATTCTTGTTTACTGTTACACTTATAAAAGAAAATATATTCTTGTATAGTGTTACATATTCGAATGTGGATTGGGAGTCCAACCGAATTTAGGACTGCTCCACTTGTCTCATTTGCTCTCTCTCTCTCTCTCTCTCATCATTAAATATTGAAAATAGATCAATTGTAAAAAAAAAAATAGTAACTACACCACTGCTCCATTACGTCTAGACGCTACATGATGCTCTTGTTGCTCGTGAACTGGATGTCTGAAAAACTAGAACCAGGACTTGTTTTGATGATTCCAGCAATTTGACCATCTATATCTATACAGTGATGATATAACACTTATCAAGTTGTGGTTGCTTCTTGTGATTTGTGTGATCTTCATGATAAACTCATGTAATGTTTCTTTTTGTGTTTAGATACATGGGCCTGGCGGCTACATTGGCTCCTCCCTTTCTTGGCTGGGCTTGTTTACAGTTTCAGGCCCATTGGGAGGCCTTTGCATATTGTTAAAAGCCAGGCCCAAAGATTTGGGTTTTGGGTGTGCTAGCTGATATGGTTAGCTAGGGTTGCTATTGGGAAAAGTGTGTACCTACACCCAAATGTGGTATCTTGAACATTGCAATTGCGAAACCAGCTGTCCCAGTATTCATCATCATTTTTCAGGTTGATAAGTTTGATTATGTCATTAATGTTGCAGTCATTGGAGCTTCAAGACCTACATACCCGTCCTCAAAACCAAAAAGAGTTGATTGGGACAAGCTTGAAGCTGAAGTGAAGAAGGAGGTTTGCCTCTTAACCTATTTATTTGTGTAAATCTTCCTCAAGTTTGTAAGTCTCATCTGTGATTTTATTTTTCAGGAGAAAGACGAAAAGCTTGATGGTGATGCAGCTTTAAACAAATTCTTCCGGGACATATATGCAGATGCTGATGAGGACACCAAAAAAGCCATGAGAAAATCTTTTGTAAGACTTTTGACTTAGTATCATGTTTAATGTTGTCGAATGCAGCTTTTAATTTTATTTTTTTTGTTTAATTATTATAGTGCTTTGCTTGACAACGATAATAAGGTTACTGCAAAATATTAAAAGAATCTACTAATCGGTAAATTTTTACCCAAGTCATATTGACTTCTGTACTGCATTGTAATGTATGTTTTTATATATTACACAGGTTGAGTCGAATGGGACAGTGCTTTCTACAAACTGGAAAGAAGTGGGTTCAAAGAAGGTGGAGGGAAGCCCTCCTGATGGTATGGAGATGAAGAAATGGGAATACTAGCAGTCTTTCTCCAGTTAGATACATTGTAATTTAGTGTGTGCGATTTTGCTCCATGAACCTTTTAAGTTATGTTCTTTTGAAGCTTTTGTTGGTCTGGTTGCTTGGTTGTGCACTTGTGCATCAATGTCTAAAGTCTAACTTGGTTGCTGGAATACAATGAAACTCACTCTCTTGGTTATGTATTTTGTGCTGAAACCTGTCATTTTCATATAATTCCGGTGTTTGGAACCATTTTGCTTTTTTGATTCAGGTTTCTGGCTTTGCTTAAATCTACCTTGCTTGCAAAGCTTGTAGCCATTTGTTCCCGGTTGTGTGATTACTTGAGGTGTACATGTAGTGGCAATGCTAACTGTTACGCCCATAAGTGGCTGCAGTGTTCTGGAAGTGGCTTGCACCCAATGTGCTCATCTTAGCTCACCTACTGTGTGACTGTGACTATATTGGTTAAAGTGACTAGACGTTTGAGACATGCCTTGTTAATCATGGGAAAACATGTTATTACTTAGAGCATCCAAACTGCCTGATTCTCATGTCATTGGAGAACTAGAAGTCTACCTCCATGCTCTAATGAATGTTAATGGCCCATAAAGTCCCCAAAAGAGAAACCATAAGTAAGTCTATCTCCATGCTCTAATGAAAGTCAATGGACCAGAAAGTCTTCAAAGATGTTAATAGTTAATATACGGTTGTTGCTTTGCTAGTGCAATGACTCAAGCAGCGATAGGGAACCCATGGAATGTGATATGTTTCATGTTTCAGATTAATGTTCGCTATCCTGATTGATGTGAGCCTTCAAAGGACAAACTCAGTGCCTTTTGGAGGGCCTGATCAAAAGGGCCTGATCCAAACCAGAGAATCATGTAGCGAGTCTGTATATTGTTAATCAATTATTGAATATCATCATTATATAACGTTTTAATTTCATCAAGGTGATTGCCTTCTCCAAAAAATTTCTTTGGTGATCAATATCATTACAATATAGTTTCTCACTCACTGCATTTGTCTCAAGATGGTGATAGCTTTCCATGTAGAGGTATTGTGGTTGAACGGATATAATTTTTGGCAAATGTTATAGCCTTTGGTTATAATTGTGAGGAAGCACATAACTTCTCACATGGTTGTGACCTTACAAGGAATTATACTTTTGTGTTTATAAATATGGCACAATGATTAATGGTTAGATGAATTCTAATTCTCCTTTTCTCAAATAATATTTTTACACTGTGATCTCTACTCCCTTCGAATCGCAAAATCATTAAAAATCTTGTAATTCAATGTCATTTTTTTTTTTTTTTCCTGTGTCATTGTTGTAACTATTAAATTATCCAAAAAAAAAAACCCAAATCACATGGTTTTATTTGATCTGTGTGGTTTTTGAATGTTAAGTTTATTTTGACTAAACTGATCATCACATTTTTCTTCAATTTATTTATCGGTTTCGAAGTCTTTTACTTTTTAAATTTGAAATAAGTACTCAAAAAATCAATTTAAATATCATATTTTTAGTCATTTATATATATATATATAAATATCATTAAATTATACTTTTGTGAATAGTAATGATGAACTATAAATCCGTGAGTTGAAGTCAGGAATCATTCATAGTTTCAAGTTATGTTCTTATCATCATATGGATCTTGCGAATCTTGAAAGTAATTTGAATTTTTGAGACTTCTAAAAAAAAAAAGAAGGAATTATTAAGCCAATAACCCTAGATTTAATTTAATTAAAAATTAAACTCATATTTTAGGGATTTTACAAATTAAGCCTTTCGTATTTTCATTTAGACTAAAGTCAACTTTTGGCCCTCTAACTTAGGGGGTGTTTTCATTTTGGCCCCCTAACTTCAAAAATTTTCATTTTAGCCTCCTAACTCTTTTTATTTTTCAAATTGCACCTTCTATTAAACTCCGTTAGAAGTCTCCGTTAAGTACCCAGTTGGACAGATGACATGTCATATGACGTGACAAATTTTGACACGTCATTAAAAAAAATAAAAAAAATTACATATTAAAGCAGTGAAATGATTGCGAAAAAAAAGGGAATACGATTGCGAGCCGTTTCACCATGAGACTTGTTTTACCATTAGAGCTCGATGTATTTCAACCACTTTAAATCAAAACTCATTCACAGTCTCATACCTCTTAAACCAATGTGGGTTCTCACCAGAATCTGCTCAATCAGTCTCCAAAAAAGTTAATTTTGAAACTCTAGAAAAAGCTGACTTGGCCATTAGCTTTTTCAAGAACCATAGTTTCTCTCAATCCCAAATCTCAAGCATCATCAGAGGACACCCTCCAGTGCTGCTATCAAAACTTCAGACGAACCTTTTGCCCAAATTGGAGTTTTTCATGTCCAATGGCTTTACAAGCTCTGACATTGCAACACTCTTATCTAGAAATCCACACATATTGCAACGAAGCTTGAAAAACCAGATAATCCCTTCTTTTGTTTTCTTTAAGAATTTTCTTGGAATCGATGAGAACACTATAACCGCTATTAAACGTTTTTCGCGTATTCTCAATGTTAGACTTGACACATCTGTGGTTTCTAATGTCAATCTACTGAGAGAAAATGGAGTTCCTGAATCGAATATATTTAGCTTCCTGAATCGAATCGAATTTGGCATTGTTTTAACCGAAAAAAACAATGGGTCACGGCGGATGGGTTTCACGGGATGGGGGATGGTGAAGGGAGTCGGTCACGGCGGTGGTGCGATGGGGTGGAGAGGAGGTGGCGAGGTGGTGATCGGCGGCAACAGCAGGAGTTATCAATGGAAACCAAAAAAAAAAAATTCGAAGAAGGCAGCAGGTCTTTGGTGAAACGGCTCCGTTTCACTGCTTTAATATGTAAATTTTTTTTTTTTTTTTTAATGACGTGTCAAAATTTGTCACGTCATATGACACTTAACGGAGACTTCTAACGGAGTTTAACAGAAGGTGCAATTTGAAAAATAAAAAGAGTTAGGGGGTTAAAATGAAAATTTTTGAAGTTAGGGAGCCAAAATGAAAACACCCCCTAAGTTAGAGGGCCAAAAGTTGACTTTAGTCTTTCATTTAAGAAATGACAAAATACAAAATTGAAAAAGAGCCCAAGGGTGATTATGTATTTTGCCTTGAAAGCATAAGAAAAAAATAAAAGGGAAAACGACGCCGTTACATTCAGCCCCTTCACACACACACACTCTGAAAGAGAGAGAAAGAGAGATCCATAATCGATCTGAGGCAGAGATCGTGCTTGTTCGCTGTAGCTGTTGAAATTCAATTGGCTCGGTTTGCGTCTGAAAGATTTTGAAATAAAAGGTAATTGAATTTCTGCTTGTTCGCTGTAGCTGTTGAAATTCAATTGGCTCGGTTTGCGTCTGAAAGATTTTGAAATAAAAGGTAATTGAATTTCACCTCTTTATCTCTACCTCTCTCTAGATTTGCATTTCTCTCTATCTATCTCATCATAGCTTAGATTTGATGTTTTTTGACATTTAAGCTGACTTGCTTAGATTAATTTCTTTAGAACTAAAAGAGCTGCCAATTATGGAGTTGTTAATCATTGCTTGAATTAGCTGAATTCAGTTCTAGTTTTGTTTATCTATTTTTGCAATCTATGCTAACATATGTGTATATTGTGAGGTTATGTTAGGGATTGTGATATTAGTAAATTCTTGGAATGCAATTCTTTGGGGGTTCAGAGATCAGTCCGTCACCGCCGGCACCGACGGCATCGGGGAACAATGCACACATGATTTATGTGTTCAATAGGAATGGGGTGTGCTTGCTTTACAGGGAGTGGAATCGGCCACTTCATACCCTCAATGCACAGCAAGACCACAAGCTCATGTTTGGTTTGCTTTTCTCGCTCAAGTCCTTGACTGCCAAGATGGATCCCACTAAGTATATTTATATCTATATATACTTTGTTTTTTGCAATTCTTGGAATCTTTGATTAAAATGGATTATTATGCATTTGAATTTGTACATTGCCAAATGGGAATGGGGAAAGAGAAGTATATTAACACATAGGTGACTTTTTGGAGTTTGATGATATATACAAATGAATGAGATTTTTCTCTGGTGGGAGGTTTGGATACGCGTCTATTTTATAATTACTGATTAATAGTAACATAGATGAAGTTGACAAGTGTTTGATAGGTTACTGATTTGGTTCTCTTAACTATATAATGATGATACCGATTGTTTGGGTTGCAAGCTAATCATCAAGTCATGTATCTTGTGCCAAGGATGTGTATATGGGTCATGTATTTTTTGTTGGGTAAAACTTAGTCAGTTCCTTAGGTCAAGTTCATTAGGTTCCTAGGTGAATCCAAATACATTGAATTTAAAATTCTTGGAAAAGATAACATTGTTTGTGTTTCATTGTATGCAACCATGGTTTGAATTCATTGGGGAACCTAATGTACCTAACCTAAAGAACTGTACCTAAGTTTCACCCTTTTTTGTTTATGTGTAAAGTTATCTATTGTACTTATTGTAGGGTTTATTTTTTATTCATTTACTTTCATCAATTGTGCAGTGCAGAGAAAGGAAACCTTGGGGTGCCTCAGTTCCCTGGCCAAGGTTGCTCATTTCACAGCTTTCGTACAAATACATACAAGCTTAGTTTCATGGAAAGTCCTTCTGGGATAAAGGTCAGCTAAAAAAGGTCATCTTTTTAATTGTATTTGTTGTTGAAATAACTTGAAAACTATTTGACTGCTAATTGTGATATTCTTGACAATTCCAAAATCTTTGACTTGCTTACCAAAATGTTTGAAATCTATAAATTATAGTGAATGGTTTTCTAAGAATTCTCAAATTTAAGTGCTGCAGTATGGTCTCATGTATGGAAATAATGTGCTGAGACTACTTCATGTAGTGGTTCGACTTCAAAATGATAAATTTAACTGTAGAGATTCTGAGAGATCTTGATCTTGTCTTTAATTAGGTACAATTTGGTTGAACCAATAAATTATTGAAGATGGTTGTGCTTGATGACTTGAATTAACATTTGGAAGTTCTAGAGTAACTTGCCTTTTATATAATTTATATTCCATATGTTCATACTGTTAGGGGTGTATTTTTCAACTTAACCCGACCTCCACGGGTTTGAGGAAATCTCCAATCCAATCCAGCCCATGGTAACTCTAAAAACCAACCAAATCCAACCCGTAGGGATTGGCTTGAATCTTCGGGTTTGGGCCATTTTGTCAGGCTTAATAAAAAGATTAGGTTTTCATTTAACTTTTCAAGTCCATTATTCAATAAATGAATGTAATTTACACAATTGGACCAAATATAAACTAAGTCTCAAAATACCCAAAGAAATCAAACTAACAAATTTAAACTAAGACCCAAAGTCCAAAGTAAATCAAATTAACAAACATAAAATGCATATAGTTTTTAAAACTATTAATTGTGTGGGTTAGTTCGGGTTGAAAATTTTGCCCAATCTGAACCTGATCCAACCCAAGCTTATATATATATATATATTTTAGGACCCAACCCAACCCATCTCATCAACAAACAAAAAACCAACCCAAGGTGTCGGATTAGGTTCGTTGGGTTGGTGGTTTGAATGCACACCCTACTTACCGTGCTAATTCGAATAAATCAATTATCCGAAATTCATAGTTCTACTTGAACTCAACTCCTATTGTTATCATAAAGTGAGAATCAGAAAGTTCTATTAGGTGTCCTCTGGGTTAGGGACATTGTTTGTTGCTGATTGCCTCACACCTTGCAACCTAATGCTTTTGACATCAGGATTCTTGATATGCTTGGAAGATATTTTTAACCAATAGCCTTTAGGACTTTGTACAACAGTAGTTTCTTAAAGAATCTGTTGTGCCACAATAGCATCATGAATCTGAAGCCCTGTGGAGAATCCTTTTTTATTATATGACCCTATTGAGTATTGATTTGTATGCTACAGATATTGTCTAACGTCACAAAGTTTTGGCCAAATATGTGTTTTGACTTT
Organism: Fagus sylvatica; assembly: GCA_907173295.1. Lineage (NCBI taxonomy): Eukaryota > Viridiplantae > Streptophyta > Magnoliopsida > Fagales > Fagaceae > Fagus > Fagus sylvatica. Next base: position 38,102,249 of record OU015763.1, read on the forward strand.
GTGCTTAAGATATTTGAGGTTATCAATAGGATCAAATGCGAATACTTTTGTTAGTCTTCACTACATAAATCTGAATGTACCATGTTTTGTCCTTTTGTGCAGATTATTTTGGTTACTCATCCTAGGACAGGTGATTTGCGGGAATCTCTGAAGTACATTTACAACTTGTATGTTGAATATGTTGTCAAGAACCCACTGTATAATCCGGGAACTCCAATCAGGTGACTAATTGATTTTATTTTTTTAAACAAGTAAATGTCACAACAATTGGTGCATAGCATCAATTTCTTTTTATCCCTCAATAGCCACAACAATTGGTGTTTCCTTTTTGAAGATATGAATTTGTTTTGGCAGTCACACAAAGCCATAAAAGATGGTGCATTCTATCATTTGGTTTGTTTATTGAGGAAATTGATGCTATGCACCTACTGATATAAAATTTTGAATGCATTGTGTTGCCCTGTTAATCTTGACATATGATAAATTTTAGCGTGGAAACATTCAATGGCATGGTCGTAAAGGCTCATGTGATTTTGAAATTGTGTGCATAAAGTAATTATTTGTTACTTGTACTCGATAAATGTAGTTGTTTTCATGAGAACAATGGATTTCCAAACTCGTAATTGAGAACAGGCACACAATTTAAGTGTGAAATGAGTGATTAATACTTAGAGAATAAGTTGGATGTTTGGTTTCACTTGAGAAGCAAAATACTAAGGCCTATAAAGTACGTGCTATGATCTGTGTTGTATTATGCTGAGACAAGGTTGAATCAAAGGCTTGTCTTCTTTACCTCCTGCTTCTTCCCCCTTGTCTCTTTTCTTGGGAAAAATAAAATAAAAAAGGAAAGAATAATTGGTGATGCAGTAATGTGGAGAGCCTTTGAAACTTATGTGTAGGACATGGACTTGTTAGACAAAAGCCAATATATCGTTAGCATGGGGTACAGTTTTGTAAGCTTCATACATGATAGAGGCTTAACGAGCTGAGCCCATATCATTGAGGCTTAAGCTGAGGCTTATTTGATGTTCGAGCCCTAATTCAGCCCAAGCCGGTCCGCCAGCCTTGCTTGGCTGGCTCATTTTCAGCCCTCATTTGTTTAGGCTGTCACATGAAGGTGGTGCATTCTATCATTTGGGGTGTTTATTGAGGAAATTGCACCTACTGATATAAAATTTTAAAAATGTATTGTGTTGCCCTGTATCGTTAATCTTGACATTGTATAAATTTTAACGTGGAAACATTCAATGGCATGGTCGTAAAGGCTCATGTGATTTTAAAATGTATAAAGTAATTATTTGCTACTTGTACTTGATAAACATAGTTGTTTTCATACGTTATCAAAAATAAAAAAACATAGTTGTTTTCAAGAGAACGATGGATTTCCAAACTCGTAATTGAGAACAGGCACACAATTTGAGTATGAAATGAGTGACTGATAGTTAGAGAATAAGTAGGGTGTTCATTTCACTTGAGCAGCAAAAACTAGGACCTATAGACTATGTGCTATAATCCAGTGGCATAGCCACTTGAAGCCTTGGCTGGGCTATAGCCCAGTCAAGGTTTTTTTTTTTTTTTTTTTACCTATATTTTTTTTATTAAAAAAAAAAAAACCTTAAATTAAATAATTAGCCCAGTTAAAATTTTTTTTTTTTGCAATTAACCCACCCTAAAATTTTTTTCTGCCTCCGCCCTGCTATAATCTGTGATGTATTATGTTGATCCAAGGTTGAATCAAGGTTTGTCTTCTTTACCTCCAGCTTCTTCCCCCTTGTCTCCTTTCTTAGAAAAATAAATAATAAATAAAAATTAAAAGGGAAAGAAAAATCAGTGATGCAGTAATGTGGAGAGCCTTTGAAACTTACGTTTAGAACATAGTTACTGTGTTAGACAAAAGCTAATATATCGTTAGGGTGGGGTACAGTTTTGTAGGCTTGATACATGATAGAGGCTTAACGAGCTGAGCCCATATCATTAAGGCTAAAGCTCAGGGTTATTTGAGGGTCGAGCTCCAATTCAGCCCAAGCCGGTCTGCCGGCCTTGATTGGCTCATTTGCCGCTCTAACAAGGGTACTCGTTTTCTATTTGTTGGGCATAGACCTTATCCATTCATGATACAATGAATATAATTCATTTGGAGTTTTCCATGTTAAGCTCCATGTAACCAAGTTTGACACATGAACACAGATATATACTGCCTTACTTTAAGTGACACATGCATTACTAGAGGAATCTAGGATTATATTTGGCTTTAGTTTTGCAAAATTTCTTCCTGAATTTTATTCAATAGTTACTGCTTTTTTGAGTATGAGCTGCCTGCTTTCTATTCTTACTAGAGAATTTTGTGATTGCTTTATGTAGGTGTGAGCTATTCAATACAAATCTTGACCAATATGTAAGGAGCATTGCATAGAACCATCCCCATCTCTACCATTCCGTGTGCTGTGTTAGGCTCTTTGCATGGGTGCAGATGGATAAGGTTCCTCTTCAGCTTTGCTTCAAAAAAATCGTTTATTACTTTGCACAAAACAAAGAAAAAGAAAAGAAGGTAGTGCTTCGGCCATCATTAGGAGTCTTCATATATATGCGCTTTTACTTCATTCTTGAAGGGTGATTTGTCTATCCTTGTGTCAGCCTACATGCTCAGCCTGGCCCCAAGGATTCTCAGTCATTTTGGTTCAAATGTAGATTTGCTAGAACTACTTATTAACGGATATTTTGTGTCATCTTAATTTCTAGATTGTCACTATGGGAGACTGTCAGTTATTCTAAATTTCTAATAGGTGAACTTTGGGCTTATTCGTACCTACGTTTTGTCCATTAAAGAATCATGTTGATTGTTGAAGATGTTGGATGGGAAAATATTTTAGTTGGGATTTGATGATTACGTCTATTATCTAGTGAATCATTTGGTTATATAGATGCAGTTGATTGTGGTACACATTCTTTTCAATGCCTCTGTTTTTTTGCCCCCAAAATAAGTTCTTAGTTTCTCCACTGACAACAAATATTCATAATTAGAGAAGGCTTCAAAGGTTGGAATCTCCAAATACTTCCACAGCTATAAGGAAATTTTTAACATTTCCAAATTACGCGGACCACCTAAATTAGTCAATAATCATCATCAATGACTTCTCTTTTTTCAGTATTTTTCTTTAGATTCACAAAGCGTGTTTGTCATTGGCTCATTCCTAATGAAAATGAGAGAATATATAAAAAAATAAAATAAAAAAAAGTAGCGGCGGAAGAAAATAAAAAGTGAGGTGTTAAAGCGTTTTTTTTTTTTTTAATTATATATTTTTTTATTTTAATAGAAGACAGAAAAATTATGAGCGTTAAGGCATTAATATCAATCAATAATAGAGTGGTTTTCATTAATTGAGTTTTAAAAAGAGAGAAAAAGACAAGATGAGAGAAAAGGAAGAAAAAATAGACATATGATATGACGGGTTGTAGACTTTGAGTGACTGAAAAATATAGTGAAAGACTTATCAAAAAAGAAAAATATAGTGAAATTTTTTGTATGGTTAAAAGAATAATTATTGTCGGAAAAGTGCTGCTGCTGACTTCATATCTGACATAACAAACAAAATTATAGGCAACTTGCCCTGCCCAAATCATGGAACGTGGAGAGTAAGTGTTCTTTGAAAGGGACCTTTAAAAAGTTTACACCACAATAATATTAGGAAAATTGCGAAAATAACATCAGCCTAATTATTAATATTATCTACAAATTCTCAACCTCAATTTGAGTCTGGATTATATAATTCACATTTTAAGCGTCGTAAAACAGTGTATGAGAATATCAATTCGCAAGTAAGAATCTTCGCCTACAAAGCCTACGCTCCAGCCTCCAGTCAATCAACCAAATCAAGGATTTCACCTAACTCTGCCAGTATAGGTATTATCTTCGATCTCACTTCTTAGGATTAACCGAATCGATTGACTGACATACCTTCCCTCCCAGGCTCCCACAAGCATCCAAGATGAGTAGGTGAACAACACCATTCTTATTTCTTGAACCTCACACGCACACACACAAAAGGAGTACTCAGGCGAGTAGCAGCTATGGAAGCAATAGTTCTGTACCCAACACCAGCAATAGGCCATCTGATATCCATGGTAGAGCTAGGCAAACTAATACTTACTCACCACCCTTCATTCACCATCCACATACTCATCGCCCCAGCACCTTACGACGCTGGTTCCACTGCTCCATACATAGCCGCCGTCTCTGCCACCACTCCCTCCATCATCTTTCACAATCTCCCCACTGTTACTCTCCCTCCCAACCCCTCTATCCACCTCGAAAACCTCACCTTTGAACTCATCCGCCTCAACAATCCCAATGTCCACAAATCCCTCCTTTCCATCTCCAATACCCACAATATCCAGGCACTCATCATGGACTTTTTCTGCTCCCATGCACTTTCTGTTGCTGCCAAACTCAACCTCCCCGGATACTTCTTTTTCACTTCCGGCGCTGCTGTTCTAAACTTCTTCCTATACCTCCCAACCATTCACAACACCACCACCAAAAGTTTCAAAGACCTGAACACCCTTCTCAACGTTCCTGGAGTAACCCCAGTACATTCTTTGGATTTGCCAAAGCCTTTACTAGACCGTAACGATAAAGCCTACGAGAACTTACTAGACTGCTCGATCGGATTGACTAGGTCTGCAGGAATAATTGTCAACACCTTTGAAGCCTTGGAACCAAAAGCTATCCAAGCATTCTCAGATGGGCTATATGTCCCTGACGCTCCCACTCCACCTCTTTACTGTATAGGACCATTGATAGCAACTAACAATGAAAGAAGTAGTGGTGAAGCTGTGCAGCCCGAGTGCTTAACGTGGCTTGACTCACAACCGAGTCAAAGCGTTGTGTTTTTATGCTTTGGAAGCTTGGGTTTGTTCTCTATAGAGCAATTAAAGGAGATAGCTTTAGGGTTGGAAAAGAGTGGGCAAAGATTCTTATGGGTGGTACGGAATCCGCATAATGTGAAACGTAGCTTAGCTACCTCAGCTCAACCTGACCCAGATTTGGATTCTTTGCTTCCTGAGGGTTTCTTGGAGCGAACCAAAGAGAAGGGATTTGTAGTGAAGTCATGGGCACCACAGGTGGCTGTGTTGAATCATGACTCGGTGGGTGGGTTCGTGACTCATTGCGGTTGGAACTCGGTGCTGGAAGCAGTGTGTGCTGGCGTGCCGATGGTGGCGTGGCCTCTTTACGCGGAGCAGAGGTTTAACAGGGTGGTGTTGGTGGAGGATGTGAAGATTGCTTTGCCGATGAACGAGTCAGAGGATGGGTTTGTGAGTTCAGCTGAGGTGGAGAAGCGAGTTAGAGAGTTGATGGAATCGGAAAGGGGTAACTCGATCAGGGAAAGAACAGTTGGTATGAAAGATGAAGCTAAGGCTGCACTGAGTCAAGGCGGGTCATCTCGTGTCGCGTTAAGCAAAGTCGTTGAGTCGTGGAAGCGGCACTGAGTTGAATCGAACATGTACTTTAGGCTTTTGCCACGTGTAATAATAATAATGGTTGTCTATTACTGCAACCATATGAATATTGAGTAGTACAAGGGATGCATTTATTAAAGCCGTGGCAGCACCGTCACTTCAATTTACATTCCAGCCTAATCCAGCACGGATTCATATTCTTTTAGTATTTCATGAGTGCAATTTTTTTTTTAATAATTTTTTATTAAGTGATTGAGATTGCCCTAAGCACGTCTTGAATCATTGATGAACTAAACAATGTTAAGGTCTTGAATCATTGGTGTAATACTTTTCTTTTGATTTTTAATAATCATCTTCACTGGTCTTATAACTGGGCTTTTAGAGTAGGTAATGGTGCTACTCATTCCCTTGCGAGCTGGTCTCTCTAGAATAGATTTTGGACGTTTTTGTTTTTGAGTTAATCTTCTCTTGTTTTTCTATTGCTGTGCTTAAAGACTCTACCCATGTTCTAATGTATAGTTTTCTCTTTTAATAAATACTAGCGTGTAAATCGTGCCATGCATAGAAAAAACTATATATAAACATATAATGTGTATATAATCAAAATATATATTCAGAATTATTTTATGAAAAATATGTTCCATAAAAAAAATAAAAAAATAAAACTGATAAAAGGAATTAGATAGTGTATAATAATTGAAAAAAAAATGGTTATTTTTAATTGATAAAACAGAAAATAAGTTAGAATCAAGAAAAAAAAAAATATATATATATTATATATATAATATAAAAGATTACCTTAGTTCATCTTCTTACTTGCAGTCATATAAATGTATAAAAAAAAAAAATCATGTTTGAAAAAATAAATAAATAAAAAAGAAAAAGAAGTAGAAGAACAAAACTTGTATCAGATTACCATTTTTAAAACCCCTTGCAGTCATAAACCTACAAAAATACAAAAATAAAAATAGATCATAATAGAAAAATAAATAAATAAAAAAGAAAAAGAAGTAAAAGAACAAAACTTGTACCAGATTACCATTGTTTAGATGTTACGTAAACAGATTATTCAAGAATGAAGAGCCTTTAATTTAACGTGCTCTATTTATTTTCCCTTTATCAAGGAGTATGTCTGTTCACCAAATGATATCTTAAGTGATTGTTCACCAATCAATACTTTTTCACTAAAAAAGTACTCCTAACACAGTTACACTACAATATTCTTTATCTATTACTCTTATTTAAAAAAAAAAATGGTGTAGATTTTTTTTTTTTTTTTAAGATTTGTACAACTCCTATTTTAGAAAATTTGGTGTTGAAATTTTTATAATTTTTTTAAAACATGTTTGACATAATTGTTTTAATTTCTCTAAGAGAAATGTATTTTGTTTAGATATCTTTTTGTAGTAGGATATTTATTTAAGATTTGTTTTTTATAAAATGTGTATGATAGATTTTTTTTTTTAATTTTTATTTAAAAGTGTTTGACAGTTATTAAATCAAACCACTTAGGAAATTTAAACAACGTATGAATTTTTTTTTTTTATAATCTTTAAGAAGTCTTCTAGTATTAAGAGATTATCATAATTATTGTAAGTGGATTGGGTGGAGTTGTGACGAGAATGTGGATGGAGACAGAGAGTGAAGGGTGGTGGTTGAGAATGAGTTTGCCTGGCTCCACCATGGAGATGAGGTGGCCTCTGCCTGGTGATGGATACAGTACTATAGTCTCCATTTGTCTTGGGTGTTAGGGTGAGGATGAGACTAGAGTGCATGGGACAGGTTCTCTGACTAAGTATATATTAGTTATTTATTACTATTAGTCTATTACTACTAGTTATGAAAATAGTTATAAACAATTGTACAAATATTTTGTTAGTTTTCCTAGATTTATTGTTTGCCGACTGTTCGGATTTTATTTTTTTTGGTTGAATAAGACATTTCATTCAATCAAGAAAACACAAACATTACGACAATTTTCCCTCAAGACTTTGTAGTGGGTTAATTACAATAATAGCATCTTCTTTTCAGATTACAAACTTGAAACCCGATACTGACAATCCGTGTCTTTCAGTCATTTCTGTCCAAACAAAAAGAATTATTTAGTGTGGTTTCTACCAACTGTTGCTAAGCATAATTTATCATTGTCAATGATTACATCAAAATTAAGTTTTACAAAGTCAAACATGGGAAAGAGGATCCCAACAACCGGTTCTTTTGCTTTCCTCACCTGCAAATTCCCTCACAAAATATGATCAATATATACCTTATTAACTAGTCTGGATTGACAAAAACTAGTCTGGATTGAGATCCTTTTGGTATCTGCATTGTAAAATACCTTTTATCTTAAACACAATTTTTTTTTTTTTTTTTGGAAAATTACATTTTAAACCCTATAGTTTAGGGTTGTAACAAATTAAATCCTATAATTTCAAAAATAACAAATTAAATCTCATAGTTTCAAAAATAACAAATTAAACAATGATATTTCAAAAAGTAACAAATTAAACCCTTATTTTACTTATATGAGTTGAGGTTTAAGTTGTTACTTTTTGAAACTTTAAGGTTTAATTTGTTACTTTTGAAATCTCAAGGTTTAATTTGTTACTTTTTGAAATTTCGGGGTTTAATTTGTTACTTTTGAAACTATATGGTTAATTTGTTATACCCCTAACACTATAGGTTTAAAATGTAATTTTTCCTTCTTTTTTTTTTTTTTTTTTTTTTTTTTTAATTTTACTTTTGACATTTTATCATTTTATTTTTTTAATTTTATTTATTTTTTAAACACCTCGATTAAAAGTTAAAAGTAGAAATAGGATCCTCTCAATTTCAATGAAATAGTGAGTCTCAATTTCAAGATCATGATTTATCTAAGGTTTAAAACGTGTCAACCTCATTTAAAAGTCATTAACTTTAACACTATCAGAAATTCTCAGGTACAACCAGAGTTAATTTTAACGTTATTCCAAAAATAAAAAATAAACAGTAACAAGAAACAAATTTGAGTTTAAAGCTGAAAAAAAATCATCTTCATTATTAAAATGATGTCATTGCTTTGGATTGTTGCAACCATTTTACCTGCAACCATTTTACCTGGTAATACCAAAAAAAAAAAATCATCTTCATTATGACTAAAATGATGTCATTGCTTTGGATTGTTGCAACCATTTTACCTGGCATGTAATACCAAAAAAAAAGGAAAATCATCCTCCTGATATGGGTCAATAAGGGCCTTGAACGAAAACAATAAGAGGAGATTTTACTGCCAAAAAGCTTGCTTGGAAACTAAACAGGATCACGTTTATATCCACAAACAATTCCTTTGCAGGTTACTGGGTTGGCTTAAAAGTTTGGCTCAAACCCAATTCTTGAAATCCTCATATGAAAACTTAATTTTTGGAAAATTAAGATTGCTGACCAAGAAAGCAAACCCTTAAATATATTGACGCTAACAACTCAATAAGAGGGAGGCAAACAGTCTGGATTGAAAGGAGCAGGCCGTCCCAATCATTTTGGGGGCCTCAAACCAAATCCCAATTTGGGGCTTTTAACCTATTTTATATTATATTAAATTAATATTTATTAAATTTTTTTTATTGGAATTTTATTCTTGCTAATTATTGATCACACTTGCATTTTGGCACCTAAGGAATTTGTAAATCTGAGAATAAAAAAATGTAATAGATTTTTCTTTTTAAAAAAAGAGTGAGATTTAGAAAGAAAAAAAAAATTATATGACTTAGAGAAAGAGAAAAATGATATTATAACATCATATCTTAATCACTCATTGACCCAATAAATTAGTCCAAAAATAGTATTAGAGTTAAGTAGAAAAAAGAGAGAAAAAGACAAGAGGAGAGAAAAGGAGAAAAAAAAAGACATGATATGACTTTGGAGTGACAGAAAAATATAGTTAAAATTTTTGTATTGTTAAAAGAATAATTGTCGACGGAAAAGTGCTGCTGCTGACTTCATATCTGACGTAACAAACACAATTATTGGCAACTTGCCCTGGCCAAACATGGAAAGTGGGGAGTAAGTGTTCTTTAAAGGGACCTTTAAAAAGTTTACACCACAATAATATTAGGAAAATTGCGAAAATAACATCAGCCTAATTATTAATATTATCCACATATTCTCAACCTCAATTTGAGTCTGGATTATATAATTCACGTTTTAAGCGTCGTAAAACAGTGTATGAAAATATCAATTCGCAAGTAAGAATCTTCGCCTACAAAGCCTACGCTCCAGCCTCCAGTCAATCAACCAAATCAAGGACTTCACCTAACTCTGCCAGTATAGGTATTATCTTCGATCTCACTTCTTAGGATTAACCGAATCGATTGATTGACATACCTTACCTCCCACAAGCATCCAAGATGAGTATGTGAACAACACCATTCTTATTTCTTGAACCTCACACACACACACAAGGAGTACTCAGGCAAGTAGCAGCTATGGAAGCAATAGTTCTGTACCCAACACCAGCAATTGGCCATCTGATATCCATGGTAGAGCTAGGCAAACTAATACTCGCTCACCACCCTTCATTCACCATCCACATACTCATCGCCCCAGCACCTTACAACGCTGGTTCCACTGTTCCATACATAGCCGCCGTCTCTTCCACCACTCCCTCCATCATCTTTCACAATCTCCCCACTGTTACTCTCCCTCCCACCGCCTCTCCCCACCACGAAACCCTCACCTTCGAACTCATCCGCCTCAACAATCCCAATGTCCACAAATCCCTCCTTTCCATCTCCAATACCCACAATATCCAAGCATTCATCATGGACTTTTTCTGCTCCCATGCACTTTCTGTTGCTGCCAAACTCAACCTTCCCCGGATACTTCTTTTTCACTTCCGGCGCTGCTGCTCAAAACTTCTTCATATACTTCCCAACCATTCACAACACCACCACCAAAAGTTTCAAAGACTTGAACACCCTTCTCAACGTTCCAGGAGTACCCCCAGTACATTCTTTGGATTTGCCAAAGCCTTTACTAGACCGTAACGATAAAGCCTACGAGTACTTACTAGACTGCTCGATCGGATTGGCTAGGTCTGCAGGAATAATTGTCAACACCTTTGAAGCCTTGGAACCAAAAGCTATTCAAGCATTCTCAGATGGGCTATGTGTCCCTGACGCTCCCACTCCACCTCTTTACTGTATAGGACCATTGATAGCAACTAACAATGAAAGAAGTAGTGGTGAAGCTGTGCAGCCCGAGTGCTTAACGTGGCTTGACTCACAACCGAGTCAAAGCGTTGTGTTTTTATGCTTTGGAAGCTTGGGTTTGTTCTCTATAGAGCAATTAAAGGAGATAGCTTTAGGGTTGGAAAAGAGTGGGCAGAGATTCTTATGGGTGGTACGCAATCCACCTAGTGTGAAACATAGCTTAGCTACCTCAGCTCAACCTGACCCAGATTTGGATTCTTTGCTTCCAGAAGGTTTCTTGGACCGAACCAAAGAGAAGGGACTTGTAGTGAAGTCATGGGCACCCCAGGTGGCTGTGTTGAATCATGACTCGGTGGGTGGGTTCGTGACTCATTGCGGTTGGAACTCGGTGCTGGAAGCAGTGTGTGCTGGGGTGCCGATGGTGGCGTGGCCTCTTTACGCGGAGCAGAGGTTTAACAGGGTGGTGTTGGTGGAGGATGTGAAGATTGCTTTGCCGATGAACGAGTCAGAGGATGGGTTTGTGAGTTCAGCTGAGGTGGAGAAGCGAGTTAGAGAGTTGATGGAATCGGAAAGGGGTAACTCGATCAGGGAAAGAACAGTTGGTATGAAAGATGAAGCTAAGGCTGCACTGAGTCAAGGCGGGTCATCTCGTGTCGCGTTAAACAAAGTCGTTGAGTCGTGGAAGCGGCAGTGAGTTGAATCGAACACGTACTTTAGGCTTTTGCCACGTGTAATAATAATAATGGGAAAGAAAATATTTTCTTGCTCTTTTGTTTTTTTTTTTTTTGACTTGACGATAGAAAGCACAACTAATCTATTTTGTAAATGCTTAGTGGGCATTTTTCTTGCTTTTTGGAGTAGTCTAGATTCGATGAATGAATCGTTGTCTATTACTACAACCATATGGAATATTGAATAGTACAAGGGCTGCATTCATTAAAGGCGTGCCAGTACCGTCACTTCAATTTACATTCCAGCCTTAGCACGTCTTACATGTCATAATTCGGGAATGGGAGAATCCCATGTTTTGTTGAAAAAATAAAAAATTGTGATACGTAGATACCTTATTTTGTAACCCCATTCCCTAAAGAAAATATTATTGAAAGCCAAAAGGCTCACGACCCAGCCCGATAGCCCACCTGACCATTGGGTTAATGGGCCACCCAACCTGGTACTGTTGAGGCATGTGGGAAGCCCACAGCCTGGTGGGTCAAGCCGTGGGTTGATCTTTCTACACATGGGCACCTGATGGATCGGCCTGCTAGCTCGACTCTTTAAGAAAGTAATTTTGTTTTGGGGGGTGGGTGATTCATGCATACGGATGAGGGTCACTAGAAAGCCCAAGTCCCACGGGCCCAGCTTGATAGTCCATTTTTCTATTTATTAAAGAGAATAAATTCAATAAGGATCTGGTGTAAAATTCCTACTTTACACCCTCTAATATCAGTATGATACATCAGTTTTTTAATTTTTTTTACAAATAAGTGAATATGGACTACCATACAAATCATACTCTCATTAATAACCTATTTACACTAATAAATCAAAAAATTAAAACCTATAAAATTAAAAAGTGTCTCCACCGTCGCCGGCGCCATTGCTTACTTGGTAAAGGCCAAAATCCACCATCCAATACTAGTTTTGTCTTCTTTTCCACTTGTTTCCTATTTTTTTCATTATTAATCCATTCTCTTGTTTCTTGAATATTGATACAAATTAGTTTTTCAAAGTTATTAGCTTGTTTGGGTGACAACCAAACGGAACAGAGTAACAAAAAAAATAAATATAGGATTTGGCTTTGGGTGATTTTGAGTTGGATTTGAAATTGTGTGCAATAAAATTTAAAAAGCCATGGCCTGTGGGGGTTTAGCACAGTACGAAGTGGGGGTGGTGTGGGTGTGTGTGTGGTGGGGGGGGGGGGGGGGTGGGGAGTTTAGCAACAGTATGGAGTGGGTGGGGAGGGGTTTATAGTTTTACATGTATCATCATATTTAAACTAAAGAGAAAGAAGTGGGTGGGGTTTACTATTATATATGAACAGTACTATCATATAAATTAGTGCATTGGATTGCCTTGATTTTTTTTTTTATTATTATTATTATTTTTTATAAATTATACTAGGAATGTATTACCTGGTGGCTTGGACTCATTGTTGTATTCTTCTTAAACATTGACGATTGTAGTTGCAGTTTACTCAAACTCTTGTAGTTGTAATCATTCACATCTCTCTAATCTGAAATGCTTGTATCTTAGATTAAATATTTTCAATATTTTTTTGGTGGCTGGTCATCTTGGTGTTAAGTGTTAACTCATTTTTGGTTAGCAGTTAAGTGTATTGTATCTAAGTTTCAAACTTTATTTTGTTGCCCAGGCACATTGGACAAGATGAGGGGACTGCAACAGCAGAGTCATGCACAGCCGTGGCAACAGTAGTAGCACAGGATTAATAGTTTGGGTAGCCTTTATGGTGGATAAGGATCCTTAGGATTGCATGGGATTTTATTTCACAAATCTAACATAGGATTACTAGTTGATTGTTTACATAGGAATTCTTATGTCAGAGTAGTATTAGTGGTTAACTTAGGAGTCTTTATGGTTAATAATTAATTTTATAGGGTTTAATTTTCTGATTTATTAGTGTAAATAAGTAATTAATGAGAATGTAATTGTGTATGTTAGTCCCTATTTACTTATTTATAAAAAAAATTAAAAAATTGATGTGTCATTCTTATATTGGAAGGTGTAAAATAAGGATTTTCACTATATTTTTATTGATTTTATTCTCTTTATTAAAATATGTATTTCAGCTACGTTATAAAGTTAACACAACAATTTAGAGGAAATTATACTAATTGGGATCAGTAACTCTTTTGCTAATCAACTAATAATATTTTTCCCAAGACTCATCTGAATTCTCAATATCTCATCATTTCTCCCATGACTGAACCAGCTTTGCCAATGCAATTCTGGACGACCCGCCATCACTTGTTGCCAAAACTGCTTCCTCTTTCTTAGCCATAACGCGCTCCCTGACTGACTTCCCCTCCGACGAGTCGACAACCTCTCTAACACGTTTCTCCACCTCGGCCGCGCTCACCAACCCTCGCTCCTCCGCCTCGTTAATCGGCAAAGCCAGCTTCAACTCCTCCATCAACATTATCTTGTTAAACCTTTGCTCCGCATACAACGGCCACGCCACCATAGGCACCCCCGCACAAACCGATTCCAGCACCGAGTTCCACCCACAATGAGTCACGAACCCCACCACAGCTTCATGACCCAACACGGCCACTTGTGGTACCCACTGCTTCACCACGAGTCCCCTCTCCTTGGTCCGATCCAAGAACCCGTCCGGGAGTAACGAATCCAAATCCGGGTCAGGTGGTGGCGAAAAGTACTTGCTTTGGTCCTGTGTAGGTGGACTCCGTACCACCCACAAGAACCTTTGCCCACTTCTCTCTAACCCCACAGCTATTTCCTTCAACTGGTCCTTCGAAAACAAGCCCAAGCTTCCAAAACACAAATACACGACGCTTTTACTTGGTTGCGTGTCCAGCCATTTTAAACACTGATGAACTTCACAACCACTTCGATTATTATTCGAAGCAATCAACGGTCCAATGCAAAATATTGGTGGGGTTGGACCGTCGAGAACGCAAAGTCCATCGGATACAGCTTCCAAGATTCTTGGTTCGAGTGAGTCAAACGAGTTAACGATGATCCCAGCAGATTTTGGCAAATGGCTTGAGGAATCTAATAAGGATGAATAGCTTCCTTTGGTTCTATCGAGAGTTGGGTCAGGCATATGAGATGCTGGAATAGGTGGTAAGCCAGGGACATGGAGAAGAGTGGTGTTGAGGTCTTTGAAACTTTTGGTTGTGTTTTTGTGAATGGTTTGGAGGTAAAGGAACAGGGCGAGGCAGCTGGTGGAGGAAGTGAAGAAATAGTAAGTTGGGATTTGGAGGGAAATGGAAAGTTTAAGGGCGGTGGTGCAAAAGGCATCGATAATGAAAGCCCGGATGGGAGAGGAAGATTGAGAGATTGATAGAAGGGAATGGTGGACGTGAGGGTTTGTGAGGTTAAGGTGCTCGAAGAGGAGGGCTTCGAGGGAAGGGAAGGAAGTGAGGTCAAGAGGAGGAGAAGGGGAGGGGAGGTGGTGGAAGGTGATGGAAGGAGTGGTGGCAGAGACAGAAGCAATGTATGGGGCGGTGGAGCCTAAGTGGATGGGTGGAGTTGTGACGAGGATGTGGATGGAGATAGAGAGTGATGGGTGGTGGTTGAGAATGAGTTTGCCTAGCTCCACCATGGAGATGAGGTGGCCTCTGCCTGGTGATGGATACAGTACTATAGTCTCCATTTGTCTTGGGTATTGGGGTGAGGATGAGACTGAGAGTGCATGGGACAGGTTCTCTGACTAAGTATGTACTAGTTATTTATTACTATTAGTCTATTTCTACTAGTTATGAAAATACTTATAAACAATTGTACAAATAGATTGTTAGTTTTCCTAGATTTATTGTTTGCCGACTGTCCGGGTTTTATTTTTCTTGGTTGAATAAGACCTTTCAACAATTTTCCCTGAAGACTTTGTACTTTCAAAAAACAAAAATTACGACAATTTTCCCTGAAGACTTTGTAGTGGGTTAATTACAATAATAGCATCTTCTTTTCAGATTACAAACTTGAAACCCATACCGACAATCCGTGTCTTTCAGTCATTTCCCTCCAAACAAAAAGAAGACGTGGTTTCTAGAAACTGTGGCTAAGCATATTTTATCCTTGTCAATGATTACATCAAAATTAAGTTTTACAAAGTCAAACACGGGAAAGTGGATCCCAACAACTGGTTCTTTTGCTTTCCTCACCTGCAAATTCCCTCACAAAATATGATCAATATATATACCTTATTAACTAGTCTGGATTGAGATCCTTTTGGTATCTGCATTGTAAAATACCTTTATCTTAAACACAATTTTTTATTTTTTATTTTTAATTTTACTTTTTGACTTTTTATCATTTTTTTATTTTTATTTTTATTAAACACTTCGATTAAAAGTTAAAAGTAGTAATGAGATCCTCTCAATTTCAATGAAATAGAGAGTCTCAATTTTAAGGTCATGATGTATCTAAGGTTTAATTGGTATCATCTCATTTAAAAGTTATTAACTTTAACACTGTAAAAAATTCCCAGATATAACCGAAGTTAATGTTAACATTATTCCAAAAATAAAATATAACGTTAATGTTTACCAGAGTTATTTTTATTTTTATTGTGTACATACACTTATCAGATTTTAAGGTATCACAATCTCCCCCACTTAAATCCCTAACGTCCTTGTTAGGGCTCATATATCCGAGCCCACACGGAATTACTAGGTTGGCTCTGATATCATTTGCAGTGGCGACTCCAGGAAATTTTTCCAGGGTGTTCAATTGTTCATTACAAAACTTGAATATAACAACATCACAACTTGAATCCCGTCCTCACAAAAGTGTCACCTCCCGCTTGCTTGCCAACATCTTGCCTAAATACGTAACAACATAAACAAAATATTGCATCCTTTTCTATGCTGTATTCCAACCAATTTTTGTGTTCAAGAAACCAATTAGGATTAAACCGACGCATTGATCCACCAATTTCTGTTTGAGGTAAATTTTGGGGAACAATTTGACAAGGACCCTTTTGTATATATGCTCTTCTTATATTATCTTGATCATTAGGATGATAAGATGAGATCTTTTCTCGTAGCCCAGGATCCGAAGGAAGATTGTTCAAGTCAACACAAATTCGCTTAGAAGAAGAAGAAGATGAATCTTGCGGTTTCCTTATCAGAAATTTATCCATTGTACTAGCAATTAGCAAAAGAATAAAAAATAAAATAAATTAATCAAATAGATAAATTAATTAAATCCAAACAAATAAAGTAACTATAAGACAATTAGACAAATCACAAATAGACAGATTAATCAAAATTCCAAACAAACAATTAAACAAAGTAACACACTATCAGTCTATCACTACAAGACAATTAGACAAATATACAGTAAAAACATAAAATATAAACTATCAAATAAATGAATAATATTATATTAAAAACTAAGATTCGGTCAAAGTAACTAAACAACTAACAAAGTAACAAGTAGTCAAGTAGTGAAGTAGATAAGAACAAAATAAGAGAGGAAAAGAAAAAAAAAAAAAATACAGATCTGAGATCTGAGAGCTGAACCTGGAACGGCGGAACTTCCCAGAACCACTGTCCTGTCTGTCCAGCTCCAGCAGCAGGCGTGGCGTGACCGAGTGAGGTGAGGGCGGCAGGCGGCAGCAGCAGGCGTGAGGACGGTGAGGGACTGGGTCTGGCGGTGGTGGCCTTCGCAGCAACCAGCAGGGGATATTTTCTCTCTCTCTCTCTCTCTCTCTGACTCTCAATTCAGCCAGCAGGGGATATTTTTGGGTTTTCTCAGCAGTAGGTGAGGGACGGTCTGGGTCTGGCGGTGGTGGCCTTCGCATTAGTTTTTGGGTTTTCTCTCTCTCTCTCTCTCTCTTTCTGACTCTCAATTCAACGATTGCAATAAAATTTGGGATATTTTTTCATCTTGGATAAGCACACCGCACACGGTAAGTTTGGGATTTTTTTTTTTGAATAGAATAAATTTAATTAATGGGCTGGTTCAAACATTTGGGCTTAAACAAGTTGTTATTTGGGCTTATTTTGTATTATGGGCTTAAATAAGTGTTGTTATTTGGGCTTTTTATTTTTGAGTATGGTAAATTGGGTTTATTAGATAAGGGTGTTCACAAATTATTTGAGGGTGTTCAATTTTTATTTGAGGGTGTTCACAATTTTATTTAAGTTGAGAACATCTATATAAAAAAAAAAAAAATTTCCCTTTGATTTTTCAAAAAGTCAGGGTGTGCAGCTGTACACCCTGGCTTCAACGTAGCGCCGCCCTTGGACACAGGAATTTTTAGGGTGGGCACCTTTTGATTTCAAACTTTAATAGACAATAAAAAAAAAAAAAGCAAAAACCGATATACATTATTTATATAAACAAAAAGTAACAAATAAGAAGTTTATTATAGCCTTTTACAGTTGATTTCGACTTGTTTTCAAATTTTGAAACTGTTGCATGTTTACTTCATCAATGCTACAAAAAATGTTTTTCTTTATGTATACAATCAAGTTGTCATTCATCCGGCTTTCTTTTGAAATATTTCTTCATTACTATTTACAAAAATATTAAAAGAAAAACAATGTTCATGAAATAAAACTAACACATCATAAAATATAAAATTTTATATTTTTTAAGTTTTTCCTCTTATTTTTCTACACTTATAAAACTAACAAACACTCAAATAGTAACAAAACAAAAACTTAGTTTAGCAAAAAAAAAAACTACTGATTTACTAAATATAAAAACAATCAATCATATTATTTTTTCAGTTAATTTTTGTTGATATTATTTGGGCTTTTTTTTTTTTTTTTATGTTATTTTTTTTTATGTTATTTGAGATTTTTTTTTAAGTGTAGTAATTTACCTAGAAATTTTTTTTGAGGATGAACACTTTATATATAATATAATAATAATAATAATAATATTTTTTTTAGGGTGGGCACGTCATGCATTGGGTCCGCCCATGGCGCCGCCCCTGATCATTTGTAACAACCCAAGGAAAGCGCTAGCCACATCTACGCTTATACCTCAAAAGGACTAGTCAAGTTATAATTGGGGCTCCTTACAATTGTTAATAAAGCCTAGTTTGACCTAGTATATGTCCGATGTGGGACTCAGCGCACATACACTTATCAGATTTTGGGGCATCACACGGCGCCTCTGTCCTCATCAGCTCAGTTGACCACGGCGCCTTTGCCTCATCAGTTCCACCGACCACGGCTCTTCTGTCCTTATCAACTCTGCCGACCATGAAAGCAAACTAGATCTACCCATTTTCTTTTTTTTTTTTTTTTTCCTCTTTATAGATATGTACATTTTCCTTATTTCTCATTACAGATCTGATAAATCCTCCTTTCAACCCCTCCCTTTTTCATGTACTAAGTTAACGGTTGAGTTAACGTTGGTTTAAACTTCTACTATAGTTAATTTAAGTAAGTGGTTTTTAAATGATGTGGCAACTTCTAAGTCCTAGAACTAATTTAAATAAACCTGGACCTTAAAATGGAGTGGATCTCGAGTATTACAGCCCATGCAATTCCATGGGATCTCAATCCAACTTGTCTACTTAAAGTTTTTAGCAAGCTGATCCCTAGAAATCTTCTATCCACTCCATATTAATTGTATCGTGGCAATCTCGGTCTCTACTCCATTCTGCTTCAAAACAAAAGGGATGAGGCATAAATTTATCGCCGGGTTTGAATCTAGCAGAATCGGACAATTATCCGAGTTTGTTGCCCTAAGTGGAAAAGGGCTGCCTTATTGAAGTGGTATTGATTTCCATCTTTTTTTGTTGGAATGATATTATTATTGTTAACCAGTGCCCTTAGGGTGGTTTAAATGATTACACTTTACGGGAAATAACGAATTTTTAATATTAAAATAATAAATAGAAAGACTAAAATACCCTTAAAAGTTATTTTTGTATTAAATGGAAGTATTTGGAAGCATTAAATGCTTCCTTAACCATTGCCCTAAGGGCACTCGTTAACAGGACCCATATATATATAATCAGTCAATAAGATGGTCCAATATTTTTTTGCATCTGTCTTCCAAAGTCTCCATCTCTTTAGATGATCTAAATATTCTTCATAGCATAATTCATTAATTCTAAACATCAAAACGCGTACTGTTCTTTATAACATGATAAGAGGATCTCAACCTTTAAAATCATTCTATCGAATTCATTAAAAAAAAAAAAAATCAATCGCTTATCATGCTATAAACATCAAAACGCGTACTGTTCTTTATAACATGATAAGAGGATCTCAACCTTTAAAATCATTCTACCGAATTCATTAAAATAAAATAAAAAAAATCAATCGCTTATCATGCTAGCACTACTCTTAAACTATGATTGGATGAAGAGGGAGATGAGCCTAACGTAACTCTGAGCTTCAAGAAATGAAAACAGGTAGAGTAGAACTAGGGAAAACTGAATAGTGTTTTTTTTTTTTTTCATAACTAGGGAAAACTGAATAGTGTTTTTTTTTTTTTTCATATGATAAGGCTTTAATGGCACACTTTGTAAACGTGATGTACGATAATTGATGTAAATTGTGTAAAAAATGTACTAAAAAATGAATGATATATTATATGTGATTAATTTATTATCTTGATATACAATAGTGTTGCCCAGTTTCCACGCAATAATCTTGTTAATAGCATATGTATGGCCGAATGGTTGTATTGAATGTTAGGCATCACCTTTTCTTTTTGCTAAAGTTAATGTTAGGCATCACCTGTGTTTAACCTGAAAAATGAATGGGTGAGGGAATGGGTTTACATGTGCACTTCTAGAGCTGACAGTCAATGGAAAGGAAGCATGCACGTGTGGGCCATGTGGCGCATGTTTTACTTTGATAGTTTGATGATCTAATGTTTTTGATTTACTAGTTCCCAAATTTTTTTTATTGGCTAAATTATAAATTACACCCTCTAAGTTTGGTCAAAGTTCAATTCAGTCCTCTAAGTTTTGACCATTTCAATTTAGTCCTCTAATTTGGTCAAAGTTCAATTTGATCCTCTAAGTTTTTACCGTTTCAATTTAGTCTCTATGCTTGTTTTCGTTTCTTTCTCAATTAAGTTTATTTTTTTTTAAAAACTAAAAACAAAAACTGATGAGGCAATGTATGGGGCGGTGGAGCCCAAGTGGATGGGTAGAGTAGTGACGAGGATGTGGATGGAGATAGAGAGTGAAGGGTGGTGGAAGGTTTTTGGACTTTTTGGAGTTTGATGATATATACAAATGAATTAGATTTTTCTCTGGTGGAAGGTTTGAATGCGCTTCTATTTTATAATTACTGATTAATGGTAACTTAGATGAAGTTGACAAGTGTTTGATAGGTTACTGATTTGGTTCTCTTAACTATAATGATGTCCGATTGTTTGGGTTGCAAGCTAATCATCAAGTCATGTATTTGGCAAGGATTGCATATGTCATGTATTTTTTTGTTGGGTAAAACTTAGTACAGTTCCTTAGGTCAAGTACATTAGGTTCCTAGTTGAATCCAAATACATTGAATTTAAATATTTTGGAAAAGATAACATTATTTGTGTTTCATTGGTTAATGCAACCATGTGTTTGAATTCAATTGGGGAACCTAATGTACCTAACCTAAGAACTGTACCTAAGTTTCACCTTTTTGTTTATGTGTAAAGTTATCTATTGTACTTATTGTGGTTTATTTTTTATTCATTTACTTTCATCAATTGTGCAGTGCAGAGAAAGGAAACCTTGGGGTGCCTCAGTTCCCTGGCCAAGGTTGCTCATTTCACAGCTTTCGTACAAATACATACAAGCTTAGTTTCATGGAAAGTCCTTCTGGGATAAAGGTCAGCTAAAAAAGGTCATCTTTTTAATTGTATTTGTTGTTGAAATAACTTGAAAACTATTTGACTGCTAATTGTGATATTCTTGACAATTCCAAAATCTTTGACTTGCTTACCAAAATGTTTGAAATCTATAAATTATAGTGAATGGTTTTCTAAGAATTCTCAAATTTAAGTGCTGCAGTATGGTCTCATGTATGGAAATAATGTGCTGAGACTACTTCATGTAGTGGTTCGACTTCAAAATGATAAATTTAACTGTAGAGATTCTGAGAGATCTTGATCTTGTCTTTAATTAGGTACAATTTGGTTGAACCAATAAATTATTGAAGATGGTTGTGCTTGATGACTTGAATTAACATTTGGAAGTTCTAGAGTAACTTGCCTTTTATATAATTTATATTCCATTCCGTTCATACTGTTAGGGGTGTATTTTTCAACTTAACCCGACCTCCACGGGTTTGAGGAAATCTCCAATCCAATCCAGCCCATGGTAACTCTAAAAACCAACCAAATTGGGGGAACCTAAATATTTTAAACCTTAAGTTTATTCAAAATTACCCAAAAATATAAAAATTTCAAAAAAACTAACAAATTTAAACTAAGACCCAAAGTCCAAAGTAAATCAAATTAACAAACATAAAATGCATATAGTTTTTAAAACTATTAATTGTGTGGGTTAGTTCGGGTTGAAAATTTTGCCAATCTGAACCTGATCCAACCCAAGCTTATATATATATATATATTTTAGGACCCAACCCAACCCATCTCATCAACAAACAAAAAACCAACCCAAGGTGTCGGATTAGGTTCGTTGGGTTGGCGGTTTGAATGCACACCCTACTTACCGTGCTAATTCGAATAAATCAATTATCCGAAATTCATAGTTCTACTTGAACTCAACTCCTATTGTTATCATAAAGTGAGAATCAGAAAGTTCTATTAGGTGTCCTCTGGGTTAGGGACATTGTTTGTTGCTGATTGCCTCACACCTTGCAACCTAATGCTTTTGACATCAAGATTCTTGATATGCTTGGAAGATATTTTTAACCAATAGCCTTTAGGACTTTGTACAACAGTAGTTTCTTAAAGAATCTGTTGTGCCACAATAGCATCATGAATCTGAAGCCCTGTGGAGAATCCTTTTTTATTATATGACCCTATTGAGTATTGATTTGTATGCTACAGATATTGTCTAACGTCACAAAGTTTGGCCAAATATGTGTTTGACTTTGTGCTTAAGATATTTGAGGTTATCAATAGGATCAAGCGAAACTTTTGTTAGTCTTCACTACATAAATCTGAATGTACCATGTTTTGTCCTTTTGTGCAGATATTTTGGTTACTCATCCTAGGACAGGTGATTTGCGGGAATCTCTGAAGTACATTTACAACTTGTATGTTGAATATGTTGTCAAGAACCCACTGTATAATCCGGGAACTCCAATCAGGTGACTAATTGATTTTATTTTTTTAAACAAGTAAATGTCACAACAATTGGTGCATAGCATCAATTTCTTTTTATCCCTCAATAGCCACAACAATTGGTGTTTCCTTTTTGAAGATATGAATTTGTTTTGGCAGTCACACAAAGCCATAAAAGATGGTGCATCTATCATTTGGTTTGTTTATTGAGGAAATTGTGCTATGCATTACGAAAAATTTTGAATGCATTGTGTTGCCCTGTTAATCTTGACATATGATAAATTTTACGTGGAAAATTCATGGCATGGTCGTAAAGGCTCATGTGATTTGAAATTTTATAAAGTTTATTTGTTACTGTACTCGATAATGTGTTGTTTTCAGAGAACAATGGATTTCCAACTCGTTTTGAGAAGGGCACACAATTTAAGTGTGAAATGAGTGATTAATACTTAGAGATAAGTTGGATGTTTGGTTTCACTTGAGAAGCAAAAACTAAGGCCTATAAAGTACGTGCTATGATCTGTGTTGTATTATGCTGAACAAGGTTTCTCAAAGCTTGTCTTCTTTACCTCCTGCTTCTTCCCCCTTGTCTCTTTTCTTGGGAAAAATAAAATAAAAAAGGAAAGAATAATTGGTGATGCAGTAATGTGGAGAGCCTTTGAAACTTATGTGTAGGACATGGACTTGTTAGACAAAAGCCAATATATCGTTAGCGTGGGGTACAGTTTTGTAAGCTTCATACATGATAGAGGCTTAACGAGCTGAGCCCATATCATTGAGGCTTAAGCTGATTTTTTTGATGTTCGAGCCCTAATTCAGCCAAGCCGGTCCGCCAGCCTTGCTGGCTGGCTCATTTTCAGCCCTCATTTGTTTAGGCTGTCACATGAAGGTGGTGCATTCTATCATTTGGGGTGTTTATTGAGGAAATTGCACCTACTATATAAAATTTTAAAAATGTATTGTGTTGCCCTGTATCGTTAATCTTGACATTGTATAAATTTTAACGTGGAAACATTCAATGGCATGGTCGTAAAGGCTCATGTGATTTTAAAATGTATAAAGTAATTATTTGCTACTTGTACTTGATAAACATAGTTGTTTTCATACGTTATCAAAAATAAAAAAACATAGTTGTTTTCAAGAGAACGATGGATTTCCAAACTCATAATTGAGAACAGGCAAACAATTTGAGTATGAAATGAGTGACTGATAGTTAGAGAATAAGTAGGGTGTTCATTTCACTTGAGCAGCAAAAACTAGGATCTATAGACTTGTGCTATAATTTAGTGGCGTAGCCACTTGAAGCCTTGGCTGGGCTATAGCCCAGTCAAGGTTTTTTTTTTTTTTTTTTTTTTTTTTATATTTTTTTTATTAAAAAAAAAAACCTTAAATTAAATAAATTAGTCAAAATTTTTTTTTTTTTGCAATTAATCCACCCTAAAATTTTTTTCTGCTTCCGCCCTGCTATAATCTGTGATGTATTATGCTGATCCAAGGTTGAATCAAGGTTTGTCTTCTTTACCTCCAGCTTCTTCCCCCTTGTCTCCTTTCTTAGAAAAATAAATAATAAATAAAAATTAAAAGGGAAAGAAAAATCAGTGATGCAGTAATGTGGAGAGCCTTTGAAACTTACGTTTAGAACATAGTTACTGTGTTAGACAAAAGCTAATATATCGTTAGGGTGGGGTACAGTTTTGTAGGCTTGATACATGATAGAGGCTTAACAAGCTGAGCCCATATCATTAAGGCTAAAGCTCAGGGTTATTTGAGGGTCGAGCTCCAATTCAGCCCAAGCCGGTCTGCCGGCCTTGATTGGCTCATTTGCCGCTCTAACAAGGGTACTCGTTTTCTATTTGTTGGGCATAGACCTTATCCATTCATGATACAATGAATATAATTCATTTGGAGTTTTCCATGTTAAGCTCCATAACCAAGTTTGACACATGAACACAGATATATACTGCCTTACTTTAAGTGACACATGCATTACTAGAGGAATCTAGGGATTTTATTTTAGCTTTGCAAAATTTCTTCCTGAATTTTATTCAATAGTTACTGCTTTTTTGAGTATGAGCTGCCTGCTTTCTATTCTTACTAGAGAATTTTGTGATTGCTTTATGTAGGTGTGAGCTATTCAATACAAATCTTGACCAATATGTAGGAGCATTGCATAGAACCATCCCCATCTCTACCATTCCGTGTGCTGTGTTAGGCTCTTTGCATGGGTGTGGATAAGGTTCCTCTTCAGCTTTGCTTCAAAAAATCGTTTATTACTTTGCAAAACAAACAAAGAAAAAGAAAAGAAGGTTTGGCCATCATTAGGAGTCTTCATATATATGCGCTTTTACTTCATTCTTGAAGGGTGATTTGTCTATCCTTGTGTCAGCCTACATGCTCAGCCTGGCCCCAAGGATTCTCAGTCATTTTGGTTCAAATAGTATTTGCTAGAAACTTATTAACGGATTTTGTGTGTAATCTTAATTTCTAGATTGACTATGGGAGACTGTTATTCTAAATTTCTAAATTTGAACTTTGGGCTTTATTCGTACCTACGTTTTGTCCATTAAAGAATCATGTTGATTGTTGAAGATGTTGGATGGGAAAATATTTTAGTTGGGATTTGATGATTACGTCTATTATCTGGTGAATCATTTGGTTATATAGATGCAGTTGATTGTGGTACACATTCTTTTCAATGCCTCTGTTTTTTTGCCCCCAAAATAAGTTCTTAGTTTCTCCACTGACAACAAATATTCATAATTAGAGAAGGCTTCAAAGGTTGGAATCTCCAAATACTTCCACAGCTATAAGGAAATTTTTAACATTTCCAAATTACGCGGACCACCTAAATTAGTCAATATCATCATCAATGACTTCTCTTTTTTCAGTATTTTTCTTTAGATTTCACAAAGCGTGTTTGTCATTGGCTCATTCCTAATGAAATGAGAGAATATAAAAAAAAAAATAAAAAAAAAATTAGCGGCGGAAGAAAATAAAAAGTGAGGTGTTAAGGCGTTTTTTTTTTTTAATTATATATTTTTTTATTTTAATAGAAGACAGAAAAATTATGAGCGTTAAGGCATTAATATCAATCAATAATAGAGTGGTTTTCATTAATTGAGTTTTAAAGTTAAGTAGAAAAAAGAGAGAAAAAGACAAGAGGAGAGAAAAGGAGAAAAAAAAAGACATGATATGACTTTGGAGTGACAGAAAAATATAGTTAAAATTTTTGTATTGTTAAAAGAATAATTGTCGACGGAAAAGTGCTGCTGCTGACTTCATATCTGACGTAACAAACACAATTATTGGCAACTTGCCCT
>OU015763.1:38128239-38159415 GCA_907173295.1 Fagus sylvatica
AAAAAAAAAAAAAAAAAAGGCTCGCGTGGTCTGAGACGATGGAGCTAAACAAGTTTAGAACTTTGCTTGAGGATGCTTGTAGTTTAGTGAATACAATCCACATCATTTAGCATTACAATAAACGAGAAGCACTTTTATGGACCTGTTGTTCCACAGTACTTGTACGCAACTACTGTGTATACCCAATCGGTCTTGATGATGGCCAACATGATGGAGCTAAAGCCAAAAAAACAAAAGGAGTAAAAAGAGACGGCGTCTTCTGAAGGGGTTGTCATAAGGGCATTTCGGGGTTTATGAAAAAATAAAATTGGTAAAGCTGAACTGGTGGGCCCTAGATCACGTGTTGCGCTTTTCCGTCTATTTTAACTCGATTTTGGACTCAGGGGGTAACGGCCGTACAATTGGATTAGTTTAGGGGGTAAAGTGAAAAAGGGGTGATAGTTCAAGGTGGAAAAGTATAATTTTTTCTTATTAATATTATCTACAAATTCTCAACCTCAATTTGAGTCTGGATTATATAATTCACGTTTTAAGCGTCGTAAAACAGTGTATGAGAATATCAATTCGCAAGTAAGAATCTTCGCCTAAAAAGCCTACGCTCCAGCCTCCAGTCAATCAACCAAATCAAGGACTTCACCTAACTCTGCCAGTATAGGTATTATCTTCGATCTCACTTCTTAGGATTAACCGAATCGATTGACTGACATACCTTCCCTCCCACAAGCATCCAAGATGAGTAGGTGAACAGCACCATTCTTATTTCTTGGACCTCACACGCACACACACAAAAGGAGTACTCAGGCGAGTAGCAGCTATGGAAGCAATAGTTCTGTACCCAACACCAGCAATAGGCCATCTGATATCCATGGTAGAGCTAGGCAAACTAATACTTACTCACCACCCTTCATTCACCATCCACATACTCATCGCCCCAGCACCTTACGACGCTGGTTCCACTGCTCCATACATAGCCGCCGTCTCTGCCACCACTCCCTCCATCATCTTTCACAATCTCCCCACTGTTACTCTCCCTCCCAACCCCTCTATCCACCTCGAAAACCTCACCTTTGAACTCATCCGCCTCAACAATCCCAATGTCCACAAATCCCTCCTTTCCATCTCCAATACCCACAATATCCAGGCACTCATCATGGACTTTTTCTGCTCCCATGCACTTTCTGTTGCTGCCAAACTCAACCTCCCCGGATACTTCTTTTTCACTTCCGGCGCTGCTGTTCTAAACTTCTTCCTATACCTCCCAACCATTCACAACACCACCACCAAAAGTTTCAAAGACCTGAACACCCTTCTCAACGTTCCTGGAGTAACCCCAGTACATTCTTTGGATTTGCCAAAGCCTTTACTAGACCGTAACGATAAAGCCTACGAGAACTTACTAGACTGCTCGATCGGATTGACTAGGTCTGCAGGAATAATTGTCAACACCTTTGAAGCCTTGGAACCAAAAGCTATCCAAGCATTCTCAGATGGGCTATATGTCCCTGACGCTCCCACTCCACCTCTTTACTGTATAGGACCATTGATAGCAACTAACAATGAAAGAAGTAGTGGTGAAGCTGTGCAGCCCGAGTGCTTAACGTGGCTTGACTCACAACCGAGTCAAAGCGTTGTGTTTTTATGCTTTGGAAGCTTGGGTTTGTTCTCTATAGAGCAATTAAAGGAGATAGCTTTAGGGTTGGAAAAGAGTGGGCAAAGATTCTTATGGGTGGTACGGAATCCGCATAATGTGAAACGTAGCTTAGCTACCTCAGCTCAACCTGACCCAGATTTGGATTCTTTGCTTCCTGAGGGTTTCTTGGAGCGAACCAAAGAGAAGGGATTTGTAGTGAAGTCATGGGCACCACAGGTGGCTGTGTTGAATCATGACTCGGTGGGTGGGTTCGTGACTCATTGCGGTTGGAACTCGGTGCTGGAAGCAGTGTGTGCTGGCGTGCCGATGGTGGCGTGGCCTCTTTACGCGGAGCAGAGGTTTAACAGGGTGGTGTTGGTGGAGGATGTGAAGATTGCTTTGCCGATGAACGAGTCAGAGGATGGGTTTGTGAGTTCAGCTGAGGTGGAGAAGCGAGTTAGAGAGTTGATGGAATCGGAAAGGGGTAACTCGATCAGGGAAAGAACAGTTGGTATGAAAGATGAAGCTAAGGCTGCACTGAGTCAAGGCGGGTCATCTCGTGTCGCGTTAAGCAAAGTCGTTGAGTCGTGGAAGCGGCACTGAGTTGAATCGAACATGTACTTTAGGCTTTTGCCACGTGTAATAATAACAATGGTTGTCTATTACTGCAACCATATGAATATTGAGTAGTACAAGGGATGCATTTATTAAAGCCGTGGCAGCACCGTCACTTCAATTTACATTCCAGCCTAATCCAGCACGGATTCATATTCTTTTAGTATTTCATGAGTGCAATTTTTTTTTTAATAATTTTTTTTTGTTTTTTTTTTTATTAAGTGATTGAGATTGCCCTAAGCACGTCTTGAATCATTGATGAACTAAACAATATTAAGTTTGAATCATTGGTCTTGAATCATTGGTGTAATACTTTTCTTTTGATTTTTAATAATCATCTTCATTGGTCTTATAATTAACTAGGCTTTCAGAGTAGGTAATGGTGCTACTCATTCCCTTGCGAGCTGGTCTCTCTAGAATAGATTTTGGACGTTTTTGTTTTTGAGTTAATCTTCTCTTGTTTTTCTATTGTTGTGCTTAAAGACTCTACCCATGTTCTAATGTATAGTTTTCTCTTTTAATAAATACTAGCGTGTAAATCGTGCCATGCATAGAAAAAACTCTATATAAACACATAATGTGTATATGATCAAAATATATATTCAGAATTATTTTATGAAAAATATGTTCCATAAAAAAAATAAAAAAAAAAATAAAAGGAATTAGATAGTGTATAATAATTGAGAAAAAATGGTTATTTTTAATTGATAAAACAGAAAATAAGTTAGAATCAAGAAAAAAAAATATAATAGATTACCTTAGTTCATTTTTAACTTTGCAGTCATATAAATGTATAAAAAAAAAAAAAAAAAATCATGTTTGAAAAAATAAATAAATAAAAAAGAAAAAGAAGTAGAAGAACAAAACTTGTATCCAGATTACCATTGTTTAAAACCCCTTGCAGTCATATAAAACAAAAACACAAAAATAAAAATAGATCATAATAGAAAAATAAATAAATAAAAAAGAAAAAGAAGTAGAAGAACAAAACTTGTACCAGATTACTATTGTTTAGATGTTACGTAAGCAGATTATGCAAGAATGAGGAACCTTCAATTTAACGTGCTCTATTTATCTTCCTTCTATCAAGGAGTATGTCTGTTCACCAAATGATATCTTAAGTGATTGTTCACCAATCAATACTTTTTCACTAAAAGAGTACTCCTAACACAGTTACACTACAATATTCTTTATCTATTACTCTTATTTAAAAAAAAAAATGGTGTAGATTTTTTTTTTTTTTTTAAGATTTGTACGACTCCTATTTTAGAAAATTTGGTGTTGAAATTTTTATAATTTTTTTAAAACATGTTTGACATAATTGTTTTAATTTCTCTAAGAGAAATATATTTTGTTTAGATATCTTTTTGTAGTAGGATATTTATTTAAGATTTGTTTTTTATAAAATGTGTATGATAGATTTTTTTTTTTAATTTTTATTTAAAAGTGTTTGACAGTTATTAAATCAAACCACTTAGGAAATTTAAACAACGTATGAATTTTTTTTTTTTATAATCTTTAAGAAGTCTTCTAGTATTAAGAGATTATCATAATTATTGTAAGTGGATTGGGTGGAGTTGTGACGAGAATGTGGATGGAGACAGAGAGTGAAGGGTGGTGGTTGAGAATGAGTTTGCCTGGCTCCACCATGGAGATGAGGTGGCCTCTGCCTGGTGATGGATACAGTACTATAGTCTCCATTTGTCTTGGGTGTTAGGGTGAGGATGAGACTAAGAGTGCATGGGACAGGTTCTCTGACTAAGTATATATTAGTTATTTATTACTATTAGTCTATTACTACTAGTTATGAAAATAGTTATAAACAATTGTACAAATATTTTGTTAGTTTTCCTAGATTTATTGTTTGCCGACTGTTCGGATTTTATTTTTTTTGGTTGAATAAGACATTTCATTCAATCAAGAAAACACAAACATTACGACAATTTTCCCTCAAGACTTTGTAGTGGGTTAATTACAATAATAGCATCTTCTTTTCAGATTACAAACTTGAAACCCGATACTGACAATCCGTGTCTTTCAGTCATTTCTGTCCAAACAAAAAGAATTATTTAGTGTGGTTTCTACCAACTGTTGCTAAGCATAATTTATCATTGTCAATGATTACATCAAAATTAAGTTTTACAAAGTCAAACATGGGAAAGAGGATCCCAACAACCGGTTCTTTTGCTTTCCTCACCTGCAAATTCCCTCACAAAATATGATCAATATATACCTTATTAACTAGTCTGGATTGACAAAAACTAGTCTGGATTGAGATCCTTTTGGTATCTGCATTGTAAAATACCTTTTATCTTAAACACAATTTTTTTTTTTTTTTTTGGAAAATTACATTTTAAACCCTATAGTTTAGGGTTGTAACAAATTAAATCCTATAATTTCAAAAATAACAAATTAAATCTCATAGTTTCAAAAATAACAAATTAAACAATGATATTTCAAAAAGTAACAAATTAAACCCTTATTTTACTTATATGAGTTGAGGTTTAAGTTGTTACCTTTTGAAACTTTAAGGTTTAATTTGTTACTTTTGAAATCTCAAGGTTTAATTTATTACTTTTTGAAATTTCGGGGTTTAATTTGTTACTTTTGAAACTATATGGTTAATTTGTTATACCCCTAAACTATAGGTTTAAAATGTAATTTTTCCTTCTTTTTTTTAATTTTACCTTTTGACATTTTATCATTTTATTTTTTTAATTTTATTTATTTTTTAAACGCCTCGATTAAAAGTTAAAAGTAGAAATAGGATCCTCTCAATTTCAATGAAATAGTGAGTCTCAATTTCAAGATCATGATTTATCTAAGGTTTAAAACGTGTCACCTCATTTAAAAGTCATTAACTTTAACACTATCAGAAATTCTCAGGTACAACCAGAGTTAATTTTAACGTTATTCCAAAAATAAAAAATAAACAGTAACAAGAAACAAATTTGAGTTTAAAGCTGCTTTGGAGATAACCGGGAAAAAAAAAAAATCATCTTCATTATGACTAAAATGATGTCATTGCTTTGGATTGTTGCAACCATTTTACCTGGCATGTAATACCAAAAAAAAAGGAAAATTTTACCTGGCATGTAATACCAAAAAAAAAGGAAAATCCTCCTGATATGGGTCAATAAGGGCCTTGAACGAAAACAATAAGAGGAGATTTTACTGCCAAAAAGCTTGCTTGGAAACTAAACAGGATCACGTTTATATCCACAAACAATTCCTTTGCAGGTTACTGGGTTGGCTTAAAAGGTTTGGCTCAAACCCAATTCTTGAAATCCTCATATGAAAACTTAATTTTTGGAAAATTAAGATTGCTGACCAAGAAAGCAAACCCTTAAATATATTGACGCTAACAACTCAATAAGAGGGAGGCAAACAGTCTGGATTGAAAGGAGCAGGCCGTCCCAATCATTTTGGGGGCCTCAAACCAAATCCCAATTTGGGGCTTTTAACCTATTTTATATTATATTAAATTAATATTTATTAAATTTTTTTTATTGGAATTTTATTCTTGCTAATTATTGATCACACTTGCATTTTGGCACCTAAGGAATTTGTAAATCTGAGAATAAAAAAATGTAATAGATTTTTTTTTTAAAAGTGAGATTTAGAAAGAAAAAAAAAATTATATGGCTTAGAGAAAGAGAAAAATTATATTATAACATCATATCTTAATCACTCATTGACCCAATAAATTAGTCCAATAATAATAATAGAGTTAAGGAAAAAAAAAACAATGTCATTAAAAAAGAAGAAAGAAAAGAAAAAAAAACATAAGGACACTAATTGGCCACGTAAGTGGTTTGGTAGGTGAGAATTGAAAATATCTCACTAATGTTAAATTTGGTCAGTAACAGCTCACGTGGGCACTAAAAAAGAACAAAAAAATTAAAAGAGAGAGAAAAAGAAGAAGAAGAATTGAAGAACTACTGCAAGTGTAGCCGTGAGGAGCTGAGAAGAAAGAAAAAAATGGAGAAAAAGAGGCCGATCAAGAAGAAAACTGAAGCCACTTGACTTTAACGATTTTTATTTTTCTTTTCTCTTTATTCCAAAATTCATTTAAATTGGGGCCTTAGTTTTTTTTTTTTCTTAAATTTGGGGCCTTTTTTTTTTTAAGGCCAAGCAAGTGCTTAACTTGCTTATAGGGTGGGCCGACCTTGAGAGACAGACTTTGGCATCACACGGCGCCTCTGTCCTCATCAGCTCAGTTGACCACGGCGCCTTTGCCTCATCAGTTCCACCGACCACGGCTCTTCTGTCCTTATCAACTCTGCCGACCATGAAAGCAAACTAGATCTACCCATTTTCTTTTTTTCCTCTTTATAGATATGTACATTTTCCTTATTTCTCATTACAGATCTTCCTCTTTTTTTTCTTTTTTTCTTTTTTTTTTTTTTTTTTTTTTTTTTTGAATTTGAAAACATCGAAAGTCCTCATTTCAGCCCCTCCCTTTTACTGAGTTGTTTCCTATAGTAAGTTAACGTTTGAGTTAACATTGGTAACCAAAAAAAAAAGAACAAGTAACGTTGGTTTAAACTTCTACTATAGTTAATTTAAGTCAGTGGTTTTTAAATGATGTGGCAACTTCTAAGTCCTAGAACTAATTTAAATAAATTTGGACCTTAAAATGGAGTGGATCCCGAGTATTACAGCCCATGCAATACCATGAGATCTCAATCCAACTTGTCTACTTAAAGTTTTTAGCAAGCTAATCCCTAGAAATCTTCCATCCACTCCATGTTAATTGTATTGTGGCAATCCCAGTCTCTAGTCCATTCTGCTTCAAAACAAAAGGGACGAGGCATAAATTTATCGTCAGGTTTGTATCTAGCAAAATTAGACAATTATCCGAGTTTGTTGCCCTAGGTGGAAAAGGGCTGCCTTATTGAAGTGGTTTTGATTTCCATCTTTTTTTGTTGGAATGATATTATATATAATCAGTCAATAAGATTGTCCAATATTTTTTTGCATCTGTCCTCCAAAGTCTCCATCTCTTTTAGATGATTCTTTTCTTTTATTATTTTTTATATATAATAGAAATCCTAATTTAAACTCACAACATATATTTTGGAGTCCACATCTCTTTAGATGATCTAAATATTCTTCATAGCATAATTCATTAATTCTAAACATCAAAACGCGTACTGTTCTTTATAACATGATAAGAGGATCTCAACCTTTAAAATCATTCTACCGAATTCATTAAAAAAAGAAAAGAAAAATCAATCGCTTATCATGCTCTTAAACTATGATTGGATGAAGAGGGAGATGAGCCTAACGTAACTCTGAGCTTCAAGAAATGAAAACAGGTAGAGTAGAACTAGGGAAAACTGAATAGTGTTTTTTTTTTTTTTATATGATAAGGCTTTAATGGCACACTTTGTAAATGTGATGTACGATAATTGTGTATAAAAAATGGGATAAGGCTTTGGCTACAAACTACTACGTGGCAGCTTATAAACTATCCACATGATCATTTACATTATTTAAAGAAGTCACATGACTCATTAAATAAATCATGTGACTAAAGTACACGTGGATGATCTTATTAATAACCACGTAGTGGGTTGTAGTAAACTGACTGCAAATCAGATTGTACAAACTCTGTCCTAAAAAATGAATGATATATTATATGTGATTAATTTATTATCTTGATATACAATAGTGTTGCCCAGTTTCCACGCAATAATCTTGTTAATAGCATATGTATGGCCGAATGGTTGTATTGAATGTTAGGCATCACCTTTTCTTTTTGCTAAAGTTAATGTTAGGCATCACCTGTGTTTAACCTGAAAAATGAATGGGTGAGGGAATGGGTTTACATGTACACTTCTTTAGCTGAAAGTCAATGGAAAGGAAACATGCACGTGTGGGCCATGTGGCACATGTTTTACTTTGATAGTGTGATGAGCTAATGTTTTTGATTTACTAGTTCCCAAATTTTTTTTATTGGCTAAATTATAAATTACACCCTCTAAGTTTGGTCAAAGTTCAATTCAGTCCTCTAAGTTTTGACCATTTCAATTTAGTCCTCTAAATTTGGTCAAAGTTCAATTTGATCCTCTAAGTTTTTACCGTTTCAATTTAGTCATCTATGCTTGTTTTCGTTTCAATTTAGTCAATTAAGTTTATTTTTATTTTAAAAACTTAAAAACAAAAACTGATGAGGCAATGTATGGGGCGGTGGAGCCCAAGTGGATGGGTAGAGTAGTGACGAGGATGTGGATGGAGATAGAGAGTGAAGGGTGGTGGAAGGTTTTTGGACAGTTTGATGATATATACAAATGAATGAGATTTTTCTCTGGTGGAAGGTTTGAATGCGCTTCTATTTTATAATTACTGATTAATGGTAACTTAGATGAAGTTGACAAGTGTTTGATAGGTTACTGATTTGGTTCTCTTAACTATAATGATGATACCGATTGTTTGGGTTGCAAGCTAATCATCAAGTCATGTATCTTGTGCCAAGGATGTGTATATGGGTCATGTATTTTTTGTTGGGTAAAACTTAGTACAGTTCCTTAGGTCAAGTACATTAGGTTCCTAGTTGAATCCAAATACATTGAATTTAAATATTCTTGGAAAAGATAACATTGTTTGTGTTTCATTGGTTAATGCAACCATGTGTTTGAATTCAATTGGGGAACCTAATGTACCTAACCTAAAGAACTGTACCTAAGTTTCACCCTTTTTTGTTTATGTGTAAAGTTATCTATTGTACTTATTGTAGGGTTTATTTTTTATTCATTTACTTTCATCAATTGTGCAGTGCAGAGAAAGGAAACCTTGGGGTGCCTCAGTTCCCTGGCCAAGGTTGCTCATTTCACAGCTTTCGTACAAATACATACAAGCTTAGTTTCATGGAAAGTCCTTCTGGGATAAAGGTCAGCTAAAAAAGGTCATCTTTTTAATTGTATTTGTTGTTGAAATAACTTGAAAACTATTTGACTGCTAATTGTGATATTCTTGACAATTCCAAAATCTTTGACTTGCTTACCAAAATGTTTGAAATCTATAAATTATAGTGAATGGTTTTCTAAGAATTCTCAAATTTAAGTGCTGCAGTATGGTCTCATGTATGGAAATAATGTGCTGAGACTACTTCATGTAGTGGTTCGACTTCAAAATGATAAATTTAACTGTAGAGATTCTGAGAGATCTTGATCTTGTCTTTAATTAGGTACAATTTGGTTGAACCAATAAATTATTGAAGATGGTTGTGCTTGATGACTTGAATTAACATTTGGAAGTTCTAGAGTAACTTGCCTTTTATATAATTTATATTCCATTCCGTTCATACTGTTAGGGGTGTATTTTTCAACTTAACCCGACCTCCACGGGTTTGAGGAAATCTCCAATCCAATCCAGCCCATGGTAACTCTAAAAACCAACCAAATCCAACCCGTAGGGATTGGCTTGAATCTTCGGGTTTGGGCCATTTTGTCAGGCTTAATAAAAAGATTAGGTTTTCATTTAACTTTTCAAGTCCATTATTCAATAAATGAATGTAATTTACACAATTGGACCTAATATAAACTAAGTCTCAAAATACCCAAAGAAATCAAACTAACAAATTTAAACTAAGACCCAAAGTCCAAAGTAAATCAAATTAACAAACATAAAATGCATATAGTTTTTAAAACTATTAATTGTGTGGGTTAGTTCGGGTTGAAAATTTTGCCCATCTGAACCTGATCCAACCCAAGCTTATATATATATATATATTTTAGGACCCAACCCAACCCATCTCATCAACAAACAAAAAACCAACCCAAGGTGTCGGATTAGGTTCGTTGGGTTGGTGGTTTGAATGCACACCCTACTTACCGTGCTAATTCGAATAAATCAATTATCCGAAATTCATAGTTCTACTTGAACTCAACTCCTATTGTTATCATAAAGTGAGAATCAGAAAGTTCTATTAGGTGTCCTCTGGGTTAGGGACATTGTTTGTTGCTGATTGCCTCACACCTTGCAACCTAATGCTTTTGACATCAGGATTCTTGATATGCTTGGAAGATATTTTTAACCAATAGCCTTTAGGACTTTGTACAACAGTAGTTTCTTAAAGAATCTGTTGTGCCACAATAGCATCATGAATCTGAAGCCCTGTGGAGAATCCTTTTTTATTATATGACCCTATTGAGTATTGATTTGTATGCTACAGATATTGTCTAACGTCACAAAGTTTTGGCCAAATATGTGTTTTGACTTTGTGCTTAAGATATTTGAGGTTATCAATAGGATCAAAGCGAATACTTTTGTTAGTCTTCACTACATAAATCTGAATGTACCATGTTTTGTCCTTTTGTGCAGATTATTTTGGTTACTCATCCTAGGACAGGTGATTTGCGGGAATCTCTGAAGTACATTTACAACTTGTATGTTGAATATGTTGTCAAGAACCCACTGTATAATCCGGGAACTCCAATCAGGTGACTAATTGATTTTATTTTTTTAAACAAGTAAATGTCACAACAATTGGTGCATAGCATCAATTTCTTTTTATCCCTCAATAGCCACAACAATTGGTGTTTCCTTTTTGAAGATATGAATTTGTTTTGGCAGTCACACAAAGCCATAAAAGATGGTGCATTCTATCATTTGGTTTGTTTATTGAGGAAATTGATGCTATGCACCTACTGATATAAAATTTTGAATGCATTGTGTTGCCCTGTTAATCTTGACATATGATAAATTTTAGCGTGGAAACATTCAATGGCATGGTCGTAAAGGCTCATGTGATTTTGAAATTGTGTGCATAAAGTAATTATTTGTTACTTGTACTCGATAAATGTAGTTGTTTTCATGAGAACAATGGATTTCCAAACTCGTAATTGAGAACAGGCACACAATTTAAGTGTGAAATGAGTGATTAATACTTAGAGAATAAGTTGGATGTTTGGTTTCACTTGAGAAGCAAAAACTAAGGCCTATAAAGTACGTGCTATGATCTGTGTTGTATTATGCTGAGACAAGGTTGAATCAAAGGCTTGTCTTCTTTACCTCCTGCTTCTTCCCCCTTGTCTCTTTTCTTGGGAAAAATAAAATAAAAAAGGAAAGAATAATTGGTGATGCAGTAATGTGGAGAGCCTTTGAAACTTATGTGTAGGACATGGACTTGTTAGACAAAAGCCAATATATCGTTAGCATGGGGTACAGTTTTGTAAGCTTCATACATGATAGAGGCTTAACGAGCTGAGCCCATATCATTGAGGCTTAAGCTGAGGCTTATTTGATGTTCGAGCCCTAATTCAGCCCAAGCCGGTCCGCCAGCCTTGCTTGGCTGGCTCATTTTCAGCCCTCAT
This sequence comes from Fagus sylvatica, assembly GCA_907173295.1. Lineage (NCBI taxonomy): Eukaryota > Viridiplantae > Streptophyta > Magnoliopsida > Fagales > Fagaceae > Fagus > Fagus sylvatica. Next base: position 38,139,805 of record OU015763.1, read on the forward strand.
TTGTTTAGGCTGTCACATGAAGGTGGTGCATTCTATCATTTGGGGTGTTTATTGAGGAAATTGCACCTACTGATATAAAATTTTAAAAATGTATTGTGTTGCCCTGTATCGTTAATCTTGACATTGTATAAATTTTAACGTGGAAACATTCAATGGCATGGTCGTAAAGGCTCATGTGATTTTAAAATGTATAAAGTAATTATTTGCTACTTGTACTTGATAAACATAGTTGTTTTCATACGTTATCAAAAATAAAAAAACATAGTTGTTTTCAAGAGAACGATGGATTTCCAAACTCATAATTGAGAACAGGCACACAATTTGAGTATGAAATGAGTGACTGATAGTTAGAGAATAAGTAGGGTGTTCATTTCACTTGAGCAGCAAAAACTAGGATCTATAGACTATGTGCTATAATCTAGTGGCGTAGCCACTTGAAGCCTTGGCTGGGCTATAGCCCAGTCAAGGTTTTTTTTTTTTTTTTTTTTTTTTTACCTATATTTTTTTTATTAAAAAAAAAAACCTTAAATTAAATAATTAGCCCAGTTAAAATTTTTTTTTTTTGCAATTAACCCACCCTAAAATTTTTTTCTGCCTCCGCCCTGCTATAATCTGTGATGTATTATGCTGATCCAAGGTTGAATCAAGGTTTGTCTTCTTTACCTCCAGCTTCTTCCCCCTTGTCTCCTTTCTTAGAAAAATAAATAATAAATAAAAATTAAAAGGGAAAGAAAAATCAGTGATGCAGTAATGTGGAGAGCCTTTGAAACTTACGTTTAGAACATAGTTACTGTGTTAGACAAAAGCTAATATATCGTTAGGGTGGGGTACAGTTTTGTAGGCTTGATACATGATAGAGGCTTAACAAGCTGAGCCCATATCATTAAGGCTAAAGCTCAGGGTTATTTGAGGGTCGAGCTCCAATTCAGCCCAAGCCGGTCTGCCGGCCTTGATTGGCTCATTTGCCGCTCTAACAAGGGTACTCGTTTTCTATTTGTTGGGCATAGACCTTATCCATTCATGATACAATGAATATAATTCATTTGGAGTTTTCCATGTTAAGCTCCATGTAACCAAGTTTGACACATGAACACAGATATATACTGCCTTACTTTAAGTGACACATGCATTACTAGAGGAATCTAGGATTATATTTGGCTTTAGTTTTGCAAAATTTCTTCCTGAATTTTATTCAATAGTTACTGCTTTTTTGAGTATGAGCTGCCTGCTTTCTATTCTTACTAGAGAATTTTGTGATTGCTTTATGTAGGTGTGAGCTATTCAATACAAATCTTGACCAATATGTAAGGAGCATTGCATAGAACCATCCCCATCTCTACCATTCCGTGTGCTGTGTTAGGCTCTTTGCATGGGTGCAGATGGATAAGGTTCCTCTTCAGCTTTGCTTCAAAAAAATCGTTTATTACTTTGCACAAAACAAAGAAAAAGAAAAGAAGGTAGTGCTTCGGCCATCATTAGGAGTCTTCATATATATGCGCTTTTACTTCATTCTTGAAGGGTGATTTGTCTATCCTTGTGTCAGCCTACATGCTCAGCCTGGCCCCAAGGATTCTCAGTCATTTTGGTTCAAATGTAGATTTGCTAGAACTACTTATTAACGGATATTTTGTGTCATCTTAATTTCTAGATTGTCACTATGGGAGACTGTCAGTTATTCTAAATTTCTAATAGGTGAACTTTGGGCTTATTCGTACCTACGTTTTGTCCATTAAAGAATCATGTTGATTGTTGAAGATGTTGGATGGGAAAATATTTTAGTTGGGATTTGATGATTACGTCTATTATCTAGTGAATCATTTGGTTATATAGATGCAGTTGATTGTGGTACACATTCTTTTCAATGCCTCTGTTTTTTTGCCCCCAAAATAAGTTCTTAGTTTCTCCACTGACAACAAATATTCATAATTAGAGAAGGCTTCAAAGGTTGGAATCTCCAAATACTTCCACAGCTATAAGGAAATTTTTAACATTTCCAAATTACGCGGACCACCTAAATTAGTCAATAATCATCATCAATGACTTCTCTTTTTTCAGTATTTTTCTTTAGATTTCACAAAGCGTGTTTGTCATTGGCTCATTCCTAATGAAAATGAGAGAATATATAAAAAATAAAAAAAAAAAATTAGCGGCGGAAGAAAATAAAAAGTGAGGTGTTAAGGCGTTTTTTTTTTTTAATTATATATTTTTTTATTTTAATAGAAGACAGAAAAATTATGAGCGTTAAGGCATTAATATCAATCAATAATAGAGTGGTTTTCATTAATTGAGTTTTAAAAAGAGAGAAAAAGACAAGATGTAGAAAAAAGAGAGAAAAAGACAAGAGGAGAGAAAAGGAGAAAAAAAAAGACATGAGACTTTGATGACTGAAAAATTAGGAAAGACTGACAAAAAAGAAAAATATAGTTAAAATTTTTTGTATTGGTTAAAAGAATAATTGTCGACGGAAAAGTGCTGCTGCTGACTTCATATCTGACGTAACAAACACAAATTATAGGCAACTTGCCCTGGCCCAAATCATGGAACGTGGAGAGTAAGTGTTCTTTGAAAGGGACCTTTAAAAAGTTTACACCACAATAATATTAGGAAAATTGCGAAAATAACATCAGCCTAATTATTAATATTATCCACATATTCTCAACCTCAATTTGAGTCTGGATTATATAATTCACGTTTTAAGCGTCGTAAAACAGTGTATGAAAATATCAATTCGCAAGTAAGAATCTTCGCCTACAAAGCCTACGCTCCAGCCTCCAGTCAATCAACCAAATCAAGGACACTCACCCAATTATTACTATAGGTATTATCTTCGATCTCACTTCTTAGGATTAACCGAATCGATTGATTGACATACCTTACCTCCCATAAGCATCCAAGATGAGTATGTGAACAACACCATTCTTATTTCTTGAACCTCACACACACACACACACACAAGGAGTACTCAGGCAAGTAGCAGCTATGGAAGCAATAGTTCTGTACCCAACACCAGCAATAGGCCATCTGATATCCATGGTAGAGCTAGGCAAACTAATACTCGCTCACCACCCTTCATTCACCATCCACATACTCATCGCCCCAGCACCTTACAACGCTGGTTCCACTGCTCCATACATAGCCGCCGTCTCTTCCACCACTCCCTCCATCATCTTTCACAATCTCCCCACTGTTACTCTCCCTCCCACCGCCTCTCCCCACCACGAAACCCTCACCTTCGAACTCATCCGCCTCAACAATCCCAATGTCCACAAATCCCTCCTTTCCATCTCCAATACCCACAATATCCAAGCATTCATCATGGACTTTTTCTGCTCCCATGCACTTTCTGTTGCTGCCAAACTCAACCTCCCCGGATACTTCTTTTTCACTTCCGGCGCTGCTGCTCAAAACTTCTTCATATACTTCCCAACCATTCACAACACCACCACCAAAAGTTTCAAAGACTTGAACACCCTTCTCAACGTTCCAGGAGTACCCCCAGTACATTCTTTGGATTTGCCAAAGCCTTTACTAGACCGTAACGATAAAGCCTACGAGTACTTACTAGACTGCTCGATCGGATTGGCTAGGTCTGCAGGAATAATTGTCAACACCTTTGAAGCCTTGGAACCAAAAGCTATTCAAGCATTCTCAGATGGGCTATGTGTCCCTGACGCTCCCACTCCACCTCTTTACTGTATAGGACCATTGATAGCAACTAACAATGAAAGAAGTAGTGGTGAAGCTGTGCAGCCCGAGTGCTTAACGTGGCTTGACTCACAACCGAGTCAAAGCGTTGTGTTTTTATGCTTTGGAAGCTTGGGTTTGTTCTCTATAGAGCAATTAAAGGAGATAGCTTTAGGGTTGGAAAAGAGTGGGCAGAGATTCTTATGGGTGGTACGGAATCCACCTAGTGTTAAACATAGCTTAGCTACCTCAGTTCAACCTGATCCAGATTTGGATTCTTTGCTTCCTGAGGGTTTCTTGGACCGAACCAAAGAGAAGGGACTTGTAGTGAAGTCATGGGCACCACAGGTGGCTGTGTTGAATCATGACTCGGTGGGTGGGTTCGTGACTCATTGCGGTTGGAACTCGGTGCTGGAAGCAGTGTGTGCTGGCGTGCCGATGGTGGCGTGGCCTCTTTACGCGGAGCAGAGGTTTAACAGGGTGGTGTTGGTGGAGGATGTGAAGATTGCTTTGCCGATGAACGAGTCAGAGGATGGGTTTGTGAGTTCAGCTGAGGTGGAGAAGCGAGTTAGAGAGTTGATGGAATCGGAAAGGGGTAACTCGATCAGGGAAAGAACAGTTGGTATGAAAGATGAAGCTAAGGCTGCACTGAGTCAAGGCGGGTCATCTCGTGTCGCGTTAAACAAAGTCGTTGAGTCGTGGAAGCGGCAGTGAGTTGAATCGAACACGTACTTTAGGCTTTTGCCACGTGTAATAATAATAATGGGAAAGAAAATCATTTTATTTTTCTTGCTTTTTGGAGTAGTCTAGATTCGATGAATGAATCGTTGTCTATTACTACAACCATATGGAATATTGAATAGTACAAGGGCTGCATTCATTAAAGGCGTGCCAGTACCGTCACTTCAATTTACATTCCAGCCTTAGCACGTCTTACATGTCATAATTCGGGAATGGGAGAATCTCAATCCCTCCCATGTTTTGTTGAAAAAATAAAAAATTGTGATACGTAGATACCTTATTTTGTAACCCCATTCCCTAAAGAAAATATTATTGAAAGCCAAAAGGCTCACGACCCAGCCTGATAGCCCACCTGACCATTGAGTTAATGGGCCACCCAGCCTGGTACTGTTGAGGCATGTGGGAAGCCCACAGCCTGGTGGGTCAAGCCGTGGGTTGATCTTTCTACACATGGGCACCTGATGGATCGGCCTGCTAGCTCGACTCTTTAAGAAAGTAATTTTGTTTTGGGGGGTGGGTGATTCATGCATACGGATGAGGGTCACTAGAAAGCCCAAGTCCCACGGCCCAGCTTGATAGTCCATTTTTCTATTTATTAAAGAGAATAAATTCAATAAGGATCTGGTGTAAAATTCCTACTTTACACCCTCTAATATCAGTATGATACATCAGTTTTTTAAAGATTTTTACAAATAAGTGAATAGGGATTACCATATAAATCACACTCTCATTAATAACCTATTTACATTAATAAATCAGAAAATTAAAACCTATAAAATTAAAAAGTGTCTCCACCGTCGCCGGCGCCATTGCTTACTTGGTAAAGGCCAAAATCCACCCTCCAATACTGGTTTTGTCTTCTTTTCCACTTGTTTCCTATTTTTTTCATTATTAATCCATTCTCTTGTTTCTTGAATATTGATACAAATTAGTTTTTCAAAGTTATTAGCTTGTTTGGGTGACAACCAAACGGAACAGAGTAACAAAAAAAATAAATATAGGATTTGGCTTTGGGTGATTTTGAGTTGGATTTGAAATTGTGTGCAATAAAATTTAAAAAGCCATGGCCTGTGGGGGTTTAGCATAGTACAAGTGGGGGTGGGTGGGTGGGGAGGGGTTTATAGTTTTACATGTATCATCATATTTAAACTAAAGAGAAAGAAGTGGGTGGTGTTTACTATTATATATGAACAGTATTATCATATAAATTAGTGCATTGGATTGCCTTGATTTTTTTTTTTATTATTTTTTTTTTTTATAAATTATACTAGGAATGTATTACCTGGTGGCTTGGACTCATTGTTGTATTCTTCTTAAACATTGACGATTGTAGTTGCAGTTTACTCAAACTCTTGTAGTTGTAATCATTCACATCTCTCTAATCTGAAATGCTTGTATCTTCTATTAAATATTTTCAATATTTTTTTGATGGCTGGTCATCTTGGTGTTAAGTGTTAACTCATTTTTGGTTAGCAGTTAAGTGTATTATATCTAAGTTTCAAACTTTATTTTGTTGCCCAGGCACATTGGACAAGATGAGGGGACTGCAGCAGCAGAGTCATGCACAGCCGTGGCAACAGTAGTAGCACAGGATTAATAGTTTGGGTAGCCTATTAGGATTGCATACGGTTAACTTAGGAGTCTTTATGGTGGATAAGGATCCTCTCCATTTGGAAATCTCTCCATTTGTTCATTTCATGGTTCAGATTTTATTTCACAAATCTAACGATATATAGACTGCCTTGTCATTTAAAATTTTAAATGACATGACAATCTGTACACTGTTAGATCTGTGATATTTAATTTAGACCATGAAATGGAGACTCTCCATTTTATTTCAAATGGAGAGGATCCTTATCCCTTTATGTTAATAATTAATTTTATAGGGTTTAATTTTCTGATTTATTAGTGTTAATATGTTAGAATATTAGTGGTTAACTTAGGAGTCTTTATGGTTAATAATTAATTTTATAGGGTTTAATTTTCTGATTTATTAGTGTAAATAAGTAATTAATGAGAATGTAATTGTGTATGTTAGTCCCTATTTACTTATTTATAAAAAAAATTAAAAAATTGATGTGTCATTCTTATATTGGAAGGTGTAAAATAAGGATTTTCACTATATTTTTATTGATTTTATTCTCTTTATTAAAATATGTATTTCAGCTACGTTATAAAGTTAACACAACAATTTAGAGGAAATTATACTAATTGGGATCAGTAACTCTTTTGCTAATCAACTAATAATATTTTTCCCAAGACTCATCTGAATTCTCAATATCTCATCATTTCTCCCATGACTGAACCAGCTTTGCCAATGCAATTCTGGACGACCCGCCATCACTTGTTGCCAAAACTGCTTCCTCTTTCTTAGCCATAACGCGCTCCCTGACTGACTTCCCCTCCGACGAGTCGACAACCTCTCTAACACGTTTCTCCACCTCGGCCGCGCTCACCAACCCTCGCTCCTCCGCCTCGTTAATCGGCAAAGCCAGCTTCAACTCCTCCATCAACATTATCTTGTTAAACCTTTGCTCCGCATACAACGGCCACGCCACCATAGGCACCCCCGCACAAACCGATTCCAGCACCGAGTTCCACCCACAATGAGTCACGAACCCCACCACAGCTTCATGACCCAACACGGCCACTTGTGGTACCCACTGCTTCACCACGAGTCCCCTCTCCTTGGTCCGATCCAAGAACCCGTCCGGGAGTAACGAATCCAAATCCGGGTCAGGTGGTGGCGAAAAGTACTTGCTTTGGTCCTGTGTAGGTGGACTCCGTACCACCCACAAGAACCTTTGCCCACTTCTCTCTAACCCCACAGCTATTTCCTTCAACTGGTCCTTCGAAAACAAGCCCAAGCTTCCAAAACACAAATACACGACGCTTTTACTTGGTTGCGTGTCCAGCCATTTTAAACACTGATGAACTTCACAACCACTTCGATTATTATTCGAAGCAATCAACGGTCCAATGCAAAATATTGGTGGGGTTGGACCGTCGAGAACGCAAAGTCCATCGGATACAGCTTCCAAGATTCTTGGTTCGAGTGAGTCAAACGAGTTAACGATGATCCCAGCAGATTTTGGCAAATGGCTTGAGGAATCTAATAAGGATGAATAGCTTCCTTTGGTTCTATCGAGAGTTGGGTCAGGCATATGAGATGCTGGAATAGGTGGTAAGCCAGGGACATGGAGAAGAGTGGTGTTGAGGTCTTTGAAACTTTTGGTTGTGTTTTTGTGAATGGTTTGGAGGTAAAGGAACAGGGCGAGGCAGCTGGTGGAGGAAGTGAAGAAATAGTAAGTTGGGATTTGGAGGGAAATGGAAAGTTTAAGGGCGGTGGTGCAAAAGGCATCGATAATGAAAGCCCGGATGGGAGAGAAAGATTGAGAGATTGATAGAAGGGAATGGTGGACGTGAGGGTTTGTGAGGTTAAGGTGCTCGAAGAGGAGGGCTTCGAGGGAAGGGAAGGAAGTGAGGTCAAGAGGAGGAGAAGGGGAGGGGAGGTGGTGGAAGGTGATGGAAGGAGTGGTGGCAGAGACAGAAGCAATGTATGGGGCGGTGGAGCCTAAGTGGATGGGTGGAGTTGTGACGAGGATGTGGATGGAGATAGAGAGTGATGGGTGGTGGTTGAGAATGAGTTTGCCTAGCTCCACCATGGAGATGAGGTGGCCTCTGCCTGGTGATGGATACAGTACTATAGTCTCCATTTGTCTTGGGTATTGGGGTGAGGATGAGACTGAGAGTGCATGGGACAGGTTCTCTGACTAAGTATGTACTAGTTATTTATTACTATTAGTCTATTTCTACTAGTTATGAAAATACTTATAAACAATTGTACAAATAGATTGTTAGTTTTCCTAGATTTATTGTTTGCCGACTGTCCGGGTTTTATTTTTCTTGGTTGAATAAAGACCTTTCAACAATTTTCCCTGAAGACTTTGTAGTGTGTTAATTACAATAATAGCATCTTCTTTTCAGATTACAAACTTGAAACCCGATACCGACAATCCGTGTCTTTCAGTCATTTCCCTCCAAACAAAAAGAAGACGTGGTTTCTAGAAACTGTGGCTAAGCATATTTTATCCTTGTCAATGATTACATCAAAATTAAGTTTTACAAAGTCAAACACGGGAAAGTGGATCCCAACAACTGGTTCTTTTGCTTTCCTCACCTGCAAATTCCCTCACAAAATATGATCAATATATATACCTTATTAACTAGTCTGGATTGAGATCCTTTTGGTATCTGCATTGTAAAATACCTTTATCTTAAACACAATTTTTTATTTTTTATTTTTAATTTTACTTTTTGACTTTTTATCATTTTTTTATTTTTATTTTTATTAAACACTTCGATTAAAAGTTAAAAGTAGTAATGAGATCCTCTCAATTTCAATGAAATAGAGAGTCTCAATTTTAAGGTCATGATGTATCTAAGGTTTAATTGGTATCATCTCATTTAAAAGTTATTAACTTTAACACTGTAAAAAATTCCCAGATATAACCGAAGTTAATGTTAACATTATTCCAAAAATAAAATATAACGTTAATGTTTACCAGAAGTTATTTTTATTTTTATTGTGCACATACACTTATCAGATTTTAAGGTATCACAATCTCCCCCACTTAAATCCCTAACGTCCTTGTTAGGGCTCATATATCCGAGCCCACACGGAATTACTAGGTTGGCTCTGATATCATTTGCAGTGGCGACTCCAGGAAATTTTTCCAGGGTGTTCAATTGTTCATTACAAAACTTGAATATAACAACATCACAACTTGAATCCCGTCCTCACAAAAGTGTCACCTCCCGCTTGCTTGCCAACATCTTGCCTAAATACGTAACAACATAAACAAAATACTGCATCATTTTCTATGCTGTATTCCAACCAATTTTTGTGTTCAAGAAACCAATTAGGATTAAACCGACGCATTGATCCACCAATTTCTGTTTGAGGTAAATTTTGGGGAACAATTTGACAAGGACCCTTTTGTATATATGCTCTTCTTATATTATCTTGATCATTAGGATGATAAGATGAGATCTTTTCTCGTAGCCCAGGATCCGAAGGAAGATTGTTCAAGTCAACACAAATTCGCTTAGAAGAAGAAGAAGATGAATCTTGCGGTTTCCTTATCAGAAATTTATCCATTGTACTAGCAATTAGCAAAAGAATAAAAAATAAAATAAATTAATCAAATAGATAAATTAATTAAATCCAAACAAATAAAGTAACTATAAGACAATTAGACAAATCACAAATAGACAGATTAATCAAAATTCCAAACAAACAATTAAACAAAGTAACACACTATCAGTCTATCACTACAAGACAATTAGACAAATATACAGTAAAAACATAAAATATAAACTATCAAATAAATGAATAATATTATATTAAAAACTAAGATTCGGTCAAAGTAACTAAACAACTAACAAAGTAACAAGTAGTCAAGTAGTGAAGTAGATAAGAACAAAATAAGAGAGGAAAAGAAAAAAAAAAATATACTAGATCTGAGACTCTGAGAGCCGAACCTGGAACGGCGGAACTTCCCGGAACCACTGTCCTGTCTGTCCAGCTCCAGCAGCAGGCGTGGCGTGATCGAGTGAGGTGAGGGCGGCGGCAGCAGCAGGCGTGAGGCGGTGAGGGACGGTCTGGCGGTGGTGGCCTTCGCAGCAACCAGCAGGGGATATTTTCTCTCTCTCTCTCTCTCTCTCTGACTCTCAATTCAGCCAGCAGGGGATATTTTTGGGTTTTCTCAGCAATAGGTGAGGGACGGTCTGGGTCTGGCGGTGGTGGCCTTCGCATTAGTTTTTGGGTTTTCTCTCTCTCTCTCTCTCTCTCTCTGACTCTCAATTCAACGATTGCAATAAAATTTGGGATATTTTTTCATCTTGGATAAGCACACCGCACACGGTAAGTTTGGGATTTTTTTTTTTGAATAGAATAAATTTAATTAATGGGCTGGTTCAAACATTTGGGCTTAAACAAGTTGTTATTTGGGCTTATTTTGTATTATGGGCTTAAATAAGTGTTGTTATTTGGGCTTTTTATTTTTGAGTATGGTAAATTGGGTTTATTAGATAAGGGTGTTCACAAATTATTTGAGGGTGTTCACAATTTTATTTAAGTTGAGAACATCTATATAAAAAAAAAAAAAATTTCCCTTTGATTTTTCAAAAAGTCAGGGTGTGCAGCTGTACACCCTGGCTTCAACGTAGCGCCGCCCTTGGACACAGGAATTAGTTTTAGGGTGGGCACCTTTTGATTTCAAACTTTAATAGACAATAAAAAAAAAAAAAGTCAAAAGATATACATTATTTATATAAACAAAAAGTAACAAATAAGAAGTTTATTATAGCCTTTTACAGTTGATTTCGACTTGTTTTCAAATTTTGAAACTGTTGCATGTTTACTTCATCAATGCTACAAAAAATGTTTTTCTTTATGTATACAATCAAGTTGTCATTCATCCGGCTTTCTTTTGAAATATTTCTTCATTACTATTACAAAAATATTAAAAGAAAAACAATGTTCATGAAATAAAACTAACACATCATAAAATATAAAATTTTATATTTTTTAAGTTTTTCCTCTTTTTTTCTACACTTAATAAAACTAACAAACACTCAAATAGTAACAAAACAAAAACTTAGTTTAAAAAAAAAAATACTGATTTACTAAATATAAAAACAATCAATCATATTATTTTTTCAGTTAATTTTTGTTGATATTATTTAGGACTTTTTTTTTTTTTTAATGTTATTTGGCTTTTTTATGTTTTTTGAGATTTTTTTTTTAAGTGTAGTAATTTACCTAGAAATTTTTTTTTGAGGATGAATACACTTTATATATAATATAATAATAATAATAATATATTTTTTTTAGGGTGGGCACTGGTCATGCATTGGGTCCGCCCTTGATCATTTGTAATAACCCAAGGAAAGCGCTAGCCACATCTACGCTTATACCTCAAAAGGACTAGTCAAGTTATAATTGGGGCTCCTTACAATTGTTAATAAAGCCTAGTTTGACCTAGTATATGTCCGATGTGGGACTCAGCGCACATACACTTATCAGATTTTGGGGCATCACACGGCGCCTCTGTCCTCATCAGCTCAGTTGACCACGGCGCCTTTGCCTCATCAGTTCCACCGACCACGGCTCTTCTGTCCTTATCAACTCTGCCGACCATGAAAGCAAACTAGATCTACCCATTTTCTTTTTTTCCTCTTTATAGATATGTACATTTTCCTTATTTCTCATTACAGATCTGATAAATCCTCATTTCAACCCCTCCCTTTTTCATGTACTAAGTTAACGTTGGTTTAAACTTCTACTATAGTTAATTTAAGTCAGTGGTTTTTAAATGATGTGGCAACTTCTAAGTCCTAGAACTAATTTAAATAAACCTGGACCTTAAAATGGAGTGGATCTCGAGTATTACAGCCCATGCAATTCCATGGGATCTCAATCCAACTTGTCTACTTAAAGTTTTTAGCAAGCTGATCCCTAGAAATCTTCTATCCACTCCATATTAATTGTATCGTGGCAATCTCGGTCTCTACTCCATTCTGCTTCAAAACAAAAGGGATGAGGCATAAATTTATCGCCGGGTTTGAATCTAGCAGAATCGGACAATTATCCGAGTTTGTTGCCCTAAGTGGAAAAGGGCTGCCTTATTGAAGTGGTATTGATTTCCATCTTTTTTTGTTGGAATGATATTATATAGGATTTTGTTAACCAGTGCCCTTAGGGCAATGGTTAAGGAGCATTTAATGATTACACTTTACGGGAAATAACGAATTTTTAATATTAAAATAATAAATAGAAAGACTAAAATACCCTTAAAAGTTATTTTTGTATTAAATGGAAGTATTAAATGGAAGCATTAAATGCTTCCTTAACCATTGCCCTAAGGGCACTCGTTAACAGGACCCATATATATATAATCAGTCAATAAGATGGTCCAATATTTTTTTGCATCTGTCTTCCAAAGTCTCCATCTCTTTAGATGATCTAAATATTCTTCATAGCATAATTCATTAATTCTAAACATCAAAACGCGTACTGTTCTTTATAACATGATAAGAGGATCTCAACCTTTAAAATCATTCTATCGAATTCATTAAAAAAAAAAAAAATCAATCGCTTATCATGCTATAAACATCAAAACGCGTACTGTTCTTTATAACATGATAAGAGGATCTCAACCTTTAAAATCATTCTACCGAATTCATTAAAATAAAATAAAAAAATCAATCGCTTATCATGCTAGCACTACTCTTAAACTATGATTGGATGAAGAGGGAGATGAGCCTAACGTAACTCTGAGCTTCAAGAAATGAAAACAGGTAGAGTAGAACTAGGGAAAACTGAATAGTGTTTTTTTTTTTTTTTCATATGATAAGGCTTTAATGGCACACTTTGTAAACGTGATGTACGATAATTGTGTATAAAAAATGAATGATATATTATATGTGATTAATTTATTATCTTGATATACAATAGTGTTGCCCAGTTTCCACGCAATAATCTTGTTAATAGCATATGTATGGCCGAATGGTTGTATTGAATGTTAGGCATCACCTTTTCTTTTTGCTAAAGTTAATGTTAGGCATCACCTGTGTTTAACCTGAAAAATGAATGGGTGAGGGAATGGGTTTACATGTGCACTTCTAGAGCTGACAGTCAATGGAAAGGAAGCATGCACGTGTGGGCCATGTGGCGCATGTTTTACTTTGATAGTTTGATGATCTAATGTTTTTGATTTACTAGCTCCCAACTTTTTTATTTTATGTAAAAGATAGTGTAGGAAGTGAAAATTTGAAAGCTAATTACAAATTGTCAAGTCAAATTTAGTGACAAATCCTAAATTTACATGTGTCACTAAATTAACTAAATTAAATATCAAAAAGGAAATTAAATGGCGTCATGTGTCATTAAATCGGCGAATTAAAAATTGTCACGTGTCATTTGGACCCACAAAAGCAAGAAAAGTATTTCTTCTAATCATATTGGGACACTTATAATTGATAATTATCTCCAATGAAAATAAATAAAGAATGAGATAAATATCAATGAGTCCTAGTGAAACTCTTATATATGTGGCCAATCAAAATTGACCATGTGTCTTCTGAAGTACTAGCTTCAAAAGGACTCTTCCTCGAAAAGACTAGTTTCAAGTGGACTCACCTTCATGAGACCACTATAAATAGAGGCACTCCCTCCCTCATTTGGGATCAATTCTCCAAGTGTCAAAGCTTTGCCAAAATTTCTCCATGAATCTTTAAAGAACAAACAGGATGCAAGCCCAAAGACCTGAAGAACTTCAACACACAAGCCTTCGAATACGAAGAAAACGCGAAGAACGAAGAGCTTCTAAACAAGCCAAAGCCTAGGAGTTCGTCTACAAGTTGGTTATCAATTCATTAAATAAAACATTTGTTGCGAATTTATTTTTCATTTGGTTACATTTTGAACAATTTATTGTCTACAGATAGTAATTTTATTTGTAGCAAATTAATGGAAATAGTTTAACTCCAACCCGGGTTGGAGGAATCTTCGTGATAAGAAATCTTCCTCTAACCCATTACGTAACAAGTAAATAGACCATCTACATGTACATGTACATGTGAATGATCTATTTACTTGCCACGCAATAGGTTGGAAGAGAATTTTTCCAAACGAGATTTGAGATAAACTCTATCCCAAATTAAATACAAAATATTTGTTCTTGCCCTCACACTCTTCTATCTCACTTTTTGTGTTCCATTTTATTAAGATTGCGTTTATTTGTTTGTTTTTTTTTTTTTTTTTTTCATTTTAAATTTTTTATAAGAAAAAAAAAACACAGACGTGGTTTATGGTTTATGATTAATGGTTTGTAATTGATGAAGTATAAAATAAAATACAAAATGTAGAATAAAAAAATTGTATTTCACTATGCTTGCTTTCCTTTTCAGGCTGACAATGAAGCTGGTAATCAACTAATAATATTTTTCCCAAGACTCATATGAATTCTCAATATCTCATCACTTCTTCCATGACTGAACCAACTTGGCCAATGCAACTCTGGACGATCCACCCTCACTCGTTGCCAAAACTGCTTCCTCTTTCTTAGCCATAACACGCTCCCTGACTGACTTCCCCTCTTCCGACTCCACTAACTCTCTAACTCGTTTCTCCACCTCGGCCAAGCTCACCATGTTGGAAGATATTTAGGCATAATTATAGGGATTTGAGGTTGAAAACAGAATAGATTACATGTGCATGTGGTGGGGCGGATATTTAGGCATAATTATAGGGATTTGTTGATTAGCTGTTATTTGTCAATTATTTTTTTATTAGAATCATTGTATAGTTTAAATATAAGTTCCTCAATTGAGATGAATATACAAAAAAATTCATTCATAAACACTAACATGGTATCAGAGCAAAACACAAAACAAAAACCCTAAGTTCTTACCGCAGCTTGGTCTGGGCAAATCGCCGACCGCTGCTCCTTGTTCTTTATTTCCGATCCAACACCGTGTCGGTGCTGGCCACGCTGTCAATTGTTGGAATAGTGGACACAACCTCTCCCATCTGAAGCCGATAGAGGATTGTGGTCTTTCCGGCATTGTCGAGGCCGAGAACGAGGATCCGAGCTTCTCTGTTTCCGAAGACAGAGGAGAACATTTTCGTAAACAGTATACCCATCTTGAGAGATTGACTCTCAGTGCATGAAATTCAGAGCAGATCAGAAAGTTTCTCAGAAACGAATGGCAATCAGAGCGCAATGGAAGATGCAGAGCATGGAAGAGGGAATCTGAGATCGGGAGCACCGGCACCGTCACGGTGTTGATTCTCCACGGAAGCCACCGATACATCAGCTCCAGATCGTCGTAGAACGGGAGCACCGGCACCGACACGCTCGGCGTACTTGCCGGCCTTGAGAAACCGGGCAATACGACCCATGGACAATCTCCGGCGACTGTTACGGCTCCATTAAAGGTGTCAGACCCTTCTTGGCAAACTTGCAGATATTCTCCTCAACATCCTGAGGAGAGATCTTCAACCAACTCGGTGAGGACCTCTTATACGGAAGAGCTGAAGCCGAAATACCCTTACCTCTACTGTGCATGCGACCCATGGTGACGGCGAGTGAGTCTCTCTCTGTATTGCTCTTAGAGATTGCTCAAGTATGTTTGGTTTTAATTTGGTTTGTTGTTTATTTTTAACCTAAAAAAAAAAAAAAAAAAAAAATGTCTGAAGTTCCTCCAAAGTCTAGTGCAGCACCACCAGTGTCTTCAACTGTGATGACTCAATTGGATAATATGAGCATGCAGATGACATCTAACAAACTTGATGGGACAAATTATTCTGCTTGGTCCCAGTTTGTAGAATTGTATGTTACTGGGAAAGGGAAGTTGGGGTACTTGACAGGAGAAAAAATAAAACCAGCTATTAGTGATCCTTTATTCTCTACATGGGTGGAGGAAAACGCCATGTTGATGTCGTGGCTCCTCAACTCGATGACTCCAGATATCAATGCTAGCTTTCTAAGACTACCCACTGCTCATGATATTTGGGATGCTGTAGCCCAAACCTATTTCACTGGTAATGATGCTTCCCAGATTTACGAATTAAGGCGTAAAGCACATGAAACTCGTCAACAAGGAAAGTCATTGGCTAGTTATTTTTCTGCTCTTCAAACTATTTGGCAGGAGCTTGATTTTCTCAATCCGTATGATATGGAGAGTGCTAAAGATACAGCTACGTTGAAGACAAGAATTGAGAATGAGCGGGTTTATGATTTTCTAGCAGGTCTAGATCCCAGGGTTTGACCAAATCAGGGTACAGGTCTTGGCACAGGATCCTACTCCTAATTTGCGAAGCACATATGCTTTTGTTCGGCGAGAGGAGCTTCGCCAAGCTGCTATGCTCGCAAGTCCTCCACATGAGAGTTCAGCTTTGATAACTATCCAGGACTCCCCATCTGCATTAGTTTCCTCTAGATCTTGGAAACCTGAAGACAAGGAATCTCTATTTTGTACTCATTGCAAGGGGACTAAGCACACTCGAGAGACTTGTTTCAAGCTGAATGGTTACCCAGACTGGTTCCGTAAGAAGGGAGAAGGCTCAAGTCGACACAAGGGTGGTAAAACAGAGTCTAGAGCACATACCACAACCGTTCATACTCCACAACCACAGTACTCACAGGCCCAGGTAGATCACATACTAAAGGAGTATGCTCAGCGGTTATCCCAAAAGGATGCCTCATGTTCCTTAGCCAATACAGGTAACTTCGGATTTGCCCTAAATACTCCCAATCGTGATTGTTGTGAGTCTTCTTGGATTATAGACTCAGGTTCTACAGATCATATGACACATGAATCAAGTAATTTCTCTTCTTATAATACTCATCCTAGTAAGCGCTGTGTTAAAACTGCTAATGGGTCATCTTCTGCTGTGTCTGGAGTAGGTTCACTCCCTCTTACCTCTTCCATATCTCTCTCTACTGTTTTACATGTTCCCCACTTATCTGGAAAATTATTGTCCATTAGTCAAATTACTAAAGAATTGAAATGTTCCGTAACATTCTTTGATACTCATTGTGTTTTTCAGGACCTCCTCACGGGGACGATGATTGGTCTTGGTAGGGAACGAGATGGCTTGTACTACTTGGATCTGAATTGGCACGCTAAGGAGGATACAGGACAAGTCCATCAAGTTGTTGGTAGTTCAACATCAGAGGCACAAATTTGGTTGTGGCACAGAAGACTTGGTCATCCCTCATTTCGTTACTTGCTTAAATTGTTTCCTTCCTTATTTTTGAAAAATAATGTTTCCAGTTTTCATTGTGACAGTTGTTTGTTAGCCAAACACCACCGTACTTCATTTCATCCCAGTTTTAATAAAAGTTCTGTGCCATTTTCTATTATTCATAGTGATGTGTGGGGACCATCCCGTGTTACTAATCGTTCCAATACTAAATGGTTTGTTTCTTTTATCGATGATTGTACTCGTGTTTCTTGGGTTTACTTGTTAAAGGAAAAGAGTGAAGTGATTTCCATATTTCAATCCTTTCACCAAATGATTCTAACCCAGTTTAACACTAGAGTCCAGGTTCTTCGATCCGATAATGGAGGGGAATACTTTAAGAAGGAACTTAGTGCCTATTTTCATGCCTATGGTATAATCCACCAAACTTCATGTGTTGATACACCCCAACAGAATGGTGTGGCTGAGCGTAAGAATCGCCACCTCTTAGAGGTTGCTAGGTCCTTAATGTTTGCTATGAATGTTCCTAAATCCTTTTGGGGAGACGCTGTTCTTACAGCAGCATATCTCATTAATCGAATGCCTTCTAAAGTCCTCCAGTTCCAAACCCCACTTCAATCCTTGTCCAAGACACATTCTCTTCCTACTCTGCTTCAAATCCCTCCTAAAGTGTTTGGTTGTGTCTGTTATGTCCATATCCACAAACAACATCGTAGTAAACTGGACCCACGAGCACAAAAGTGCATTTTCTTAGGGTACTCTACCACACAAAAGGGATATAAGTGCTATCACCCCCCTTCAACAAAAATACTGGTTTCTATGGATGTTACTTTTCTTGAAGACCAGGCTTACTTCTCAGGGGGAGATTTAGAACATTCTCTTCAGGGGGAGAACTTACAGAGTGAAGAGAAGTCCTGGAATGTGTTACCCACTTTGGAGCTAAATAGCGTACCATCTTCAGTGCCATCTTCAGGACCTGCTTTAGATTCAAGGGAGCAAGCATCTCTTGACCAATCCAATGATCAATTAGTTGTTCCTGTGACAGGTAATCCTGAGATAGTCTCGTTCCCTTGAACCTACTACTCCTGTTGATTCTCATGTTGATGATTCTAATATGCCTATTGCTTTGAGAAAATCTACTCGTACATGTCCTTCTATATATAGATACCCTATCTCTAACTATGTGTCTTCTCACCGCTTATCTCCATCATGTAAAGCTTTTGCAAACCAGTTGTCCTCTGTGTCTATTCCAAAAAATTTACAGGAGGCTCTTAACAATCCAAGGTGGAAAGCTGCCATGGTTGAGGAAATGGAAGCGCTTCAAAAAAACTCTACCTGGAAATTAGTTGAGCTACCAAAAGATAAGAAGACAGTTGGTTGTAAGTGGGTATTCACCGTGAAGCACAAGGCAGATGGTTCAATAGAAAGGTTCAAAGCGAGATTAGTGGCCAAAGGTTACACACAGACCTATGGTATAGACTATCAGGAGACATTTGCACCAGTGGCAAAAATCAATACTATTCGGGTCTTATTATCTTTAGCTGCAAACTTGGAATGGCCCCTTCAGCAGTTTGATGTGAAGAATGCTTTCCTTCATGGGGATCTAGAGGAGGAGGTATACATGGACTTTCCTCCTGGTTTCTCTACCTCCTCAGAAAGCGGAAAAGTATGTAGATTGAGGAAATCCTTGTATGGGCTGAAACAATCTCCGAGAGCTTGGTTTGGCAGATTCACTCACTCTATGAGGAAGTACGGATATCACCAGAGCCAGTCTGATCACACTCTTTTCTTGAAACATTCAAATGAGGGTAAGGTTACAGCCTTGATTGTGTATGTAGATGATATTGTGGTGACTGGAAATGACATTATGGAGATGGGAAAGTTGAAGACATATTTGGCTAAGGAGTTTGAGATCAAAGACCTTGGCACTCTACGATATTTTCTTGGCATTGAAGTTGCTAGATCAAAGGAGGGAATATTTGTTTCTCAGAGGAAATATGTCCTGGACTTATTGGTTGAGACGGGGATGTTAGCTTGCAAACCTATTGATACACCGATTGAACAGAATCACAGGTTAGGTGAAGATGTTGATGATACTCCAGTAGACAGGGAGAGATACCAGAAATTGGTTGGAAAGCTTATTTACTTATCTCATACTCGCCCTGACATAGCTTTTGCTGTGAGTGTAGTAAGTCAGTTCATGCATGCACCCTGTGAAAAACATATGGAGGCTGTGTATAGAATTCTTAGGTACTTAAAATCTGCACCAGGGAAAGGTCTGATGCTCTACAAAAATGGTCATTTGGAAGTGGAAGGATATACTGATGCTGACTGGGCAGGATCTATAACAGATAGAAGATCGACTTCTGGGTATTGCACGTTTGTGGGAGGGAATCTAGTCACATGGCGTA
>OU015763.1:38159515-38354558 GCA_907173295.1 Fagus sylvatica
AAGTTAAGAAAGATTAAAGCTGTAAAATGTTACCTTCAAAGAAAAGTCATTGACATCAAGCAATAGCAACTTTGACTCAAAGTAATGTGCTAAAGCCTTGGCAAGCATTTGCTGGTAAAGTTCTTCAGAAAATGAAAAAAATGCAATGCAGATTAGGATAAAGTGAACTTCAAAACATAAAATTTTCAGTGTAGGATCAAATAACATTTCCAAATTACATACCAGCTGGTCCAGAGAGCAAAATAGCCCTACTTGCAGGTGAAAGGTTCCGGGTATGCTTGGAAAAGTCATTGTGCTTTAAATGAACATATGCAGCACTTGTCAATAACACCCGAGTTCTCTCACTGTCATTGCATTATCAAAATGGGGACATGAGAAGAGGAAAAAGTTGCATCAAATACAATGCATTCAAAAATCAAATACTAGCATTATATAAACTATAAGTTGTACAAGCTAAACAGGTCAATAACAGATAAGAAGAGATATAGGCCCGTAATAGGAGTGTTAGCTAACACTAAATATTCACAAAAATGGCTGCATGTTGTATCATCTACTCACATAGTCCCACATTAGCATCTTGCTCCAGCTTGGACTAATTCTCTTCAGGGATGTTTAAAAGCCAAAAAGATTAACCTAAAGAAGTCCCCCTTTCTTGCTTTCCTCTCCCCCCTAGTTCCCTTACCAAAAATTACATGCCCACTTTTGCACAAAAGTATAAAGAGCTCCATATGACTAGGAAACAGAAGAAATAGTAACTGAGCTAGGATGAACATGAGTATCAGTCTTCACTAATTATACTTTACCCTCAATTATAAAATAGACATGCTATAAAGGGAACTAAAAGGGTACAAGATTATCCAGAGGGTCCAGAACAAGACAAAAAAAATTCTTCATATGCTCCAAGAATAAAATTCCTAAAATAGATCTGAATTCAAGATGCAATTACACCAATTAGCATTATGGAATACAAGGTAGTACATACTACATACTTCATCAATAGGACAAAACGGAAAAAAACGCTTAGAATCAAACAAGAAATAGCAAAAGAAAAAAAAAAAAAAACACTTTAACCTGGCAATCTTACTAGAACATCACATAATAACATAAGGCACAAGTTTACGGTGCAAGATTCTGTTTGTTAACAAGCAGTTCCTATACTAGAAAAACTTTGATGTTCATTTGACCCATTTAGATACTCACAGTACAAAATTTAAGTGCCTCTATTGCAAAATTAAATAATATCAGTTGAACAGAAACAAAATTATTAAAAAAAAAAAAAGGAACAGAGGAACCTCAGGATTGGCAAGGTGCAAAAACATCATTAAAAGTCACCAATATATTAGCAAAATCTATGGAGATTAGAAAATCCCATTAATTAAAAATCAAACAGAAAGACCAGCAGAATAATTAAGAGCAGACAATCATCAAAACTAACAAGTCAACTTGTAACAGACCCATGTGCACAAAAGATTTTCTATATATGTAGCTCAATTGGCATATCATATGCATAGTAATAACATTTAAAAAAATGGTTAAAGAAACTAACTTTGTAAAAATCTAATCAAGAAATATATGAAATGAAACCATGTCATATAAGATGAATCATTAAATTACCTTAGGTAATAAGGAAACTCATCAAATGTAACTTCGCTATTTTTCCCATCCACCACCTGCCTCATAAGCTCTTGTTCAATCTGCTCTGCTGTAATCTCATCCGGTGACCAATTCCCTCCTACCCATTTACTCACTCTCTGTCCAGAACTCAATCCCAGCCCCACTCCAACTCCTACCCCGACGCCCAAAGCTGACAACAAAATGTGCTTCTGCTCCATTTTTCTCCAATTTCAAAAACACTTTTTTTTTCCTTTTCTTTTTTTCTTTCAGAGTTTCACACTTTCACCCCCCCCAAAAAAAGAACTTCTTTTATATCTTCAAAAGCTTAGATGATGAACAAAACAAGGTTTGAGATTCAAGAATGTTGATGAAAATGGAGCTAGCTAGCAGCCCCCCAAGAATCAAATGGGTGGTGGTACGTAGTGAAAATATCTCGGTTTTGAAGAAAGAAAGGTGGTGATATTAAGAAGCTAAGAAGATCTAGGGAGTTTGAAAAAGAATCAAAGAAAATGGGTTGGTGGAAGAATTTAGAGAGAAAAGCAAAAGAGTTAAAGAGAGAATGAAAATAAATTTCCGAAGACAACGTTGGTCTAAATGTTGTTGACAGGTAAAATGAATGGCCATGTGGTCTGCCCCGAAGCTCAACTATTTATAGCATGCTACAACTAATGGACGTTAAAAGCCTTCCCTTAAAAAAGATAAATATGTTTTTTTACTTTTCAGTAATTTCTTCTTTTTCTCTCTGCTTTTGCTTTTTTCATTTATAATGTGTGTATGATTATCTTTGTTAAAAATAAAATATATTTGTTTATGATTGAGGCTTTTGGACAGCGAAAACCTGTGAAGTTGGAAAGCCGCCTTTTTTCTGTGCTTTGAATGGGTTGGCACTGTGTCGTATTCCATTTGTCTTTACTTTTTTCTAAAATATCAAAAGCACCCTGCAATTTTACAATTTCAGTTTCTTGCGTGACATTGCAAGATTATTTTTATTTTTTGGTGCTTTTTATTTGGGGATATAGTCACATGATGAGATAATAATGTGGTGACAATTTTTTAAAAAAATATATATTATAATATGTATTAGTTTCATGTTCTAAATCCAAATTATTCCAAAGTTTCAGCTACTTAAATCAATCTTTTTTTTTTTTTTGTTTTTTAATTGAATAAGAGATCTAGATTTGAATATCTATCTAAAAAAAAAATCATTGATTTCTTGATTTTTTTTTATTTTTTTTCTAAGTAAAAGAAACTTTATTAGAACAAAAAATCAAACAACTCAAAAAGTAAGGAGAGTCGAGCTTTCTTCCTTAATAAACAAGATAATATTGATTCTTGATCTAATAGTAAAAAACAATTGGTCATGTTATAAACTTCAAATCCTATAATATCATTAACGCGTCCACATGGTTCTAGGCTATTCTTATACGCTTCATAAATATCAGAAATTAATTAAGTGCTTGGCAAATGCCAATAATATCTTAATATATATAAGCCCAAAATTTCGTTGTCTACCAGGAATGCTACTTGTTTTAAATAGTGACAGTTACCGAATAGATTGACCACTTTTGACGTCTCATACTCTCATTTTGACACTTTCTTTTGCAATGTTGTTCCTCAAACAGTGAACGAACTTAGTCCTATTCTGCACTCTAGGATGGTCCACAATGACAAATAGACCAACTCTGGCTGACCATCCAACGGTCAATATCATTGAGGTACATATTTCATTTTGATTAAAGGAGAGATAGAGCCAAAAGTTTTCCTTTTTTTTCTTCAATTTATTGTTATTTATTTCACATTTTCACTACCAATAAGTTTTTTTATTTTTTTTATTTTGTGGTTTATAGTATATATCATACACTTTCGGTCGTTACTTTACAGAGCACATGGAGAGCTCAAAAAGTTCTGTTGTACATTTCTTGTTTTTATTTATTGATCGTATTTATTTTTTATTATTATTATTTTTTTTATAATAATCGTATTTATTTATTATACTTGAACGTTGTTGGTATTTCTAATATTATTATTATTATTGCTTTCTATGCTAGTCAAGCTGCCACTACATAAAGAGCAAAAAGACTAAAAAGAGGCGGCTAGACAATAATAAAGTTTATTAATTTATAATCTCATGTCTTTTTTTTTTTGATAACATTATAATCTCAAGTCTTATCACACATCTTTTTTCGTTTTCTCATTAATTCAAGGTTATAATTGATTTGTCATTCATAATAAAATTTGAGTATTAAGTGGTGATAACACTTCAATCTTTTCTACAAAAGCTAGTGGTGTAGTTTGCTTTCCAATTTCCATGATGTTTCCATGCAACTATACAAGAATAAAGTTAACCAAAAACATCTTTACGAGACAAAATTATGCAAAGATGTAGCCCCATTACCTCGAGACAATGCTCAATTTCTTTCTACACCAACGTGAACTACACGAAAAGACTTCCAATAATTCCATTGCCAATTGCTTTAGCAAATGTAGGAAAATGAAAAAATAGTTATTTTTTTTATTGGTTTCACTTTCATTTACTAATCGTACTAATTTTTCTTTAAAGGGTCATTGGGGATCTACGCATTGCCGTCATGGCACGAGGGGGAGTTTTGCTGGGTCCAAGATAAAGCCAATAACACTAAAATTGTAACTTTTAGACTTTGTTGCCAAAAAGCAAGTTCATTGTGAGCAGAGAGAGCTCTTATCAAGTTATCAAAAGGCCGTAATAAGAGGGACATTTTAGAATGTTTCTAGCAAAAATGAAGGAAAAGAAGGAGATTCCCTGGGCATCCATGGATCTGCCCTGTCCTTGAGGCCCATTTCCACCTCACCATCACATGCTTTCTCTCAAAATCTCTTTTCAACATTTTGATTTGTGGATTACACGCAATGCCACTATACTTTTTGCTACTTTATTATAGGAGCGTCACACACTAAAAGCTTCTTTTTAAGAGAAATTTTTTCTTTTTACACAAAGCAAAACATTAAACGCACTGTAGTGGTCCTAGTCAATAACGAAATAATTTCATTCAAATGTTTAATTTGTTAGCCAACTTGAGTTTTGGCGTTTTGTGAATTATGTGATGCTTTAATATGTTTAGCACATCATTTCTTTTAAATCCTCTAACTTCAACCACATACTTATTTCATTCTAACCTATTTCATGCACATATACACTTTATATACGACGCGTGTCTCATAGCAGATTTCGTATACTTGTATTCATATATTATGAGATACTTGTTACATATAATGAATGTAAGAGATAATTTTCACTTAAATAGAGAAACGTGCATAGACATAAAGCATGCATTAATCTAACACACGACAAATGCATCATCAGGCATAATGAATAATTTTAATTCATATTCAAACTCTCTTATATGAAAGTTATATTAAATTTAAATTAATTATTGATGACTGAATTGCAAATTGCAATTCCATAAAGTATATATGACAAATAAATAGCTCACGCATAACAAATAGATAATTACGATTTTTGTCCTTAGTGAAGCAACATAACGTTCAAGACCTTGCTGCAGGTTATATGAGAATTTTTTTTTTTCTTCCCTCTTTTTAACCTTATATACTTCAATGCTTGGAGTCCAAGGAAACTTAAAATTGAATTGTTTTTGCCTTGGCGCTCACTCATATTTAAAGCATAAATATCTAGATAACTTAGTATGTTTAGGAGGGTAGATCTGCAAAATCTCATTAATGTGAGATGGGGTAGGGGTTAACAAAAATCTAGAGGAATCAACTAATTAATATATGCATATATAAATATAGACATATACATGTGTCTGTATATGCATGTGTACTTTGTCTAATAACATAAGTAGCTGGATGTTCTACATAATTGATATTTGTAGTTTATTGAAAAAATTAATTTTGTTAACATTCCTTTCCAGTAATTATATTATATTCCGAGAGTACATTAAATATGTACTTCCGGAATATTATATAATTTTCCTTTCCTCTTGGGACATCAGGGGTTGGTGGTGGATTTTATTGCTATTAATTATACCAAGTTACCAAGGTTAACCCGTTCTAGATATTAATTTAGTATATCATAGTTTGTATAATTTGATGTTGACATGTTTCAATGATTACTAGAAATAAATTAGGGTTGGTCTATCCTCCATTTGTGTGTTACCACCATGGGCTGTGCGTTAAGAATCACAAAAAAAAAGAAAATTAGTGATTTTGTGAAAAATCCTAGAATGCGTTACTTTATGTATGTTTGGCTTCAAACTTAAAAGCATTTGGTAAATAAGAATGATTTCTTTCTGTATGAAAGTTTGTTTTAGTATGAAAATCACTCTTTAAAGGCACCGACAATAAGGATGTTAAAAGGGTTAAACTGGCCTGATCTAATTCTTGAAATTTCGAGAGTCATAATGTAACTTTTAATTCATTTAAGAACATTAAAAGGAAACCTTAGCTTATATCTTTAAGCACCTTTTTTTTTTTCATCCAATCTTTATTGTCATGCATGCATAATAGAAACTTTAATTTATTTTTATTTTTATCATTTGATATAGTTGTTGTAAAAATATCATTCACTGACCTAAGAATCACGAACACGCAAGCATCCACAAGTCACTATAAAGAAAAGTGTTACAAATATCCTTTTTTTATTTCCGGTTTTTGCTGCATGGACCTTTACTGACAAGCTAAGTAACCACTCTGATAGCCAACCATAAAGTAAAGAAGAAAAAAAGTTATACATACTCCTAACATTGTTATCCTCTTTTTTGATAAGTCCTAAGTCCTAACATTGTTATCCTATGACTCTCTGACTTAAATAATTTTATATTTTTACAGAAAGTTTAGATCTTTGAAGAAGTGGACACAGATTTTCCACCAAGGGCCAATAAATTTGTATTACTACAATTTTTTTGTGTCTGCCAATTATAAACCCATGGATTCTGGCCGTCCATTGTGATTCTATGAATATTTTCACCAAATAAATATTTTAAAAAATATTGGAAAAAAAAAAAAAACATGGGTATGGTAGAACTTGAAGGGCAGCACATACTTAATTTTTGTTATAACTTAATCGGTCTTTTAGCTAAGATCAAACATAGGGATTGTTTCTGCTTCCAGTCCAACATGCCCTTGTGGTAAGGCATATATATATATATATTATATATATATATATATATATATTTATCTTCTTATTGTTTTTTAATTAATACTAGTAAAAAACAAAACAAAAATATAATAAATACAAATTAAATAACTAAAAGAAAGCGACAGTAAAAATCTTATGTATTTTTAAAGGTAAGGTATATTGAAGTAGGACAAATCATATAACTTTAAATCAATTAGTCCAGCTTTCATGATAACCTCTGAGTCTCTGACCAATATGATTTCAAGTATGCCCCACCAAACTTGCATTAGATATAGGAAGCCACAGCAACTCAATGCCATATAAAATCAACCAAACTTAAAGCGAGGATAAGAATAAGACCTGGTAGTATGCAACAAATTATCTTTCACTATACTATTAGTACTGCTGCTATTATTAATGTTAACCATTTTTGTCCAATGGGGGGCAAGAGGGTGATTATATAATCTATTTGCTTTCTGTTGTGCCGTAGCAACTTTGCTCACGTTTCTACCAAAAATGTGTGCACAAACTAGCACTACTTCATAATGGTTCATTTAATTTGAAATTTTACACAAGAAAACCTTGAATTGAATTGCTTTCTTTTGTTCCTTTTTCGGCTAAGTCTCGAATTGAATTTTGTACATCAGCAAAGAGTGAAAAACTGAAAATTAGAGCCGACCCACATGCTGTAAAAACTAATCCTTAGTTGGTTTTGGCTAAAATCCAGAAGAGAACAGTTTGGCCACGTTGGCCTAGAAGGAATTGCCGACCGACCTTTTTGGTTGTTTGTGGTGCCAAGTGACACATAAAGAAGAGGCGCAAACTAAGTAGGTCAAAAGTGGGGCAAACAACAATATGACAACGATGTCACTTCAGAGAAAAAACAGTCGTTTAATTTAAACCCTAAAAGTTGTAAAGGCCATCATGCTTACCCATCTTATTACAATTCCTTTGGAAAACTCTGTTATATGCATAGAGAGCAAGGCATCTAATTTGTTTTCAGCTCAAACTTATCTTCCTGTGCACGCATGTGATTACTTATTTCCATTGTCTGTGCGTGTATTATGCTCCAAATTGAATTAGACCCCACAAAGCTATGCAATAGCAGTTTAGCCGACTAGTGAAAATATTGATACGTCCTCATCACGGTAACAAGGAAAGTAGGATAATGCCATGATGGCTTTAAACTCGTAGAAAGTACAAATCGATTATCTTTACCCTTTCACACACACTGCATATATAATTAGGCCATCATTCCTTAATAGCTATTTTATTTGATAGACTTGCATGATTTCTTGTTCATACAATTGGCAAGTGCGGCATTGTTTTTGTGGGGGCATGCAGCTCAACTTAAAGAAGTGACAGTGAATGATGCTAATTAAAAGCATAACCAATAAAGAGGAGCTTACCCGGAAAAATATCAAGTCCGGCAATTCCTTATTTGTCTTTATCCCATGAAAATATATTGACCATTTGGGATTTGCCGTTGGTGGGATTTTGTTTTTATAATTTTTTTTTTTTTTTGGAATAATTCTATAGATGAGGACGTGAGGAATTTAAACTCTGGATATCTATGTTAAAAACACAAAAAATTATCAATTAAGTTATGAGACTCTTGACCATTCCCAAGACACACATGTAAATATTCCAAAAAATCTTCCCATTGATCACGTGTGATATTTTTTTTTACCATATCACATCTAGATACAATCTTGCGGTCTTCCCCTTAAACAAAAGTCTTTTTGAACAATTATTGTGTATCATGCATCATGACCAGGTGTCTAATGTCACTACTAGAGCATTACTCGGATGAAGCTAACATTTATGGAGTTACCTCTCTCTATTATGGGAGCCACAAATGCCACTTGATGCTAGTCACACTAGTTGTCGGGATCGATTTTGGTTTTGTATTAATTGAACATTAACATCTTAAGGAATACTCACTTTGTAAAGGCTTGATGCAATATGTTGAACATTAACATCTTAAGTCTATGATTTCATCCTAACAATATTTTATCACCATCGTGGGTGAGTGCTCCAATGGTTAAAGTTACTCCCATGTGATTTGATTGAGATCAGCATTCTGAACACTAATTCTTGAGAGCATAGATTTTATTTTCATGACAATCACCGAATAATGTTATTGGGTCTCTTGTGAGGCTAATATTAAGCGCATGCGGCTCCCCATTCCTTTGTCTAGGCCCTTTAAGTATTGGTTTCTCAGTAGGTAGGTATTGTTATCCAATAAGATATTCTATTGATGTGGACAACTCAGGACATTAATCAATCATACTACTCACATATCAATACTCTAGCATAATTGATAAAAGGATGTGAATTTTCGTCTCAAGAATTTTTCAATTGAGTCCTCTTCTTTTCAATAGAATTTTGCTCAAAATAGTACTCGATCTGATCCATATAGAGTCCTATGTTCTTGGATTCTAGCTAATCCATAAAATAAAGTCCTCTGATTAGTCCTCTGATTCTAGGATTTAATCAAATATTTGTGGAATGATTGATAGCAAGGCACGACAAGATTTGTGGTTTGAGCATATTGTATATATATAATAGGGTTCTCACTGTACCTTTTTTGTTTTTATTTGACAAGAATATGGTCGACACTACAAAACTATAGAGCTCAAATTAATTAATGCGCACTTAACTTTGCACACAATACACTCCTAATTAATGGTGTTTAGACTTTAGTGGGAAAGAATTAAACAAAAATGTCTCACGATGCGGGATCAAAGTAAGATTATACCAAGAGCTTTAATCAAATAGTTATAGCAATGTTAAGATGTCACTTGAATTTTCCACTCTTATATTAAAGAATCTTATTTTTTATCAAAATATTTACATAAAAGCTTGAAACCTTGAGTTACAAGTGTCTTAATTAACAGATTCTTCAAACAAAAGTCTTCCTATATTCGGAAAGATTTTTCATTTTCATATACACAATGATAACTTGTTTATTCAGCAAAAAAAGAAAAAAAAAACACAATAATAAGTTTTCATAGCTTTTCCTTAAAAACCAAAGATATTAAATCATACTTTCATAGTTATCATAGCTTTGCAAGTTTATGTCAAAATTGTTGATTTCGGAATCCATCAGATTTGGCTAAATGATTTTATCATTTTATGTAAGAGATTTACTGTGTATCACATAAATTAAAAGCTAGTTATTTTATGTAATAAAATTGAAGGTATAAGGTTGAGAAGGCCTAGGGTTCAACTATGTATCACAACATCAAATAATTAAGCTTCTTCTTTTTATCATTATATATAATTAAAAAGTTGTTGTTTTGTCTATATGTGTCATTAACATTTATTATGTCATAACATTAAGTAGAACTTTTGTTTGATAAGATAATTAAAATGATGTTCTTTCACGTTTGGGTTAATTATATGTGACCCAAATAGTAGGTTTTTCGTATCAACTTTCAAATTATTTTTTTTGGAGAAATTACATCAATATCTTTTAGGTATAAAAAACAACATTAACCTCCAAAATTAATGTTAAAAGTTAATCAAATGAGTAAATGTTCTTTTTATCTTGTATTTGTTAACTTCTTAATTTTACTTAAATACTATACACTCAAATCTACTTTGTGTTTCGTCAATCAGAAATCCGGCATTCATTATCACAACCGAATCTCCTTCAAGTATTAGTTCCCTAACTCCATTAATCTTTGCAAAATTCAAGGTGTGAATAGGTTGCATTAATCTCAATCGATTCTACATTGTGTAAAAATTAAAAGAAAAATTCTTAACTATTAAACGAGCACCATTATGATCTACTCTGTCTGAGGAGGCTTTCACGTGTGCATGTGCATCAAAATAAAAGTTACGCAACTAGGTCTAAGCATAATGACAAGCCAGAGTGTTATCAAAAAAAAAAAAAAATAATGACAAGCCAGAGCACGCGTAAACCTAGCTAGTTTGGGACCAAGGTCGGGTAGCTAGCTAGCTAGGTTTCTTTTTTCTTCTTTTATTTTTCCCCCTTAATTAAATTACTACTATTATAAAGATTAGATATCTCGAATAAAGAACATTATCCATCACATAGATGATAGAACCTCGGACCTTCTTTATTAGTTTCTTGGTGAATCTGTATGATTTGAGTGCCTTGAATCCCATTACACTTTGCAACCTTACTTTTCTAATCGGACCATTCAATTAAAGGAGGCTAAAGAAGAATCTTAGCATGGAATTCATTTTTAGATAAAAGGAGGCTATTAGAAGTAGGACTTAGAAAGGCCCTATATTTAAACATCGTATTTCGAACTAATTTTAAACTTTATAGCATTTGAATGAACAAATTCACAAGTAAGGCATGTCATATAACCATAATATGTTGCTAGAGAGACGAACTCATTTTTGGTGAAGGAACTGGCTTAATAATGTTAATTCAAGAAGAAACTCCATCATATCCCACTCATTCATTATTCAAGAAGTGATCGAGAGTCCATCACTCTTTCGGGTTTTTTTTTTTTTTTTTTTTTAAATTAGGAAAAAGAGAGATTTAAATTTTAATTCTTCTCATAGAAGAGATTAATCAATATCAATTAAGTTACAAGACTTTTAGCAAGTCTCTCTTTTCTTGTATTTGAAAAATTATCATACAATATGATGTCCAAGCCACTAGTTTTGCTTGAATATATACTTCAAAAGCTAAAATTTAAAGAAGAGCTTGTAGAAATGGTTAAGTTATATAACAATAGTTAAAATATGATTCTTAACGAGCAAGAAAACTATTGTTGATTCATCAACCAAATAAAGAAAAAAGGAGAGAGAGAGAGAGAGAGAGAGAGAGAGAGAGAGAGAGAGAGAGAGAGAGAGAGAGAGAGAGAGGAACACCATTATCACTCTTTCTAAGGAGGGTTTAACCTTAGACATGCATGTGCATCAAAATAAAAATAATACAAAAGGCAAGTAGGTTGGTCCAGCTTGAGCTGGTCCACTTTACTGACCGTACTAATGTTTGTTAGTTGGTACGTACAATATATCATTTTTTTTATCTTTTTTTTGCTAAAAAATGAACATTTCATTCAAGCAACAGAAGGAATACAAATAAAATCTCTAAACCAAGCCTCCTCTACAAGGGGTGGGAGATTTTTAGGGAAAAACACAGCAGGGAGATTAAACTTAGGACCTAACTTGGCAAGCGTATGCGCCACCATATTGATCTCACGTTTAACCCAATAAAACTACAGTACCTGAAATACGCAGCTAAGTATTTAATATTTTCACAAATCCCAGCAATGCTCCAGAAGCTAACCAAGGACTGTAGACACTCCACCACCAATTTAGAATCACTCTCAAAACAGACAGCATCCCACTTCTCCATTTTAGCAATTTGGACAACCCACAATATCGCAGTAGCTTTAGCCACCAAAGGATCAACGGTATTTACTTGTTTCACCCAAGCCTTAACAATCAAACCTGACTCATTTCTGGCAATAACAGCAATCATAGCAGAATCAGTCAAAATTGTAGCATCAACGTTGATTTTCAAAATCCCACACGGCGGAGGATACCAATTCAAAGCTTTAGTATTCACCAAGTTGGTTTTAGACCACAAACACTGCACATGTTCCATAATCCTGCACTCTAAAGCTTTGATGGAGACAAAGGGGTTTTCTAACTTTGATTGATGCACAAATTGGTTCCGAAATTTCCAAATGGCTTCCAATGTGAGAGCAATCTGTATTGCAGCAAGTTCCAAATTTTGTTTCACCATACCTGATGCCGAGAAAGGAATAGGAGGATCTACCACCAGCTTTACCACATCAATATCTTTATTAACCACTAACATATCTGGTCTAATACCCCAACAGGTCCCAAACCAAAACATCTTTGTTTCACTGCACTTGAAAAACAAATGGGCTACAGATTCAACCTTAGCCTTACATAATGGACAACATGGATCTCCTTTTGCCATTCGAGTGAAAAAATTCAAGTTTGTGGGTAGTGCTCCGCTGCCAATTCTCCATACTAGTGTTCTCAATCTCTCATGCATTCTACATTTCCAAAGCTTCTTCCAAACCGGATCTGGAGCAGCAGGCCAAGTATGATTTTGGAGCAACAACAAAACTGATTTGACAGAAAACAAACCTTTAGAATCAGCAACCCATGTTAGCTCATCAAGTCTAGGAACCAAAGGCAAACTGATCCTCATAATGGCAGAAACCGAAACTTGGTCAAACATCTCCTCAAGCATACCAATTCTCCAAGCTTTTAAATCCCAATTAATTAAATCAGCAACCAAACACGGATTAGAATTTAAAAAACCAGCTTTGGGTTTAGGTAAAAAATCTGGTAACCAAGGAACCCAAGGATCTTTCCAACAATCCACCTTCTTACCGTCTCCAATAATGAAGCATGCTCCCTTCTGAATAATAGGCTTGAGACGTTCAATAGCTCTCCAAGTATGTGAAGAGTTTTTTAGAGGTTCTCTATTGATCCAATCCTCCACAACTTTATATTTACTCCTAAGAGCATTCATACATGGACTTTCCCTATAAGACACAATCATCCAAGTTAACTTGGCGAACAGCGCTGTATTAAACTGTTTGGCACACCGGAAACCCAAGCCCCCTAAAGCTTTGGGGACACATAACCCATCCCAAGCTTTCCAAGCTAAGAACTTACCAGATTCTCTATTTGGGTTCCACCAAAAACGACGAATTGAAGCATCCAATTTATCACAAATAGTATTGGGGACATCTGAGGAGGAAAAAGTGTATACTGGTAACGCCATGGCAATCGACTTGATCAAAGTAGCTCTACCGGCCCAAGAAAGAGTTTTGCACCTCCACCCCAACAACCTTGCCTCAAGCTTCTCTTGCAGAAAACGGAAGTCTTTAATTCTACTAGAAGAATGGAACAAAGGAGCTCCCAGATAATTAGCATTCTCTCGCACTTTCTTCATAGCTAAAATTAATTTCAGCTCTCTTTTCTTCTCTCTCAGAACCAGCTTTGAACAAATGAGACCAGATTTATTGCGGTTTATACTCTGCCCAGACCACTCACAATAGGTTACCATACACTTATCCAAAATTCGGACTTCTCTACTATTCGCCTTAGCAAACAGCATAATGTCGTCAGCGTACATAACGTGTGTAAAAGCCGGCCCATTCACATTCATCTTGACCCCACTAATGGAACCCCTCTGGAACTCTCTCTCAATTAGCCTGGACAACACTTCCTGCCCAAGAATGAAAAGGTACGGTGACAGCGGATCACCTTGCCGAAGGCCCCGAGAAGGCAGGAATTTTTTTGTAATACCATCATTCACTAGAATAGAAAAAGAAACCAATGACACACATTCCATAATCCAATCAACGAACTTAGGACAAAAACCAAATTGATTCATCACCAACTTAAGAAAACCCCAATTAACCCGGTCATATGCTTTTTGGAAATCCAACTTCATCGCAATGAAACTACCTTTAACCTTTCGCTTCTTAAAACTGTGTAGAATTTCTTGAACAATAAGCTGATTCTCCGCAATCCATCTGCCTGGGATAAATGCAGATTGTGCAGGAGAGACAAGATTCCCAATAACAGTTCTCAGCTGATCCACTAACAACTTTGAAATCACTTTATAAATTGTGTTGCACAAACTTATGGGGCGGTAGTGATTAGTTTGGTACCCAAGATTGGGTCCGCATCAGGGACTTTTTCTATTTTTACTTGGAAACAAATAAAAATCACATTAAAACCAAACATACCCTCAAAACTTTTAATTTGATAATAGAAACCTTGAATTTTGAAAAACACACAAATTACTCATTTTTTCTAAATTTTCATCACATTTTTTTTTCATATATATTAAATTTTTTTTTTTAGAATATTGTTTTTTGGATAAAAAACATTTGTGAACTAAAATTTAATTTTTAATTCATTTAACCATCGAAGTTTAGACATAATTATTAATTTGAATAATTCTTATATTTCAAGTATTTCTAATTTCAAATTAGAAGAACAAGTGGTATGTTTGATTTTGACCAAAAGTTGAGATGGTTTTGATTTTTTCCCTTTTCATTTTTATTTTATAGTAAATACTAAATCTGTAAATGTCTCCAATAAAAAAACGTTAACCTCGTTAGATGCATAATGAATCTGTATGGCCTTATAATTCTATGTACCAAACAATAAAATTAAAAAGTTCAATAACAAAATTGGTCTGGTTAAAACCCTTCAGACTTGGTCCCCGTAAAATGCATGAAAAACTCTCTTTTTTTAGCCTTTTTATTATTCTGTTTCCTTTGAACTTTCCCCCCTCTTCTCCATTACTGTGCCCCTCTTTGTCTTTCACCCCATACAAGAAAACATAGAAATGGTCGAAACAGAGAGCTGCAGAAGCAGAAGATGATTAGTTAGTGTTGATGGTAAGCATGTTCTTAAACCTTGCTATCGTATATTTTTGTTATTATGGTCGTTCAATTATTGTTTTTTATTTATTATTTATTTTTAATCACTTCCACATATTCTTTGCAAAGTTTATAAACAAGAATGATATGGAGCCCAAAAGCTTGGGCTCTACCTTTGGACTTGAGTATGGACTATGATAACTTGACCCAATGCATTATCATTGAGCATGGGCTATCACAATGTCATACTCATACCACATTGGTGCTGGCAAAACATTTGGGCTCAATATTTTGATTGTGTAATATACTGTGTGAAAGTCAAACACAAAAGTGATTTCTAATTAGAATGCAAAGAAATCGGACAAACTCTTGTCCACCTTTTGTCCCTCTGTCTAATCTTTCAATTCTATAATGGACTCTTAGTCACTTCATTTTGCCTAATTTCAAACTCTTGCTTTTATTAGTGTGAAACATTAGGTCTTTCATCATTAAAATCCCATGATTCCCATTACCTTTCACCCTTTTAGCTCGTAACATGCCAATAATATACTTTTATGTTTAAATTTTCGTTTCATACATAAAAGTAAAGAGTCAATTAGGCTCTGAATTGTTGGATATTTTAGTAATTTTCTTGGTGGGTGTTCACTATTCACTATTCACTATTGTTTCCAGCACAAATATTCTCTTTCTTTATAGCCTTCATCAAGCTGGTCGGTCACCTATTACTTTTTTGGTTTTGTTTTTTCTTGGGGGCTAATTAAGTGTACATATTTCATCTTAGAGCTAAATAGTGTTTGAATTCATAATTAACATAATACTGATAGTTAGACTTAGTACATACATTATTCCGTAGTGTTCTATATTTTGTTCACAACCAGTCCCGAGTTCAGATAAATGAGGGTTGTAGTATGTTAACGGGTAATATAAAATTGAACGTATGACCGACCCTAATTAGTCTGTTGAGGATTCATAACTAACACTAAAAAAGTTGGGATAAATGCGTGGTGGATGTTGTATTTGGGGACTAATAGTCGGTAGTAGTAACATCAGTGATCTTTATGCAGTTTGCAATACATATTTGACTTGTTATTGTAGTTATCATGGTTTTGTCATTTTGTATCCTATTTTCCATGACGTACCGAAATTGACGGTGCAAGATGCCTGCAGTTCTAATGAATGTCAAACATAAGGCTTATATTTAATTGAAGAAGTATTTATTTATTTATTTATTATTTGATCATTTTTCATCAACTATAATAATCACTACTTAGTATACAGACCCTTTCATGTGTTTCTCATTCGAATTAGAATATAAATATTTTTTATTCATATTGTTTACAGCTTGGTTGACACATAGATTTCTTTATGATGCAAATAAATATCAATTGGCGACATCTGTCTTCCCATTTATTCATTCAATTAAAAATAATGATGAAGTCAAACCAATTTCGAACTGCACCACCAGTGTCTTTGCTGTTTTGATTAGGACTGGATATAGATGTTTATGCAGCCAATACATTTGATTAGCAGATTGAGTTGTACCCACAGTTCTTTTAATCCTCTGATTTAAAAATCTAATCTTGAGCTCCATGCATTACAATTACATGTATTCATTTTCTGTTTTTGTTAATTTCATTTTTCCTTTTACACAGCATGCCTGCTACAACAGCTATTGACACTTAGTTTCACTTAAAATTGCTATTTGTGCAGTTCTATACTTGCATTTTAGGTATTTATGTATAAGATGATGCAGTCAAATTTAGCTGTTGTTGCTGATAATCTAATCAACCTAATTTGTTAGCAGAGAATAAGATATATGATTTTAAGGGTGATAACATCATGACAAATCATCCAAGCCTGTCTTTGCTTTGTTTGCCTACCATATTCTCACATAGTTGGAATAGTTCATTTTTGCCAGTTTGTCTTTTGCACCTCACGTTTCCAAATTAATTATCTATTCTTATCAAACATGAAGTGCAATTGATGTAACCATTGCCTGCATTAATCTATTTGTGCAGCTTCCTATACTTGGAAGATATGTAGCTACACTTATTTGTTTTCTTAGACCAAATTTTTTAATATGGCCTTCTTTTGAACACTCTTGTGACTCATCTGTTTGAGAGAAGAGAAAAGGATAGTCTCTTTGGTGCTTGAGCTTTGGAGTTTCTTCGACCTGAGCATTAGAAATGCTTGCATAGAAATCATTTTTTGGTATAGCAGTAACTTTGAGGTTAGGATTCTTAATCTTTTATTTCCACACTGTTCTTCTCTAATCCTATACAGATATAGCTTTTAATGTCTGCTTGGCTTCTATTATGACATCACTTTTTTTGTTCAAAATCCTAGAACAATCACTTAGTAGTTGATTGCTTCATTTCATAAGGTATTCAAGGGAAGAGATTGAACTTTCAAATAACAGTAATGTTTGCATTTTGATAAATCTAATCTTCTAGTCACACCCCATGACCCCCTTCATAATAATTTTGTAGTCACACCCCATGATTTTTGGCCATAGTTTCAATGCTGAAAATAAAAATGATTGAAAAATACATGGATTATTATGGAGTATCACATTGGTAGTTTTGATTCTTTTGAACTGCTAGCTAGATCTTTGAATTGGTTGCGGTAAACATGAGAAAGGACTCTGCCACTCTGGTTACCATTCTCTAGTGTGTTCTGAGAGTGTGTGTGTGTGTGTGTCTTGTGACTATTTCTTATGTCTTTTGTCTTGGAATGTTTACAATAAACCCTGGTTATGACTTTTAAAGGAACATAAAATGTAACAGTTATAGAACCGCAAATGAAACCTTGGCCACGATGAATCTCAGTCCATTGGAGACTGTTTAGATGATAAAATAGAGCAAGAATTGATCCAAAGTAAATAGATACAACACCTATAATTTTAGGTGGTTCGGCAACTTGCCTACGTCCACACAGTGATTTGTAATATATCTGGTATAGGTACAAATATAGTGAGATCCTTTGTCCGAGAGCACATGAGAGACCCCTTTCTCAAGTCTCTTTTTTGGTTTTCAGCCTTTCCTTCTTTCCATCCTCCCCTTTACGTTGCCTTTTCCTCCCCTTTTATAGAGTTTTTGTACCTGGAATATCTTAGAACCTAATAGAACATATTTTAGATCTTTATGAGATATTTTGTGGGATATTTACGAGATATTTTGTGGGATATTTATGAGATATTTTGTGGGATATTTATCAAGTTGTAAAGTGCATGTGGTGTGGGCTATAAAGTAGAGATCAAAATCCCACTTTGCTTTCTATTTTATTCATACCCCTATACTTATCTTAATTATAATTTTTGTCCCTCCAATAGCCCCCCAGTCTTTGCTTTCCCAAGCGCAGTCGAGGAAGTGAAGATTGGATTTACTTCAGAACAAAGTAGACTCATACTCTTATGGTGATAGCAGATTGAGATAATACCCTTGAGGTCAAACTGAGACCGCGGAGGCTAAAATGACCATGATTCCAAATCAAGTGTCCTCCCTATTTCTCAAAATAGGAGACCAAGCATTTTTATAGATATGCATATAAAATGCATAATTGATAAATAATCAAGAGATTATACTAATGTATTCAAGATTGTCCTCTCAAACTTGAATAAGTCTAAGGTGAATTATTGAACTGTTATTCCTAGGCTGGCAGAGATACGTTTTGTTATTTCAACCTCATCTCCCATGGCGGAGATACGTTTTGGTATTTTGGACTGATCTCCCGTGGCGGAGATACGTTTTGGTATTTTGGACTGATCTCCCGTGGCGGAGATACGTTTTGTTATTTTGGACTGATCTCCCGTGGCGGAGATACGTTTGGTATTTTGGACTGATCTCCCGTGGTGGAGATATGTTTGGTATTTTGAACTGATCTCCTACGGCGGAGATACGTTTGGTATTTTGAGCTGATCTCCCGCGGCGGAGATACGTTTGGTATTTTGAGCTGATCTCCTGCGGCGGAGATACGTTTGGTATTTTGGACTGATCTCCTGCGGCGGAGATACATTTGGTATTTTGAACTGATCTCCTGCGACGGAGATACGTTTGGTATTTTGACCTACCCTCACCCTCAGACGAGTTAGGCTTGTTACTTTGACTTCATCTCCCCTGGTGGAGACTCGGCTTCTTACTCTGGCCCACCCTCGCCCTCGGACGAGTTAGGCCTGTTACTTTGACCTCATCTCCCCCGGTAGAGATGGGCTTGTTACTTTTTGCCTTCAATCCCTGTCCTGAACTATGTGATACCATGCACGTCTCGTGCTAGGATTTTTGTGCTTCAGATAAGAGATTTTTGCCAAGATGTCAAATTTGAATATTTTGTTCCCTATTTCTTTTTCTTCCAAGTTGCATCCTCCCTGCAACAATATATAAATATTTTGCTGGCTTTTGGAACCGAATCTCATGATGAGCCAAAAGATACAGGCTTTTCTAAACCTTTCACCAAAATTTAAAAGCATACCTGCTTTTTTCCCCTGCAAGTTGAATCTTCCCTGCAACAATATATATATGCTGGCTCTGGGACCTGCTCCCATGGTGAGCTAAAAGACACAGCTTTAGTAAGATTTTTACCAAAAGTTAAAAGCATACCTGTTTCCTTCTCTAGCATGTTGCGTCCTCCCCGCAACTATTTTTTTTTTCAAAGGACAATGTGGGCCTAACACCCACTTTCTGCAGAAACTCTGTTGTTTCAGCACCTCAAATACCACTGCACCTGTCCTCTTTTCATTTATTTCTCTTTTCTTTTCCTTAACTTTTCTCTTATATGACCGAAACCCATTTGAAATCCAAGACCAAGCAGCAGCTTTTTTCTCTATTCAACCTTTCTCTTACATACCAACAGCCCGAATAGTTTATGACTTAAGAGGGCATGGGATCAGGCTGAGATGGCTTGTTGGAGAGTCCAAACCTGGTGAGTTTCTTGCAAAAAATTCTTGAGCTCGGCTGGTGTGGCTTGATGAAGCCGAGACCGAAATAAGGCGAGCTCGAAGGAGCCGAGACAAGCCATATTAGACCGAGGTGGACCAGACCGAGGTAAGGCAGGCTCGAAGGAGCCGAGACAAGCCATATCAGACTGAAGTGGACCAGATTGAGGCAAGGCGGGCTTGAAGGAGCCGAGACAAGCCATATTAGACCGAGGTGGACTAGACCGAGGCCGAGGTGGCCCAGACTGCCCATGGACGTGTCGATCAAGCCGAGAAAGGTTACCACGAGACCAGATTTTCGTTGAGGAGGACTTAGGGAACCAAAGCAAAAATCCAAGGGAGACCAAATTAGGGCCGATGAGGGTTTTGATGAAACCATGAGGGGACCGAGAAGGCTCTCATGTCAAGATCGACCGAACAGAAGTGTCAGATTTGAGTGGTAACCGACCTGGGCTTTGATAAGGCCGAGAGGATTAGACTGATGCCGAGCAGGTCCCACAGAATCAAGGCGAAGTCCGAGAAGGCTCGCATCGAAGCTGAGGAGATGCTTGATGCAGCCGAGGTGCACTACGTGTGCTTTGGTGAGTTTCCTTCCTTTCTGCTCTTTGTTGAATCAATTGAATGAACAAAAGAGACAAAAAAATACGGTGTTGCTCTGATTTTTCTTTCCTTTGTTCGGCCTGAACCTATTGTGATGAAAATATCCGAGATATTGAATAGTTGTTTGACATACTTGATATGTGAACTTGGCTAGTTTTTTTGCTTCGGGGAGCCGAGAAGATCCATGACGAGGCCGAGGTGGACCAGATCGCAAATGGATGTGCCGAGGAGGGCTACAAGCTGAATCAGACTACGGATCAAAGCTTTGGAGTCCATAAAGATTACATGAAGCCCAGGCCGAACTGAGATTTGATCAGACAACATGTGCACCAGTATGTTTCCTTTCCTTTTCTCTTTGTTGAGCCTACCGAAATGAGCAAAAATATCATCTGTTGCTCTTGGTTGAATCTCTGTAATAAACTCACTTCATCCCTGAACTCTCTGATGAACTGAGACATCACAACGCCAAAACTTGAAGTTCAGTTTCCCACAGACGGCGCCAATTGAAGGAACATAAAATGTAACAGTTATAGAACCACAAATGAAACCTTGGCCAC
This sequence comes from Fagus sylvatica, assembly GCA_907173295.1. Lineage (NCBI taxonomy): Eukaryota > Viridiplantae > Streptophyta > Magnoliopsida > Fagales > Fagaceae > Fagus > Fagus sylvatica. The sequence goes on from OU015763.1 coordinate 38,180,705, forward strand.
GATGAATCTCAGTCCATTGGAGACTGTTTGGATGATAAAATAGAGTAAGAATTGATTTAAAGCAAACAAATACAACACCTATAATTTTAGGTGGTTCGGCAACTTGCCTACGTCCACACAGTGATTTGTAATATATATGGTATAGGTACAAATACAGTGAGATCCTTTGTCCGAGAGCACATGAGAGACCCCTCTCTCAAGTCTCTTTTTTGGTTTTCAGCCTTTCCTTCTTTCCATCCTCCCCTTTACGTTGCCTTTTCCTCCCCTTTTATAGAGTTTTTGTACCTGGAATATCTTAGAACCTAATAGAACATATTTTAGATCTTTATGAGATATTTTGTGAGATATTTACGAGATATTTTGTGGGATATTTATCAAGTTATAAAGTGTTTATAGAGTTTTTGTACCTGTAATATCTTAGAACCTAATAGAACATATTTTAGATCTTTATGAGATATTTTGTGGGATATTTACGAGATATTTTGTGGGATATTTATCAAGTTGTAAAGTATATGTGGTGTGGGCTATAAAGTAGAGATCAAAATCTCACTTTGCTTCCTATTTTATTCCTACCCCTATACTTGTCTTAATTATAATTTTTGTCCCTTCAACTTTCTTTGTGCTTTTCTAATCTTCTCTGTCAAGCGAAGGCACTTGTTTCTTTGCAAGATTTGTGACAAACTGGTTCTATCCTTACGGGTACAGTTTTCTAAAACAAGTTCCTTTCTGCAATTTATATGCTGCAATGAATTTCCATTGCTAATAATTTACTCTTGTACACCTATTCACGAAAAGTATGTGAGTGTTCTTTCCCAAAATAATTGTTCCACTGGTACTTCTAGATGGGGATTCTGATTGTCAAACATGGTAGAAAGATAAGGACTTGTCACTTTTGATGAAAATGAAGAGGATATGAAATATCATTCTCAGACAGTGTTGTTAAGTTAAATTTTGTTTGTTATTAGGTGCTACTTTCAAATCAGTCATTTGCCTTAGGTTATGATTGAATTCCTCAAATCATGGCTAGCTCCTTTGACAACATTAGCATCTATAGCTGTGGTTTTAGTTCTCCACTTACCAAGTTCTTCTTGAAGCAATTGATGACACGTCTATTATGTAAATCCATTGGCAGATGAAGTATACATATCCCGTAATCCGTAATTAGTATGAGGAGATTCCTTGTGACATTTAATTATGTTCAAGCACACCTGCATCAGTTAATTTTTAATTATATTAATGCAGTTTAAGTTTCTTGATGTATTTAATATTTTAACTGACTATATTCAAAGTATTCACTTATTATGAGAGCCTCATATAACTGAACTTTTGTTATGCCTTTCAGTTGTTTTTCCTATCATGGAAGACAACACACATCTGGGTTCTGCACAACAGGATTCCACTGAAGTTCCATCTCTCATCAAGTTAATATCATCCAATGAAGTAGCTGGCTTTGATGAAATTAAGCGGGCTAGCGTCATGAATGATCAGTGTCAGACAAGCGAATCTGAATCTCTCAGTCCATCAACTAATGTAAGTTGATTCTTGATTCATGTTTCTCGGATGAATTTCTACAGGACTAGAATGCCTGAATAAGCATTTACATATAATAACTATTATTATTCAGGAAATTTTTACCCTTGCTCTGCAAGATCTGCTGTGTGGCATTGTTTCTATGTTCGTCCTATTACTGGCACATAGGAAAATAAAAAATATATACTGATTAGGCATATACACTTCTTTTATGTGTTATATTAGGGAACTGAAACAGCTTCTGTATTAAGCCAGGGCAATGATTCTGAACCCATCCACCATCATCAAAGGGTGCACTCTATTACTATCAGCACCCCTCCATCTCCTGTGAATGTTCATTCACAGAACACCAAAAGAGTTCTCTTCAGTGGTGAAACAATTTTTAAGGATAGAATTCTAGACTCTTCTAGGTGTATCCAAGACTGCTAGCAGCAAACTACCAAAACATTCAAAGCATCATTCTCAGCCAATCCTAACAGGCCCTGCATTTGAGGAGGCAATTACAGGTGGACAATTTGCCTACCACCCAAGTATTAAAAAGTTAAAGGACAAGAGATTTGATTCTTTCAAAACATGGTCCGGGAAACTTGAGAGGCAGATCACACTACTACGTGGAAAGTTGACACGGGAAGCTGGACCTGAGGATGACACAGTGCAGAATACAGAAGTTGAAAAACATTTACCTGTTTATCGATACTTTGATGCCTTGGAAGGGCCAGAGCTGGACACCCTAAAGGTATGTGTTTTCTTTCCCCAACCTTGTGCATGTTTTAGCTCTTGTTATATTCTTTCTCAACATTTTGGGTTCAGCCACATCCAGAAATTTACACAGTTCACAAAGTTAGGCCATCCCATATTTACTTTGATTTTGAAATAAATAGGAGGTTTGTTTCATTAAGATTGCAGGCCTGATTTTATATTCAGCAAGGCCAGCCTTACCTCCCTAATGAATTATGAAAACAATGTTTGTGTCTATGGTAACAATTAGCATGTCCTTACCCCCCCAAAAAAACTTGCATATGCTGCTGCTCATGCTGGCATTTTACTTAGTTTCTTCTCTGTTTAGCCTTAGACATTGCTACTGCAACTTAAGAAATCCACAAGTTCATTCCTATAGTATGACTATGAGGATATCTTCTTGGATAGTCATGGCCTTAATCAAGTTAGGATGGTCCATTTATGTACAATATATTGGTTCTACTTTTATTGCCAAATGACTAATGGACTGTTTTTCTACATAAAGAATAATAAAAAATCTCAGTTACTACTATAATTTTGCTGACTATGCAACCTATGTGTTTCGCAATGTTCATATATTGTATATAATCTTGATTTTGCTTCAAATGAAACCATATTTTGTTTTGCTCCTTGATCATGGTATCAGTTCTTTTAACAGGCTTCAGAGGAAATACTGCTACCGGATGACAAGACATGGCCATTTTTTCTACGGTTTCCTATCTCTTCATTTGGTATCTGTCTTGGAATTAGCAGCCAAGCCATTATGTGGAAATCCCTGGCCACTACTGCCTCCACAAAATTTCTTCACATAAGTCTTGCAGTTAATCTATTTTTATGGTGCATTTCTATTGCTCTTATGGCCACTGTTGCTACCATCTACCTTCTAAAAGTGATTCTCTACTTTGAAGCAGTTCGTCGTGAGTACTACCACCCTATCCGTATCAACTTCTTCTTTGCCCCATGGATAGCCCTCTTGTTGTTAGCTCTTGGAGTGCCACCTTCAGTTGCTAACAAGCTTCCTCCAGCTCTTTGGTATGTTCTCATGGCACCAATTTTCTGTCTTGAGCTTAAGATCTATGGACAGTGGATGTCAGGAGGCCAAAGGAGGCTATCAAAGGTGGCCAATCCTTCAAACCATCTCTCTATCATTGGAAATTTTGTGGGGGCATTACTAGGTGCATTAATGGGTCTAAAAGAAGGGCCTATATTCTTCTTTGCTGTTGGATTGGCTCACTACATTGTCCTATTTGTAACTCTCTACCAGAGACTTCCAACAAATGAGACACTTCCAAAAGAGCTACACCCGGTATTCTTTCTGTTTGTGGCAGCACCAAGCGTTGCTTCAATGGCATGGGCAAGGATTCAAGGAACCTTTGATAATGGTTCACGGATTGCTTACTTCGTTTCCCTATTCCTTTACTTCTCACTGGTTAGTTTCTAATGCAATTGAACATAGATCATTACTGCTAACTAATAAAAATTCACCACCATGCACATATGCTTAAGCATGTTTTCTACCATTTGATGCATCCCTTCTATATGTTTTGGGAGGAAAAGAGATTAGGGGGAAGGGAGTGGTGGCAATATCTTTTCCCTAGAAAGAACATAGAGCAGACCTAAATGGGTTACAAAATGTTGAGGGAAAGTCTTGTAAAACATGAACATGGTATAAATGCAAGCAAGACAGAGATGGCTAACTTACATATGATCAACAACCTTTTTAAAGAATCTAATGAGTAGTAAAAAAGACAATTCTATAATTTGATAAACAATTTTACACTTAAATGCTTTCGCCATGAATAGAAATACTACTTCATTTAGTATTGAGTTGGTGCCAACATATAATTAGTTGCCCCCTAGCACAGACACTAATGATCACTTGTTTTGTTATGATGGTTTTCTAAACTATTGTTTTATCTGTGCTTTTGCAGGCAGTTCGGCTTAATTTCTTCCGAGGATTCAAGTATGATATGACTTATATTTCTCCTCTGCAGAAGTATTGATCCACCTGCATTAGTTCAATTTTCTGACACTATATATTCTTTGGAATCCATAGGTTTTCGCTGGCATGGTGGGCCTACACTTTCCCAATGACTGGTGCTGCCATTGCAACCATCCGGTACTCAAATGAAGTCACAAGTGTATTAACACAAGCTCTGTCTGTCATACTCTCAGTGGCTGCTACACTTACAGTTACAGCCTTGCTTATAACGACTATCTTGCATGCTTTTGTACTCCAAGACCTTTTTCCTAATGACATTGCTATTGCCATTAGTGATAGAAAGCCAAAACAACAGAGGAAATGGTTCCATCCAAGACATGGTAGCCCAGATTCCAGAGATATTGAAAATTTCTTAAAATTTGCAGGCTCAGATGGCAAAGATTTAGAAGCCTCTCCAAAACCTCCAAGCTCTGAGAGTGGTGAAGCTTAAGCTTCCACTATAAGGCCTATTTTTCAAACAGCCTTAAGAAGTTGGTGACATTCAATGAATATTTCACTACTCATGACATGGGAGGAACAATTTAGAGTTTTGAAAGTTCCAGTGAACATGTGTACAGTGTAGTGAAGGTTTGTGTACTTACAGGAGGGTGATATACAAACAATAGCTGAGTGGTATATAATAAGCCCAGTAGGCCAAAGAGCCCAAGGCCAAGACGTAATTGGCTTGGCTTTGTAAGTGGATCAGTAGTGTACCCTTTTTTTTTTTTTTTTTTTTTTTTTTTTTTTTTTTTTTTTTTTTTTTTTTTTGTGTGCTAAAAGCCTAAAATTACTGGTGTACTTACATTACTCATGTAGTTTAAATATATTAGGATCCTCATAACGAGTGTCCTTAGGACAATAGTTAAGAAAACATTTAATGTTTCTATTTTATAGGAAGTAGTGAAATTTTAATATTAAAATAATACAAAAACAGCTTTTAAGGGTATTTTAGTCTTTTTATTTATTATTTTAATATTAAAAATTTGTTATTTTCCGTAAAGTGTAAGTATTTAATGCTTCTTAATCATTACTCTAAGGATACTTGTTAACAAAATCCTTATATTATTCAGTGTGCCTTAATCATTGTAATTTGTACAGTTATTTACATAGTTTAATATACATACTTTTAGTCCTTCAGTCTTCTGACTCTTTCATGATATCAGAGCCTAAGTTCTAAATGGATTTCTTTTTTCTTTTTAGCATCATGCCATGTTAAGTGTCGTTCCAGACGATATCCCGTTGTCATTCAAGCACCTGTCATGTCAAATCTAAGCCATCCGTGTATCGATTTGAGTGAACAACCTCTTAAATCAAAAGATAAAAAAACAATGAGTGTTCTCAGTCCGTTTCTTCATTTGAAATTTAGAAATTGTACAAAATGATACTTCTTACCCCTATAAACTTAGTTATTGATTAGGATAATTACACTCTTGGGGCCCAAGCCATACACAACTTCCTCAAAGGCTGAAAGCTTTGGCTCTATGTCACTGGGCAATGCAAAGCACTTACTAAGACGAGATAGAGATCGACGATAACTTCACATCTCATTTTGAAGATTGGAAAAGGACAAACCATCATATCATTAGTTGGCTCTGCAACACTTCCACTCCATCCGTCAACATGGAAATTGGAGGCTATGACACTACCAAGGAAATTTAGGAGATGCTTACTTCTTGCTATGTTGGTCTGATCATGCAAAGGAACATCATCTTATGGTCACACTCTACATACTCACATAAGACTTGAGGGAGCAAATCACTCGAGTCCACTTCAAAATCAAATTTAGAAGCCAAACTGTTTCATTAGTACTGTGATCGAGAATGCATGCATCAATTTTTTATGGGACTTCTTGATGAATTTAAGTCATTTCGCGTTTAGCTGCTTCACCGCTCTCCACTTTCTATAATTAATCAAGCTTTTAATGAACTTGTCTACGAAGAAACTCGGTTGCATACTATAGACACTCTATTTTGCAACCTTCTTTTAACCTCACCTTAAGGGCAAAACCGTCTATTCACGATATAGGGGCAAAAATATAATTTTGACTATTATTATCATGTCTATAATGCAAATCAAATCTATATGATCTAAACAACATATTATGTGCTTAAATCAGACCATAGGATTAAACGTAATAGCCAAATTAAGATTTAGTGGTAAAGATGAACGCTTAATTAAAACTAAATTCATGTGATTATTATCCTTTAATTCTGATTGGTTCTTTGAAAAAATCATTATTAATTAAATAGTTGTAAAAATTCCATTGGTCTAGGCTCAATAAATGCAATCACACATGCTTGCATGGTAAAAATTAATCCTAATAAAAGAAAAGAGAATATTTTGTTTTTTTAATTAAATTATCATGGAAAAGGAAAAAGAAAAAAGATATCCTAATCATTTATGGGGTTAACTGATCCTAAATGGCTCAAAATCAGGTCCTAAAGTTGGAAAAATCCCACAAAAAACTCTAAAAGAACATGCAAGAACAAATCGAAAAGGAAACTGTTTTCCTGGAGCCAAGTGTCAATTGACACTTCCAGGCCTTGAATGGCCCTAAAGGAACCATATGAGAGAGAAATTATTCAGTCTACCAGGTGAACCACGTCATCCCTCCACTATTCCAATAATTAAATGATACGTGTGATAATTAATACAGTCAGCTTATGAGATGAAAATCTCATTGTATGTTTTGATGTATTTTAATTTTATTTTCTGAAAATATGCACTTACTATATGAAGGATGAACGACTTTGCTTGTCTTATTGGTGTAATTATTTAGTATTCCTGGAGTACAATAAATGTGTACTCCTCTCTCTCACATGAATGGTGGGTCACATTAATTAAATGTATGGTGAAACATATCAATCATGTAAAAGGGAAAAGAGAATGTATTTATCGCGTTCCAAGAGTACTGATTAATTTTTCATCTTATTGGGCTAAAAAGTCTTCCAGACTCTTTTCCCACGCCTCATCTCCACTATAAATAAAGGAGAGGTTCACAATTGGAAAGGACACAGACACGGACACGTTAAAACACACTAAACACAGACCTATTTGACTGAGAGCTATGGGACAAGAGATAGAAAAGGGGTTGCCAAACGCATTTGTCAATGATTGACGTTACTACGTTAGTGGATCTCCTTTTGGCCTAAATCTCTATTGACTCGGACATACATTATGTTCTTGGCAACCAAGCCAAATACGACACTAGAGAAGGATGGACCAACAATCAAAAAAAAGAGAAGGATGGACCAATTATGTGTAGGAGTACCTGATAATTACTAGTAGTCCAACAGGCAATGATGTATCATTTGTCCTCAACAAAGTGTGGAGTGTGGACCAATTACTATGGCTCCATATCCTGTGCAACCAAGATTAATTAAGCTTGGCTTTTGAAAATTTCCTCTAATGCTGATGCTAATTGGTCAGTGCAATCACTCATTATTTCCATTCAGTATTGTTTCCTGTACAAATATCTTCCTTTAGCCTCCATCTGGCTGATCCCACATTTCTGTACAGTGTTTCCAGCACAAAGCTAATAGTGCTTAATTCATAATTATCATAGTACTGATTGTTAAACTTGGCACCATTACTTTTAAACTACTCTCTTTTTATTTTTTATTTATTTTATTTATGTAATTGCTTTGAACAAAAACTCGCTATAATGTATGGAATATCGTAATAATATAAATAAGTGTTTGAATTATATTTTTCATAATTGATGATATATTAGTTTGAAAGATTGATGTAGTAAAATTTGTAGTACCACTTCAATAAAAATACCAAAACAAAAAAGATAATGGAAACCGACATATTTGTCGGTACACACCACCCTCCCTAAACCAAAAGGCAGTCATTGGATCGTCTCAACTCTCAAGTTTTGTTTATATAAATTAATTTCTAAATTATTGTTACATCTAAATGTTCCATGTATGTGGGGAGTGGAAACAAATAGTGGTAATAGTATCACTGATCTTTATACAGTCATGCAATCCATCTTTGACTTGTTATTGTGGTCATAGGTTGTCATTTTGTGTCCTATTTTCCAAGTTGCACCAAAATGGATGGTGATGCCTGCAGTTCTAACGAAAGCCACATAATAATGCTTATAATTGAATAAGTGTCTAATCGTTTTACATCAACTAAAATAATCACTACAGGTTACAGCCACATTCATGTGGTTAAACCGTGTCTTTGCTTTGTTAGCCTATCATATTCTCACATATGAGGAAACTATTCCTGGTTACCGCGTCTTTGCCATATTCTCAGGTATGTCATATGGTTAATCACTTTGATTAGGATTAGGTATAGATGCTTATGCTGCCAATACAAAGATCTTCATAACATAAACAAAAAGTCCTCATGATTGAATAAAAATGTCTTAAAATTGTAAAATGATAATTGATTTTTTTTAAAGAAAAAAATATAGATGAGTTTTGCATTCTTTCCTTCACTTCCAAGAAGACCCTCAATATATTTAACCAATAGAAATCTAACTTAATTAAAATCCTCAACTATTTCACTAGATAATATAGATATTTAAATATTAAAAAAATCTAACTTAAATTTCTCACCTTAGCTATTGTACCCTACAATTTTTTTGATCCTCTGTGATAAAATTAAGAGTCTGTATATAGAAAATGTGTGTAATCTGTAAAAATGACAGCTTTTATATAGGCAGTTAGACAAGTGTTGTACAAGTAATAGACTAGTGTTGTACAAGTGATAGAAATCCTATTACTACTGTACAAACAAGTAAAGAGTTATGGGCTAATTTAAAAGTCTAGTCTTGACTCTTGAGCTCCATGCATATTACAATGCAGATTAAATCATATGGAGCCTCTTTACCAAAAAATAAATTAGATCAATGTTTAGGCATTATTATTTTATAGTTTTATTGTGTGACTTTCATATATGGACCACCACTTTTGTTGCATGGTTTATACAATATCAAATTTCAAGCATAGCATGGAATATAATTGTTGTTATTGTGAAGGGGAGGTATTTTTCCTTCATATTTTGAGCGTTCTAGAAATTGTAATATGTTTATTATTACATGTACTCATTTTCCGTTTTTGTTCATATCATTTCTTCCTTTCACACAGTATGCCTACTACAACAGCTATTGGCACTTGGTTACACTTAAAATTTCTATTTGTGCAATTCTATATTTGCATTTTAGGTACTTATGCATAAAATGATGCAGTCAAAGGTAGCTCTTGTTGTTGATAATCTAATCAATCTAATTATTCGTTATCAGAGAATAAGACATAAGATTTTAAGGTATACAGCATTGTAGGAACTTAAATTATGACAGGCAAGAAAACTAACTAGAAGATCGAAACCGAATGTCGAAGAGGGGTGTCCGAGCAGACTGAGAAACCTGCAGAACAGAATAACAACACCACAAGAACAAATCGTTAAAACCACGGTCAACCCAGTGGGGGTTGGCCTTTGGCTCTCCGAAGATTTAGTCAGTTTCTGATCAAAAAAGAGTAGCACACCAATTGACAAAGAATTAATCTGATTTATTGCATGAGAGCCCCCCCTTCTCTTTTTTTAAACTCCTTCCTTTTATACCTGTATGTGACTGGGGGTTTTTATGACATTTACCACTCCCTCTTCCCAATTAATTAACCTTGTCAGAAATCAGAGATATTTTGAACTCGCTGATCTAGCATACCTCAGCCTTGAATGTGGATACTGTCAGTTTATTAATGAATGATCATTACCATATCTAATCACCAGTAATCGTGGATTTGAAGCAGAAACGTATTCAACACCCTTTGTCCAGATATTTCTGGAGTTAATGGAGGGCCAAGTGGGTACCAACTTGACGATTTCTGACACAGACGTCTCAGGCATTTAATGCTGGTTCACAGTTTATTGTAAGCTTGCCCGAGCAGTAATAATGACTGGGGTGCTCGGGTTGGATTCAATTAAAACAAACGCCACAATTTTACGCGTTACAAACACTTAAGACGAAGGACGTATTTTCAGCGCTGGTATAAATCAACTAGTTCTGGCGAGATGACTAGGTCTGGGCCGAGCTGTATTTCGACGTATTTGACCGGACAATGTGTATTCGGGACAGAGCCGAAGAAATATAAGTACAGTATTATGACCGAACAGGGGAATGGTATGATTCCATTTAGATTTCCGAATTACAGTCTTATTTCAGTTACTTTCAAATTGATTATCCTACAAGCATCAAGACGAATCATTCAAGCCTAAAGTGCTTTGTTTGCGTACCATATTCTTACATTGCTAGAACAGTTTCTTTTTGCCAGTTTGTCTTTTGTACCTCACATTCCCAAATAAATTCTCCATACTTATCAGACATGAATGATTTATGCAGTATTAGTGGAGCACTCTATGCAGTGACGTATCAGTGGAGTGCTGAAGATCAGATTGAGTCTGTCAAACGAATCATTCAGTGCTCCACTTTGTAGATGTAATCACACCCTTGATCCCCTCCCATCTTTTTATCAAGATTTGTGGCCATAGTTTCAACGCTGAGAATAAAAATGATTAAAAAACGCATGGATTACAAGTATATATGGAGTATCACATTGGAAGTTTAAAAACTTCTAGCTAGATCTGTCAAGCAAAGGCACTAGTTTCTTTGCAAGATTTGTGACAAACTGGTTCTACCCTTACGGGTATATTTTTCTAAAACAAGTTCCTTTCTGCAATTTATATGCTGCAATAAATTTCCATTGCTAATAATTTTTACTTATGTGCAGCTATTCACCAAAATTATGTGAGTGTTCTTTCCCAAATAATTGTTGCACTAGTATCTAGTTGTTGATTTCGATTGTCAAACATGATAGACAGCACGAGGACTTGTCACTTTTGATTGAAATGAAGAGTAGAAGAGTATAATGTAATATCATTCTCACAAAGTCTTGTTATGCTGAATTTTGATTGTTATTACATGCTACTTTCATTTCAGTACTATCATGGAAGACAACACACATCAGGGTTCTGCACAGCAGGATTCCTCTGAAGTTCCATCTCTCATCAATTATATATCTTCCAATGCCGTGGCCGGCTTTGATGACATTAAGCTGGCTAGCTTCAGGAATGATCAGTGTCAGACAAGCAAAACTGAATCTCTCGGTCCATCAACAAATGTATGTCGTATAATCCTGTGCCTATTGAATAGGAATTGGCACTTCTTGATTCATGTCTCTCGAATGATTTCTAAAGGACCAGAATGCCTGAATAAGCATGTACATATAATATATTATTATTCAGAGATTTTTTTCCCTTGCTCTGCAAGATCTGCTGTGTGGCAGTGTTTCTATGTTCGTTCTATTACTGACACATACGAAAATAAAAAAGTATATAATGATTATGTGAATACCCCAAAAATTTAACACATGAACCTCATAATAATTTGCTATGCAATCATTAGGAGACGTAAATATTTCCATGAAAATTTGGCACATTGTTTCTATGTTTGTTCTATTACTGGCCAGCCAGTCTTGGTCTGGTTATGGTTTTTCTTGAGGTTAATTCGGCTTGAGTTTCCTTGTTTCTTTTGAAATCTTAAGAAGGGAGTGTGGAATCCAAAACTTAGTTACTAGTACAGTATTATGTGATAGAAGTTAATATTACGACATTTTGATGTGTATGTTGATTTACTTTTGAACTCACCTTTATAGGTTCAAGCTAGTGACCTTTGGAGCACACAGTTATTGGTCTTGAATGATGTAGAGGGTAAGTAATATTTGCTTATTTGGGGGTTTTCTCAAAATGGTTTTGACTATCAAACTTTTGTTCATAAGGGAAGAAATATTTATGATACGTATACATCTCGTTTCTTACTCTCTAAATATTTGTTGTGGAAATTATAAGAAAACCTCGAAATACTTGTTTGTTTGAAAATATCATGGGACAAGCTAAATTTTATATGAACATGCATGAGTTGATGATGCATTTCAAATGTGTGACTATTTCAAAAATGTTATGGTTTAAATTGCTTATGATTTGCTTTGATAAAGTTATTACTCAATTTTACTCATGATGTTTTGAGAAAGGTGATAATGATTTATGAATACATTGCAAAACTATTATGATGAGACATTTTCTCAAACTAATGATCATTTCAGGGGGAATTTTTTTAATCTTTAATCTGGATCAAGCCCATGTTATACTTGATTCATTGATCTTCTTTAGTCCCTATCGAAACTGTGGTTGTTAATCTTAGAACCATGTAACATGTACCCAATATCACAAGCTATAATTTCTCTTTTAATCTAATGATCATCCCTGGATTACTAAAAGGTCATCAACCCCATGAGGTCAAATTCCTGGTTGAGTCCTTATTAAACCTAATTTTAATTAAAGATTTATGGCCTTATTTTCCTTTGAATTCATTTATTGTTTGTTTGTAAATTTGTAGATCATCAACACCATGAGAGGTTTGATTCTTTCAAAACATGGTCCGGGAAACTTCAGAGGAAGATCACACGACTATGTGGAAAGTTGCCGCAGAAAGCTGGACCCGAGGATGATTCAGTGCTGAGTACAGAAGTTGAAACAAGTTTACCTGTGGACCTATACTTTGCTGCTTTGGAAGGGCCAGAGCTGGACACCCTTAAGGTATTAGTTTTGTTTCCCCCACCCTTATGCACTTTTTAGTTCTTGTTATATTCTTTCTTAATATTTTGGGTTCAGCCACATCCGGGAATTACACAGTTCACAAAGTTAGGCCATCCAATAAGTACTTAGATTTTGAAATAAACAGGAGGTTTGTTTCATGAAGATTGCAGGCTTGATTTTATATTCAGAAAGACAAGCCTTACCTCCCCCTATTGAATTATGAAAACAATGTTTGTGTTTATGGTGACAAAGAAGCATGTACTTACCAGAAAAAAAAAAGAAAGAAGCTAGCATGTGCTACTGCTCATACTGGCATTTTACAATGTTTCTTCTCTGTTTTCCCTTAGACATTGCCACCGCAACTAAGAAATTCGAAAGTTAAATTCCTATAGTATGACTATGAAGAAATCTTCTTGGTTAGTCATGGCTATAATCAAGTTACGATGCTTCATTTTTGTAAAATATATTGGTTATACTTTCATTGCCAAATGATTAATGCACTGTTTTTCTACATAAAGAATAATCAATAAATCCCAGTTGCTATTATAATTGTGGTGACTATGCAACCTATGCATTTCACATTGTTCATATATTGTATATGATCTTGTTTTTCTCCTTGATCATGGTATTAGTTCTTTATAACAGGCTTCAGAGGTAATACTACTTCCGGTTGACAAGATATGGCCATTTTTTCTACGGTTTCCCATCACTTCATTTGGTATCTGTCTTGGTGTTAGCAGCCAAGCAATTATGTGGAAATCCCTGGCCACCAGTTCCTCCACAAAATTTCTTCACATAAGTCTTGCAGTAAATCTCGTTTTATGGTGGATTTCTATGGCTCTTACGGCCACTGTTGCTTCCATATACCTTCTAAAAATAATTGTCTACTTTGAAGCAGTTCGTCGTGAGTACTACCACCCTATCCGTATCAACTTCTTCTTTGCCCCATGGATAGCCCTCTTGCTCTTAGCTCTTGGAATGCCACCTAGAGTTGCTGAAAACCTTCCTCCAGCTCTTTGGTATGTTCTCATGTCGCCAATTTTCTGTCTTGAGCTAAAGATCTATGGACAGTGGATGTCAGGAGGCCAAAGGAGGTTATCAAAGGTGGCCAATCCTTCAAACCATCTCTCCATTGTTGGAAATTTTGTGGGGGCATTACTAGGTGCAAAAATGGGTCTAAATGAAGGGCCTATATTCTTCTTTGCTGTTGGGTTGGCTCACTACGTTGTCTTATTTGTAACTCTTTACCAGAGACTTCCAACGAATGAGACACTGCCAAAAGAGCTACACCCGGTATTCTTTCTGTTTGTGGCAGCACCAAGCATTGCATCAATGGCATGGGCAAAGATTATAGGAACCTTTGATAATGGTTCACGTATTTCTTACTTCATTGCCCTATTCCTTTACTTCTCACTGGTTAGTTTCTAATGCAAATTAACATAGATCATTACTGCTAACTAATTTAAATTCTCTACCACTTGATGCATATGTTTTGAGAGGAAAAAAGATTAGGGGGAAGGGAGTCATGGCAATAGCTTTTCCCTAGAAAGAACATAGAGCAGATCTAAATGGGTTACAAAATAGTGAGGGAAGAAGTCTTGTAAAACATGAACTAGGTACAAAAGAAAGCAAGACAGAGATGGTCTACTTTAATATGACCAACAACCTTTTTAAAGAATCTAAGGAGTACTAAAAAAGACAATTTTATAATTTGGTAAACAATTTGACACTGTGATGCAAACACCATGAATGGAAATAACGCTTCATTTAGTATTGAGTTGGTGCCAACATATAATTAGTTTCCCCCTTGCACAAACACTAATGATCACTTGAATTGTTATGATGGTTCTCTGAACTATTGATTTGTCTGAGTTTTGCAGGTAGTTCGGCTTAATTTCTTCCGGGGATTCAAGTATGTTTGATAGGACTTATATTTCTCCCCTACAAAAGATTGATCCACCTGCTTTTGTTCAATTTTCTGACACTATATATTCTTTTCTTATCCATAGGTTTTCTCTGGCATGGTGGGCTTACACTGTCCCAATGACTGGTGCTGCCATTGCAACCATCAGGTACTCAAATGAAGTGACATGTGTATTTACCCAAGCTCTGTCTGTCATACTCTCCGTCGCTGCTACACTTAAAGTTACAGGTCTGCTTATCGTGACTATCTGGCATGCCTTCGTTCTCCAAGACCTATTCCCTAATGACATTGCTATTGCCATCAGTGACAGAAAGACAATACCACAGAAGAAATGGTTCCATCAAAGAAATGGTAGCTCCAATTCCAAAGATATTGGAAATTTCTTAAACTTTGCAGGCTCAGAGGGCAAAGATTTAGAAGCCTGTCGAAAACCTCCAAGCTCTAAGAGTGGTGAAACTCAAGCTTCTACGATGAGGCCCACTGTTCAACAGCCTTAAGAACTTGGTGACTTTCAATAAATGTTTGACTACTCAAGACTTGGGAGGAACAAAATTTCGAGTTTTGAAAGTTTCAGTGAACATGTATGCAGTGTATTGAAGGTTTGTGTACTAATAGGAGAGTAAGCTGAGTTTTGCATCATAAAAGATAGTTTTTGGTATTGTAATAATATATGTATATTCACTTATCGGTGAAACAAAACAACAACAACAACAACAAAAAGTAGGAAGAAGAAACATTCCCTTGCTTAGTTCTTTTTATTAATATCTTTCTGATGCTAGGAAGCAACCATGTTTGATCATATACCAGACTTTGAATTTAAACACAGAATGTAAATGAAATGAAGTGTCTAGGAAGTTTGCCTTTGCACCTGGCTCACTATGGCACGTTCAAATTCATGATTGATAACTGCAAACATTGGATTTAAGAACATTGGTCACACACTTTCATCCTGAATCATGTTGGAGTTGGAGTGAACAGAAAGTATATTTGATTTTTATTATGAAATTTTTTGGTATTTCAGGGAGCAACATCATTGCTACCAAAATTTTGAGTTGAAGGAAACTTGTAGTATATCAATTCACTTGCAAAGTTACATCATGCTAACTATTCATTGTATATGCAAGTCCGATTTTAGGAAGATAGTTTTATAAATTATCGGATAGCTTATATAACATATAATGTAATATACAGAAAAATAAAATAAATATTTAAACTACTTACCAGTAGAAAATCATAGAGCCCCTTCTTCCTCTCAAGAGTGCTGTCGCCAAGAGTCACTGGTAACCGACAAATTTTCACTGGAAAAGTTTATTTAGCAACCAAAACACCATAAACCAAGAACATAAAACTTAAAAGGGTGTTGCCGTCGCCGGAGTCCTGCAACCATCACCGGAAAATCTAAAAAGGTTCAATTTTTTTTTACCCATTTTGTATCCTTCGCATTTTCATTCAATCAAACAATCCCGGGTAAGTGGAAATGCCTATTATTTCTATATATGAGGTCGATTTTTCTTAAATCCTATTTCTTTGGTTGGAATTAGAGAAATCCTAAAGTTAGGGTTAGGTTTAGGGCATAATTTAGGGGTTTCTATGTTCCATTTATATTTTCTTTCAATTAATAATTACTTCATGAAATTGAGGACCCAAATTTGAAGATTTAAATCACTAATTGATCAAAGAAGTGGCTGAATATTTTAATAACAACTTATTAGAGATCTTGCATATTAGGGTTAGGGTTTTATGCCCAAATTAGGGGTTTTGTGTTTTGTCTATCATTCAATTAAATTGATTGCTCAATGATGTAGTTAATGGTCCTAATTAAAGTTTTAAACTCTCAATTTGGTCAGAGTTTGATCGGAGTGAAGATATTTGACAAAAGAGGTGGTTTTAAGTATTAGGTTTATTATGGAAATTAGGGGTCTTCAATCTGGTAAGGGTTTAACCAAATTGGATGAAATAATATGTAATTAGGACATCTGATTAGGGTAAGGTAATACCAATTTGGTGAAAAAAATTGTGTATGTGTGATTAATTAAAGAATTAAAATCGTTAAGGTTAAGAATTAGGTCAACATTAGGGCTTTCAATGTTCTTAATGCTTTCATGACAACTTAAAGATGCAATTATCAAATTAAGATACCTAATTACAGGTTTGAACATCTAATTGGGTGAGCTGACCAAGGATCAGAATAATTTTTTTTCTTCTTTGATTTAATTTAAAATCTTACAAGTTAGTAACGGATGAAATTAAATATTTGGATTTCAAGGTTAATTGTATTTATTCTGTTAAGTGATAGTGCATGTGTGGAATTATTTATGTCATCATTAGGAACTACTATGTCAACTTTTGGGAACACAGATATTTCTGTAGTTGTCATGCATGAAGAAGTGTGCCTATTTGAATTCCCCAACCCCACAAATGGGAATTATAATAAAGATTATTAAATGATTGCCCTTTTGCTTTCAATGAAGCTAGGAAAAGAAATAAGTTTCTAGCCAATTGAAATTTCAGAAATATGTGACTTCTAGGAGAGAAAACTTTTAAGGGCTCATCAGATTTTATGTTGTTCAAAATCTTTACCATAAATCTCTGATTATCTTCACTGGCTGGCCACGTTACTAATTAACCCAAGAATTTTTTTTCTTCCCTTTTTTGGTAGTTTGTGAATCTTCCTCTGCTTACCAGAAATGACATCAAATTCTATGTTTATGAATTGCTTCAATATCTGAGAACCTTATCTCAATTGAGTAAGGACTTCCATGCACTCATTTGAAAAAGAAGAAAAAGATGCAAGTAACAAGAATGACACCAATAGAGAAGTATTGTTTCCCTTAGTCAATCTTCATGGTCTGTTCACATAAGAGCAACATCTGAAACCGGTATGAGTTCCATGATAAAATTCTTCCATGCAAGGCTGCTATGTCATTATGTCGTTCGGTCTATATGCTTTCATTCTTATCAAAGATAACAAAAGCCAAACAACTCGGTGATATGGACCCTACCCTAATGCAATGAATATTATGTGCAACACAAGATCTGAACTGAAAGAAGTTATATGCACCATTCATTGTCCTAAAACTTGTAAAAATGATCTTAAGCTGAATGCTTCCGACATACGGCATCTAACAAGGTTTTGGTCCCCTGGCATGTTTGTTTCAATGTGTCTACAAGTTGTTCCAATGAAGCCTTCTATATCTCTTGGCAGGGAAGTTAACTCTCTACATTCATCATAATCAGTTTAGTAATGCATTTTTCTTTCAATAGTGATTCATGTGACGTGGCAGTTGATAGCCATTGCTATCCTTGGTACATTTATGGCACATAGTCTGATTCTTTCATTTTCGTGTCTCAAATGCTGTATTACACCCATTATTTTCTGTGGTCCTCTATGTCTTTAAGTAAGACATAAAATCCTTAACTACAATCCTATGGAGCATGAGTTATAGCCCCTATATGTCATTGCCCAAGCGCTCATTGAAGCCCTTCTCAATGTGATAAATAATGTAAAAACTCTTGTGTTCATATTTCTTTGTCAAGATGAAACCGACTCCAAGATTGCGTTTTCACATTAATTTTCTGTCCTCAAAAGGACTAAAATTCAAAAACCATATCCTCCACTTGGAAGTCTATGCAGCGTTTTGATAACAAGCACAGTTGTCACTTGGCTAAAGTCCTGTTAGTAGCTACAGTGACCCAAGGATGGATAGCAGCGACAAGTAGCATGTATAAGGTTCTGGTCCCCCACAAGCTAATTGATGTAGCAACAAGAGAAACAAAGTCATGAAGGTACTCTTGATTGTTCTTCCTTCCATAAGGAGCAGAAACATCCAACTAGGAAGACAAAAAGAAGTAGAAAGAAACGGAAAAGTAGTACTATCAAACTTTGGCATTTCCCCTAGCACATCTTGTCTATGTCTCCCTATCCTGCTTGTTGACATGTGACAAACTCCTTAGTCTTAGCCAATTCTTTTCCCATTTCTACTGGCTAAAATCGGTCCAGCTAAACTTTAATTAGGTGCCATAGCAATGACTTGCAATGGAGTTTCAAGATTGAAAGAATAGGCATGTACATGTATAGAGTGCAAGACCTATCACATACTGGACCCCCTGGCTCGGGGGACCAGAACCCTTTAACATGGTTCTTTGCTCTCTTTGATATCGAAACCAAATGATCCTCAAATAAAGTTCTGTTTAGTAAAAGATGTTTAGTATAATCAGCTATTAGACACTGGAACTAGCATTTTATAAGTCAGCTAAAGAATTTTATACTACTGCAAGAAATCCTACTACACTTTTGTAAAGTTACCCAAAATCATGGAAAGAATTCTGGGAAGATTTCTTATGCACTTGATGTGTACTAGTGTAGAAAGGTTTTACATACTAGATGCTGCGGCATGATTGGGCTGTACTATTTGCCTATCTTTTGTGGTGTGACATCAATACCTATGATGATCTCTGACTTCAAAATAATATTCAATCCGAGCATCAATGGAATTAATTTGGTCATTTATGTGCCGGTATCACTGAAATATAATTGAGAAGACATAAATATATGTCACAATAATGCTGTAGACATATGGGCACAGCTAGAGAACATACCATTATACCAATGATTGTCCTACAAAGATCAGATTGAAGTTTTGTGTGAGGGATGCTTGAGGAGGGATCTACCACACTACTAATTACTCACAATGACGCCAATGTACATGCTAGCTGTCCCTCCACATAAATTTAATGCAGCTCCATATGGAATCAAAGATTTTTCCAAGCACAATATATGTACCTTTTGCTACAATCCTTTGCCTCTATCTCACATTTCTTTACTACAGTTTGTATATATGAGATGACAGAGGAAAATAAAGGACCCGGTGCAACTGTGGAGCCACATTAGGCATCAACTAATCAATAAATAATGTGAAGAATAAAAGGGTTGGAAACCATCTCTAGAGGATCAATAATTATTTCACATATAAGATATATGTATCATTCTTCTTACAGTGTGTGAACTGTGAACCCACAGTCGTGTGGGATCCATATATTGTGAGAGATCTACATACTGTGAGAAACTTCTCATATGCATATTACATTGCATGAGATATGGAGGGGAAATAATTCGGAACTAACCAGATCAGAGCTTAAGGTCAGGGGATTAGTTAGATCATAAGAATTCATAGTTCGGCTAAGACCAAGCTAGACCACCGTGTTCAGGTCAATGTCGATTCACGTTCTTGCTCGGTTCGGTTAAATAGAATATGGTTCGGCCTATGCTAAAATGAACCAGGAACAATTCGGGACCCAGCATTCAATGCCAAAAATATCTGGAGCAATCAGCATTAAATGTTTTTCCTGATATAAACTCTACATTACGGGCTAAGAACTGATATCTGCTCAATCACCCATCAATGCACAAAATATCTGGGTTAAAGAGTGTTGAATATGTTTTATATATTAAACCAATGATAAATTGTAAAAGCAATAATGGAAAATCACTGATTAAGGATGGCAGAACTTGGGTTCTGGGAAAAACAAGCAATAACACGTTACCTAAATATCTCTGAGTATTGGTAAAATAAAGGTATCAAGAAGAGGAATAAAGAAATATCTTAAAATATCCCATGTTGAATCTGGATATAAATAGAAAGAAAGACAACAATCGAGATGTATGTGAATTTTGACTAAAAACTTCCTTTAGCTCTGTTTTCAAGTTCTTCATCATCTCTTGATCCATAAACTGACTAAGATATCGGAGAGCTAAGGGCCAACCCCTATTGGGTTAACCAAGGTTCTAACGATTCATTCTGGTTTTGGTTGTTTATTATTGCAGGACAATGGGATGATGTTCGGACAAACCTCATAAGTACAGTATTATTGTCTTCGAGTCAGCTTTTCTATTGTTGTCACATTTTATGTTCCTTCAAGATACTTTCTTTTAAACAACAAGTTAAGACAATTATTCTTTTCTATTTGGTGGGAAAGGCTAAGATAGTGAATTAACATGTAAGAAAAAGACTCATCAAATAAATTGAACTGAGAATGAAAAAGACAATGTATTTTGATTCTTGATCAGACTCAATGTATTTAATTAGCTAGATTAATTTATCTCATATCATGTGTCACCTTTAATAAAATGTGGATAATGTACTATATTATTTGAGAAATTAAGTTTTTTTTTTTGGAAAAGTAGGTCACCTGCTTGAATGATGGACGTGTATTTAATAATAGATTATGTTCAAGGGTTTTTAGTTCAAAATCAAGACCTAACAATTAATAATTTCCTCTTTTTCTGTTTTCTGTTGGAATCAAAATTAAGCATTATATAAAATGTAATGTGGGCCGCAAAGATACCACCGAGGGTGGTGGTCTAGCGGTAAAAAATGTAGTCCCAAGTGGTTTGGGATGTGGAGGTCCCAGGTTCGAATCCCGCAATGGGAAGCGCCTGAGATTAAACCCCACAATCCCCACTCTGGACCCGCTAGTGCCCTCGTGGGGCTGAGATAACAGCTATGGCTCACCAGTTCCCTCTGGACCCAGCGGGTATGGTGCTACTATGGTCACGCCCAGGTAGGGAAGCCACTCTGGTCGCCCCCTCCTACCCAATTTTTTTTATCAAAAAAAAAAAAAAAAAAATGTGGACCGCAAAGATCATTGTCATAGCTGATGGAATAACACTATACTAATTTTCAAACTTTGATGGTCTTGTTAAATTGTTAAGAGGGCATGTGAAAGAAAATATTCGCATTGTTTGTTTAGAAAATGTGTTAACTTTTAGCACGTGATGGAGAGAGAAAGAGAGATTCTATGCAGCCCCACATTTATATCAGGGCTTGCAAAAAAAATATAAATAAATAAATAAACAAAATTGTAACTTATAGAGAAATATAAAAATAAAAATAGAAATTAACATAATTTTGAACAAGCTAGTATTACTCTATTAAGCCTTGGATATACAATATACTAGAATGCTGGGGAATTATATGTTCTTTGATAGAATTGTGGCATTTTTGGGAAACAAAATTCTAAAGTTAAGGAAATGTTGTGAAACCATTTAGAAAATTTATCATCTTGTTGTGTGAAAGAGCATCAATTGGTCTGAGTTCTATGCTAAGAAGTTCAGCTTAAAGGGCTTGAAACCCACAACTAGTCTACTACGCAACCATACTTCACTCAGACCTTTCAAGATATGATTAAATCCTATATGGAATCCCTCTCTCAAAAGCTTAGCACATTATGTATTTTTGGATCAAGGAGTAACACTACATAGACAACATTTTTCACAACTGCTAAGTTGAAAAGTTGTTAATGATTCATACAGCATTGACACCACATTATTGTCTACCATTACCACATCGATAATTGTGAAATATGTAGTGAGTTTAGGCTTATTGTATCTATATAGAAGTGAAAATATAACATAAAATAAACAATCCTGTTTTTATACATTAGACACAGAACTTCACAGGAATAATTAAGCGAGGCATATTCTTTGCAGTAGAATGTGTTCCTCCCATATTGAAAAAGACAAACACAAAATTATAATGTATCTTTTTTCTTTTTCTTCTCTCCTTTTCCCAAGGCCAGAAAATTTCCATGGCCGACCATTCACACTGCTTCTACATCCTCGTAGGACAAAAACTTTAACGTTGTCATTCCCAGAACTATAGGAGAAAGGGACAAAGAACATGTGGCCGATGATCTTCTTGTCAACTCACATCTCCTATGTTTCCATGTATATCTCTTATATTGCTCCTTTCCGTTCTTCATTTCTTTGTTTTCCTGAAAGTAACAAAATTTGAAAAGATATTTAGAACCCAAAAATGTTTGCAATGATTATATTATAATAGTAATAACCTATGAAGAAAGAGATATATATTAATACATACCTATGGATCTTTTGCAATGAAGAACTGCCTCATAAATTGAGCTCTCAGAGTCACAAGATTTGCGCCAATTATCATCAGCAGAGTAAGCTACACTTATTCTTGGAGATGTTTCTGATGAGTATACCCAATTCTTTACCACCTCATGAACTCTTTTATCAACAATTTCAGCTTTAGAACTTGATTTGCTTCTTCTTAGTCTCCGAAACAATGGCCTTAGAAAATCCAAGTACTTTTGAAATACGTGTTTTGATAGTCTTCTAGTGCTTCTAGTACTTCTAGTGCTTGAAGAACATTTATCATTTGGGACTAGGACTTTTGGTGCATGGGAATTAGAGGTGGGAATAGTACTAGAATCTGAGGCCTTACAATTATAAGCCTCCATCTTCAATGGATCAACAAAGAGAGGCATAACATAGCCATTGGAAAAAAGCTCGTCCGCGTGCACGAGAGTACTGAGAGAGGAAGATTGTGAAATTGGAAGATCAAACTTGAAATCCTGAGAATTCATAAAGAATCTCTTGGAGGGTGGCATTGTTGGATCCATCTCAATGAAGGAGGCTTCATCAGACGCATCAAGTGAGTACCTAAAGGAGCTGTCTAAGCTTTCTAATGATGGTCTTAGGTTCACTAACCAACTGTAAGAAAAGCTTTCAATTGAAAGAGGGTGTGAAGCTTCCATGGATGATAGTACTCTCTATTAAGCTATGTGGGGAATATATTGAGGAAGCAGAAGAAGACTAATATCTACACTACAAAGGGAAATGAATATATAATGTGAGGTAGTGGCAAGCATAACATATCTCTAATATGTACATATATATATACCTTAATATCCTCTTTCCCTAAAGAAATTGCTTGTGTGGTTGTCTGGCAAAAGACAACGAATTTTAATAATTGAAAAAGAAAAAAGAGAAAAGAAACAGAAATGGGAGGCCCCAACAAGAGTACAAGCCCCATAATGTACTGTTGCATCACTATTCACTAATTTACCCCACTTTTTTTTCCTTTCAATTATTTCTTTATAACTTCACAAAGAAGATGGTTCTCTTTTACAAATTTATTTTATTCACCATCAACTAGAAGTAACTAATTAAAGAGAAACAGAATCAGGTTCATGCATGATTCTTTTTTCTTTTTCATTAATCCAAGCCAACTTTAGAAATTAAAATAAGGAGAGAACAAGCACAATTGTGTCTTATGCTTTGGAATTCTTATAAACCTATACTCCATAAAAGGAAAGAAAATTATAATAAGATCAGTGTTTATAGG
Source organism: Fagus sylvatica (assembly GCA_907173295.1). Taxonomy (NCBI): domain Eukaryota; kingdom Viridiplantae; phylum Streptophyta; class Magnoliopsida; order Fagales; family Fagaceae; genus Fagus; species Fagus sylvatica. Next base: position 38,204,637 of record OU015763.1, read on the forward strand.
AAACAGGTTCATGCATGCTCCATTAATTATGCAACCTGCTCTAAAAATATAATAAAGAGTTAATCAGTTTTAATAATTTAGAATGTTTTCTCATAGTCCTATATTCTATACATTCTGGACAATATTGATGATGCTTGCCTAGCTTGCTCTGTTTTGTCATTATCTTTTGAAGTACTTAACAAATTTTGAGTGGGCATGACCAGTTTGAAAGGATGATTTCACCATTCTGATGCTTACATCCTAACTGCTGTAGCATACGAGATAGGACTCAACTTCAATCATAAATTATATGGTTGTACCATTACTATAATAATCAAGTGGTGGTTTGGATAAAACAATATTACAATACCTTAAAGGGTGGGAAAAAATTGAATGTTACAAAGGTTTACGTAGGCCATTCAGCTGCTTATGAGCTCGGTATGCTGCATTAAATTTTGGATCCCACGATTAATTTTTTATTACTCTCTAACGTAGTCTGTACAATATGGTGACCTTGATCTGTTCAAGAAGAGATGCATGCGTCAAACTCACATTATTAAACAAGAAAAATGGGAGAGACTCTAAGCAGAAATTGGTATATGCAACAAGATTATAGGACATTACCCAATAAGTTTCAATTCACACTCGGAGGTAAATATTGGCCCCTCTATATGTGTACTGGTCGATTTGTATAGTCTTTTGATAGTTGATACATCATAAATTGAGGTAAAAATTGTTACACACCATGCTGTAGACACACCATTTAATGTGGATATTATATTCATAAATTGTGGACATCAACTTTCACAAATAATAATTTATGGATATATATCTACATTTTAAGTGGTGTGTACGAAGAGTGTGCATTGTTGGTGTACATGCATCCATAAATGCAAGGCTAAATGGTCAATTCCGAGGATCACACTAGACATTAAACTTACAATTAATGAATATTCTGATTATGAAAAAAATACAAGAATATTCTTGCATGCCAATCAAATGAGACTAGACATATAGTAATTACTTGTCTAAAATATTTAAGAGTGTAAAAAATTAATGAATATATAAAATCTTTTTTCTTTTTTTTTTTTAAATTTTTAATTATTATTATTATATATTTTTTTTTATGTTTGAGTTGCATTTACACTTAAATGGTTTAACTTAGGGGGTTGAATTTAGGGTTTTTAGATGTAAGATTTTGGCTTAGGTTCTTTATGGTGAAGGGTTTTATACATATATTATGGCTCTTTGGGTACTTACTTTTAGGTTAAAAAAAAAAAAAAAAAACATAGAATCAAAGTCACTCACAACAACAAAGTCCCATAACTAATTTTGCCATTTTGGGATCGATTATAAATCCTCTCAACAAATTGAATGGTGTCAACTACATGTATTTGTTGAGATAGTGGAAGTTTTGATACAAATTTGATGCGAGTGTAAATTATAATGGGTTCATGCAAAATAGAAAAATAAAACATAACAGAACAACCACACATGGAATATAAAAATTTATATGGTTTGGCTTTAAGCTAACATTCACTGGCAATGTCAAAAATAAAGTTTCACTAAAAATATAAGGAAATTAAAATGGTAGCACAAAGGCTCTCAGAAATCTAATCCCAAATACATCCAAAATTCTTTTTTACTCACAACTAGCGCGCTATAAAAACTAGGCATGCGAAAAGCCAAAGATGTGTATCGAAGAACTAAAGCACATGACTAAATATTTATAAGCTGCAGACCCAATTAGGTGAACAATTTGTGGTGGCAAATCCAAGCTGACAAAGATTCCTAAGTTGGCTAAGGCTGGGCTACATTGTCACAAAAGGAAAGGACCAAATAATTGAGGCTGAATCAAATAATAGTAAGGAGGAACCGACTTTCCATAGGCTATGATTCTATGTGAAGAAACTAAGGTGCATTCGGCACGTAATTCAAGCCATAGTTTTCTTTTTTTCCATCATTTTATTTCATCCAAAATTATACTCTCAATCATTTTCTTAATTAATGTCATTTTTTTTTTCTACTAATATTCTTTTAGGTTTTCCTTTAATTTTTTTTTTTTTTGATTCCCTTGATTTGAATCAAATCACTTTTCTTCACTAATGCATTAATAGATCTCCTTTTATGCATGTCCAAACCATATTTTCTTTATTTTTTAATATAAATTAAAAAGAAAAAGAAAAGCTTGTAGCCCTAAAAAGTTTTAAATAATATTAATTATTTAAAGAGTTGTAGAGTCAATTACTTGGATGAGGAGTCTCTTCAACTGTATAAAAATGTGGAAAATGCATTAATTAAGTTTTGAACCCTGGTACTAAGCTACACATGCTACAGCCTACATGATACTCTTGGATGAAAAATTAATATATTTAAATTCAATTTAAAAGAGTTATATACATTCAGAAATTAATATGGAACACACCAATAAAAAATATATAATTTCATATTACTTTTTACTATACCTAATATATATATGTATATATATACTTTTCTATTATGTCTTTTTATTATAATTAACCCTCTCTAAAAGGAAAGAATAATTTAAAATATAAATATAAATATATATAATATATATATAAATATATATAAATATATATATATATATATATAATTAAAATCATTTACATTGCTAGTAGAGTGAATTAGTGACATTATGTACTTTGACATGATTGAATATGAAACTTTGAAATTATTTTTTTTATGCAATTATGCTTTATAATTGATGGATTAATTATAATTTTAATGTTAGTTTTTGTTTATGCTTTATTATTTTATATTTACTTTTATAAGTTGTAAAAATATGCTTGAAATTTATTTATTTATCTAGATTTAAAAAAAAAATCAAGATTGCTAATGTTTATAAATTTATCCCATTTATTTGTATTTTAGTTAATTATTAAATTAATTATGATATTATCACTGTCCGATTTCCAGTTGAGCCCCAACCTTACTCAAAATCTTGAGCCTCTCCCTTTTTAGGTTCTTTAAACGATTCGGTTTTTAAATTGAGTTTCCCACTCTATTTGGAAAAAAAAAAAAAATTATTATATATATATATATATATATATATATATATTATCTTAATTAATTAACTTAATTGAATAAAGACCATATATTAAAAATGAATAAGATAATACCCAAAAGTTAATACAGTAAATTATATCCGTACAAATAATATGTGAATTTTGTAGGTTGAATAAAACACAAGATTTCATGACCGACCAACCAATATCATGTATTGTTTGATTTCCCAACAATCAATAGTAATTGTGGTTCTAGTTAACTCAATTGATAAAGTTTTTTATCATTGAATAAGAAACTTGTGATCTTTACACTGAAAAGAAATCAATTAATGTCTTGACCCAATAATAAAAAATAATCATCACTAAATGGATCTCATAGATTCAAATCCTATCCTATCTATTAAAAAAGAAATATCTATGTCAATTTCTCATTAAACAAAATCTCACATATGTGATTCCGCGACATTACTGGCTTTTCATACACTAATCTCACGACATTAAGTAGGCTCTCCTTAAGAGGGGGATGTGGATATATATATAGTCCTAACTTTTACTTTTTTTCTTTTTTGGCATCAAGTGGCTGCTTTTACCTATTGAACCAACAACTATCTGAAACTTTTACCATTACACAAGATAATGGAACATTGGAACCTAAAAAAGAAAAAGAAAGATAGGCACACTTGAAAAAAGAAAGTTAAAAAGGAAAAGAAACTCACGAGAAAGTTTGAGCATTATATTTGCATTAACATTGGATAAGATTTACGAAAGGTAACTTCCAGCAACAATTCTCCAAGTCCTACCTTTCATTGCAACATCAAAACAAATACACAAAATGACACTACACATATATTTCTATTTTTCAATACAGAAATAGATAAGATCAAATGATATCCATTGACATTTTTGTCCTTGAATCAGTTAAAAGATACATCTAAAATGTGAAGGAGAAGAAGAGGAATAAGAAATATCACAAAGTTATTATTGGTAAGGAAATTTCTGCTTTTTTTCATCCACTAACAGTTAGTGGTGTTCAGTTCAGATGACCTCAAGTTGAATAGTTATATAGAAAGTTGTATCCTTTTCATTCACAATTGAACTAATTAGAATTCACAAACAATTGACAAAAATAAATATAGCAGACAATGGTCCCCAGCACTGTCGGAGAAAGAAATGAACATTGACCTATGTTTTTGGGACAAAAGTTTGAAATGGAAAGTGACTTGAAACCAATTGGTCCCCCCCTCATGTGCCTCATCAAGACAATAAGCAATTGTAAGAGAATCCAAACACTCATAAATGCAGTTTAATATAAGAAAAGAATGTTTCTTCACTATGCAAGATTTTATTACTACACTTCAGGTACCGAAAAGCTTCAAACTGGAAGAAAGAACCTTGAAACCTAACTCTGTTGCCAACAATCTGGACTCAAAACTTGCAGAGAGCAGCCTATAACTTGTTAATGAATACATGATATGCCATACTCAGTATGCAATTCATTGTACGCGGTGGATTGGTCTCAGTGGGTTGCCATAACCAACAGTGATCAAGATCACTACCTAGTCCCTACTCCCTAGGGAAACATCTACTCATTGGAAAGACAAATTTTTTTGGACTCACTATCTAATCAGCATTGGCAAGTCAATAACACTCATGATAAACTTGTCTCTTGAAGAGATGAGTTCAAACACTGTAATCATCTCTCAAAGAGACAATTTTACCAAAAATCTTTCCCAAATAATTTAAAACAGTGCTACTTTAAGGAAATAGTTTTTAAAAATGTATTATATATATAAAAGATGGCTCAATTATGTGCCAGTAAAATTAATTGGAAAAGATTGTTGCTACAATAAATAATCTATAAAAGAATGTCCATTCACAAATCCAAGTTCCTCACATCAAATTAAGGAGGAGAAATAGTCGCGGGGCTCGTGGCAGTTGTAGTGAATACCAATGTGCCACACATTACATCTATAATATCTATAATTAAATTAAAAGCCGAAGCAGAGAGAATTTTTTTTTCTTCTCCAAACAACGCCACGTCATAATCTCTGCACCCACAGACGTCCATGTCATCCTACCTTCTTTTTCACTCTCTCTCTCTCTCTCCTCTTCATCTCCCATTCTCTCTCCTCCTCACCTCTTCATCTCACTCACTATCAAAAATGGAAATAAAAATAAATTCTTCCCATTCTCCAAATTCTCATTTACTCCATCATCAATCCACAAACGGAAATGGAAATTAATTTCTTTCATTTTTCAACTTCCCATCTACACCCATTCAATACCCAAATGGAAATGGGAATAAAGTTTTCCTATTTACCTATTTCATTCCTCTCTCTCTGTGCATAATTGCCGCCCCTTTCTCTCTTGAAGAGCTCAATTAATGTCTTCTCTCTCTTCACTTAGCATTTTTATCATTCACCCCATCAATACAAATAAAAAAAAAACGGAAATGGAAAATAAAGTTGCCTATTTTCCTATGTCATTCCTCTCTCTCCACATAATTGCCGAACCCCTTCTCTTCTTCAATTAAACTGATGACCTTTCAATTGTTTGGTGGGGATAAATAGAGTGTTAGGAATTCCATAAGACATGATTACAAGTATATATGTACATACTTGGAGTAAACGTCCATGTATATTGCCAAATTACAAATCAAGAGTAACTTTATTTTATAGTCTTTGAAATCTTCGGCCCTTTCCTTTTTCTTGATCTGTTTCCAACTTTGCATCTTTCCAATGCTGGATAAGCCAAGGGTACAAGTATGTATGTATATGTTTATTTTGTATTATGATATTTGATGTTGTTGCATGCCATATGTTTGATGAAATTCATATCTGATCTTTTGATTTTCTTCCAAAGCCACTACATGAATCTTTAAAAAACAAGAGTTGTAAAGTTGATTTGGAAGAACCATTATTCTCTTAAATGTCCATGTAACTAAGTTAAATCACCAATGACTAAAACAGTCAAACGTATAAATTTTGTTGTTCATAAGAGTTTCCTCTTTTTTAGAGGGTATTTAAAATTTTGTTGTTGAAAATGCATTAATTGGTTGCTGACTATATGGAGTTCAAAATGATATGCTAAAGTGTATATACGAAAAGAAATTAATGTATTACTAAATTTTATCATAAACACTATACAAAAAATAATGCTATTGATATCAAATGTCTCTCAATTAGGAAATAATGGAAAAAGTCAGTTTTCCTTATTTGTTGTTACATGGTTCTGAAACTTTACATATATAACAATAGATTAATATATTTAATGACATATTTAAGGGGAAACTCTTCTCCCATTGTGCCACTTATGTTCCTACCATTAGATTTTTTTTTTTTTTGTTAATTATTTAATATTTTCACAAATTATGGTTTACCTCTCTAATGGGTTTCAAAATATTCCTAATGAGTGATTTTTTTTTCATGCTCTATTTAAGATTTGCATATACGCTCAGATTTTAATCTAATCTTATTAATTGATTTATGTTTTCATGTTTTTCTGTATGTTGTATTGCTACATGTATCATTGACTAACGCTAGAAATGTAAATAAACCCAATCAATACAATTTTTCACTTATCTACAATAATAGATGATTAGTTGTACCTTTCTTTTTTTTTTAATAAATCCCGTGCATCGCATGGGTTTGCGACTAGTTATAGTTAGCATGTGAGCCCAGACCCATGCATTTGTAATGCACGGCACTATTCATGCTTATTGGCCAACAGAGTATGGTTGCTAGCAAGCTGCAAAATTTTAACAGCAAACCAGAGAAGGATTACCAAGATTAAACTAACTTAGGTAATTGTACACAGTGGGAAAACCAATGGTAAATGAAAACGGATTTAGAAAAAAGAAGTACAGAACAATATTATTTCATGAGATCTAAAAATACAAAAGCATTCCACAAACTATGCAACAACATCGATGGTAAAAGGTTCCTTGACCGGGCAAAGACAACACCCATTACCACCCCAAGAAATATAAGCGGTAGCATCCTTAGCATATTGAAATGTGCCAAAGCAAAAGCTACTGAACTCACTAAAATTGAGCACCATACAGGCATGTACTTGGTCAAGGAAGGAAGAAGGAATCCACGGAAAACAATCTCCTCCCAAATAGGGGCACAAACTGAAACTACTACTGCATAGAGGGCCATTGCCACTGGGTCTCGTGCCACAATCGATTGCTGAACATTAGAGACAGTGACAGGCGTAGAAGGAAGAATAGGCAATAAATTTAGGTTGATCTGTGAGAGTCGGTTGACAAGGGGAAACATGAGGCAGCCCAAACCAACATCGAATTGCCACTTCCCTTCAAGGCTAAACTTGAACCAGTTAGATGGAAGGGGATGAAACCTTGTGAGGCAGTGATGCAGGATTGCTATCCCAGCAAGACCTTCAGCCACATCATTCAAGAGGCTGTACAAGGCTTGCCCTCTGTATGTCAAGGATTCCTTTCTAAATCCTGCTGTGTGGACTAAAAATGGAACTACCCAAGATCCTACTAACCAGAATGAGGCAATCCAGAGAAGCATAACCTGCAGGACCAAAAAGTCTTACTTTCCAATTCTAATTATTCCTTTCCATTCATATGCATCATGACTAACAGCAAAATAAATGATTTTTCATTTACTTCTCATGAAATTTAAATTTCAAAGTCAATAAGATAACATTACTAAAATTGTTAAAACCTCTATTCATATATAAAGATATGATTGATGATATGTAATCCAAACTTTAATAAAAACAAAAAGGCTTCAAAGACATTTGGAAGTTCTTCAATTAAATACTTCATCACAAAGCCAACACCATGCTTGCACATGCATCAGTCTCTCACCAAGGACTATCAAATCTGTCACGCTTTTCCCTAGCCACCATGTTTAAACAAATATGAGCATGCCAAGACACATCTTCTCAGCACCATACTACCACCTCCCACACCACCATTCACCTCTTTCATAATGCAACCATCACCATCCTAGGCATATATATCATGCGCCTCCTAACCAATACTTTGGGTGACTCCTAAGGGATTTCTCCTTGTAATTACTTGGTGTTTGTAGGATGGGGGGACTACACTCACCTAGGGACTAGTTAGGTGCTCTAAGAGTCTTAAACACCCAGTCACCCACGTAAGCAAAAAAAAAAAAGTTGATTAAGTTCTGAACGTTCTTTAGATATAAATATTGTACTACTAATTTTATAAGTCACTGAAACTTTCTTTGTTCACTTTGTTTAATTTCAATTTTTTTGTTTTTGAAAAGTTTTGGGGAATTCAAAAAATTGTGCTAGTAAAATTGATAATATCTAAGCAGTTCTTATCTGCAACTGCTTTTCAGCAAGATCTCCATCTTGAAAACAGTTTATTAGGATATCCCCTTAATCTTAGACAAAACTAAAGTTGAATATAAAACTCGACTCTAAGCCATGATAACAATAAAGGGTTGAAACTGTCATATATGCAACTCTTTTTGTAGGCCCATATCGAAGGAATGCCCCTTTAAGTAGAAATTCAACTCAATAAGCAGACATATATAAGTCTCACCAAAAGGGGAAGAGAAACAGACAGCAAGGGGGGAAGGATAGAAGCAAAGGTTATACAGGCATGTTGGAAACTATCAAATCAATGGTAACTAGAACTAGAAAACACAGTACTAAAAGAGGAATATCACATAACATCTAACTAATATAAAGACAATGCTTCACCTGTATTATGGTCTTTGCTGTCCATGGCACTGTCCAAGGTTCTGCACCAAAAAGTGCATCTGTAACCTGAAAAATTATCAAAAAATCATCACCAATCCTGAGGATGTGCAAAACACTTAGGTATCATTCTTTAAAGATGATAAACAACGTTATATAAGTGAAAAACACTTTGTGCAACAAGTCTTTAAGCTGAAACTTTGTGAGAAACACTTCATCTATTAGTAGATTTTGTTTGTGATAGTTATGGACTTAAAAAGGATCAGGTCAATTCCAATACTAAGGCTTTGGCCAATAGGTCCATAATAATCATGCACTGACCAATAGTAGCTACTTTTTGGTTAGAGTACTTTATTGGAATCGGGTTCCGAAAATCCTTAACTAAAACATGTAAGGGAAAGTAGGCACCAGGCTTTACTAGTTACAAGGTGTTCAAAAATGATTATGCCTCTAGTCTTAATGGGTTCAGGATTTAATTAGGAAGAACATTATATACAGATACTCCTCATCCAGAGACTAAAGATCATTGCACAAGTGGTGTAAACGAAAATCCCACCTTTCTAAGTCTCGAAATCCAATCTTTCTGCACGTCATCTATTTGATTGAACCCAGGATTCACCAATTCTTCAGACAATTTATCTTCTACAAACTTGGACTCGGGTATTGCGGATGAAGATTCTTGATGCCTAAAGCACAAAGATCTCCATTTCTACAAAACAATAATGATTTAGCTGAGAATAATAAGGACCAAGAAAAAGAAAAAAATTCATCTTAAAATTAAATATAAGTAAATAAACAAGCAATATAAAGTCTGATGATGTAGATGAGGAATCTCCATACAGAAGAGGAATTGGGATGGAAAAAGACTTAGTTGTACAGCCAGTGGAAAAGAGCAGAAAGAAAGGTGATTTCCATAAGTGGAAGCTGAGATCAAGGAAAAAGGCCTCAGTTGGTAATGCTTTTGAAGCAAATCCACTTTCAAGGTTACGGGTTGTTACATTGGTATCAAATGAAGAAGATACAGCACCTTAAAACAGAAAGTAGAGCTTTAACTGTAGAGCTCTAGTAGTAGAGCTTTTGCAATGTAGAGCTTTAACTGAAAAGCTCTTTAACATTTTGGACATTTGGCAATTACAGTAACTTAAATAGTATTTTAAAACTCTGAAATTATAAATCATTAACAGAAAATTGTAGAGCATTTCCCTACAATAAAAAAAAAAAAACTCCAAATTTCAGCTTTTCCTTGTAGAGCTTTTGAGGAGCTTACCAAACACTAACATTTCGGAGTTACCCAATTTTAAGCATCATTGGACCCTCATGCGAGCGCCCTCTGCCCAAGCAATACGCTGCAAAGTTTGAGTTTGGAAATCCGCCTTTCTAAAATTAGAGGTTAAGACTTAAGACTACCTACCATTACCAACCACCTCTTTCAAATTCCATAAAAATGGAAACTTTGTGAATTGGGTATGACCTTTTATTTGTCATCAGTTCCAAAAAATGAGCAAAAATCAATAGTGCCTAAATTACAGAAAATTGATCACTTTTGTAATTAGCTAATCAATCATTTATAGGATTTTTTTTTTTTATACCTCTAATGCTTCCAATGGAAGCTCTAAGCAGTCTCAAAGTTTATTGTTTGAATTGGAATTCATCACAAAACACCAAAGTAGAAGAATACATAATAAAATTTCATTCTTTTTTTTTTCTCAGCAAATCAAATAAAACATAACATATATATAGGAGAGAGAAAGAGAGGGGTTACCTTTGTTGGATAGGTATATAGGGTTGCAGTGAAACGTAGGGTTGAATTGAGAGAGAATTGGGTGGGTCTCGAAGGCTTCAAAACCCTAACCCTAGAATTGGGAGGAGAAAGAGAGTGGCAACAAGGGGTGGTTGTGGTTGACATCGTGGCGGCACCGGATTGGTCGGAACCCGGGGGTCCAGAGGGCTCGGATTACGCATCAGATATACAATTGAAATCCTAAGTCCCAGATATGTTCTATGAGTTGTGGCTTGAACCTGAACCGTTGAAGTTTCAACGAACACAAGCGGAGATAGCTGCGACGCCGTTTTGAGAGAGAGAGAGATTATGTGTAATTTTGTTTTTGCCCCCTAAAACAAAATTAGAATTTGAATATGCATTCTTACATTAAGTGACGTTTGGATTTAAGCTCTTCTTTCTATATCTGTTGATCAATCTTTACAATTAATTTTAATGTGGGTTTTAATTAGCTTAATTGATAAAAAATTTTGTCGTTGAAATAATGTTAAAGGTGTGAATCTAAAATTTGAAATTTTAAGGGAAGAAATCAAAATTACGAAATTGTTTCAATTTAGAACCTTGATTCATTTCCATTATTCATTTATGTTATCTTGTGACTAGCTACTAATGTACCAAATATGTGATGGGTTTAGTAGGACAATGTGGCTTGACATAAAAGGCTACAAAGAACTTGTGGAATACCTTCCAACAAGTGCTTCCAACAAGTGAACACATTGCCTATACGGATATACATCACATCATTAGACAAATTCGTCACTGCCAATTTGGATCCCGCTTTGGAAATCTATAAATATATACAACTTCAATCAATGATATTGGTTATTTGATATTAATGGTAGTGGGTTGATGCTTTTTTCTTTGAACACTTGTAGTTCTATCGTAGTCTGCATGTGTCAATTGAAAATGATGGGAGAAGGATTTTCTACTTCGATGCAAAGAAATTTTAGAGGAACTTGATCTAAATGTCAAATTAAAATGAATGTGCCTTAAATGTATATTCACTCAAAATCATTATACAAGTGCCTAAAATTCAACAACAGGTGATTCACTTGGTTGGTCCATTTAGACATGACCAACTACCTTACAAAGTTGATAAATGTTGAAAAAGAATTGCATATGAATTCCGCTTTCATCAATGTCAATTTTGATGGAGCTATTTCATTGTTAATGTCAAAGTGCAGGCTCTGATATGTCATGCCAATACAAGAAAATATAGAAGCTTCTGTTTAAATAGAAATCTCCCACTTAAAAGTCCAAGTTAGTTTAACCTCTTGTTCTCTCCATAATACACACACAATCAACTTATATAAGCATCGTAGTACAGTTATATATAACTGTACATACAAATAAATAAACATGTTATATGAATATTCATCTTATATGTGAGAGAATATATATATATATGATCATGTTTAAATGCGACTTGATTAGTTGATTATTAACTGGCAATACTGTTCTGAGTTTCTGACCTTGTTGGAAGAAAAATTGTTAACTACATGCCATCCTTTTTTCTGATAGTTACTGCCGAATTGAAGTGAATGCCTTTATTTTGACCCCAACACAACAGGCATTTACCAACCAATACCATTATCGTAGCTAAATAACAGTTTCAGATTAAGCAATCCAAGTTTTGATCTAACGCCACCATGAGCTCAATAAGTCATCATCCTTCCCTAAATGGGCGGTGGTACCAAAATTCGTACCGGTCCAAATCCTCACTTTCTTAAAGTGTGAATATCTGAATTTTGGTCATGCAAATAATTAGAAGTACGTGTCCAAGTCCTAGGCCTTTGGCCTTTCGAGTTTCGACTGGCCACATGGCTAAACACAGACCCTACAGTCCATTTGAAGGCCACAAAGGAATAAACACGTGCCAATTATCCAATTATATCTCTTTAGCCGACCAATATTTGTTGCAACCTTTTTCAAAGTTTAGCTCACCCACCACTATACACGTGTTATGATGATCCATATTTCTTGCCCACATTAAAACTCTCTCGGCTCCTTTTAATTCATCATCTTTTTTCCCATACAAAAACAGTAGCTAAACCTTTTTAAGCTCAACACTACTTTAACATCAATACCACTGGCCACTTTAGCTTCCCATGGCTACTACTTCTTCTTTTTGTATCTTGTTCTGCTTAGTTCTAGCCAGTTTTGGTGCTTGCATGGCTAGCCACATTGGTTTGGGTTCGAGACTGCTGGCTAGTCAGGACCAAGCATGGGTTTCAGATAATGGCACGTTTGCTTTTGGGTTCACTCCAGCGGAAAGACGTGATCAGTTTGAACTAGCTATTTGGTTTGCGGAGCTTCCTGGAGATCGAACAATAGTTTGGTCAGCAAATAGGTAAGTTCCAATAGACCTCATCAATTTAATTAGCCCTTTATAGATTTGAGTGTTATTAATTGTGCATGCATGGTCTAAATTAGTTTTTTACTATAATCACTGTCCTAAAACTTCTCACCTATTATATTAGATTTGTGTTGCATTAGAAAGTTCAAGCTAGTGTAAGTGTGTAACTTTTATTAACCTTACACATTTATAATAACTGGACGTGTTTTTTAGATAAGGACAGTCATCTGTACACACTATTTATGCAAACGAACTATCCGTATATACCAGCTAAAACGTGGATATATATATTCATAAATTGTAAATAATCCTGGACATTAAAATCCACAGTAGATGGGTTATCAAAAAAGAAGAAGTTCACATTGGATAATACTAATCATTTTAACAAATCCGCTATTAGATTACATTGGTCCTTATAAGTTATATACCTTAGAAAGTCGGGATGAGTACTTGTTTCTGATATTTCCATTACCTAAGTTTGTAGAATTGTAGTGGTGCAAAGTCCTTGAGAGAGTCTAATACATAATAGAGTGGATATGGTTACTGGTTTTCTAGCTTAAAAAATAAAAATAAAAATCATGAACTATTCCTCCATCTCTATTCTTTACTAAGGCTTTTGCAGGTAATATATGAATCCGATCAATTAAGTGACCAAAATTTCATTTTCTCTCAATCCAATATAGAAACTCTCCAGTCACCAAGAACTCAATCTTGGAGCTCGACACCACCGGAAACCTTGTCCTCGTTGACGGCGACACCACTGTCTGGATGTCCAACACTTCCGGTGCACGCGTAGAATATGCAGTCATATCAGAATCCGGCAACTTCATTCTCTATGGCATGCCCAATGAGACTATATGGCAGAGTTTTTCACACCCAACTGACACTCTACTCCCAAACCAACCTCTAACAGTCTCATTAGAGTTAACAACATCTAATTCATCAGCTTCACAAGGTGGCTATTACACTCTCAAAATGCTTCAACAACCCAATTCACTAAGCCTTGCTTTGACATATAATTTGCCTGAAAGTTATGACAACTTGCCTGAATCTTACACCAACTATTCCTACTGGCAAGGACCTGATATATCAAATGTGACTAGTGGGGATGTTGTAGCAGTCCTAGATGAAGCTGGAAGCTTTGGAATTGTTTATGGTGAATCATCGGATGGTGCTGTGTATGTGTACAAGAATGATAATGATAAAGGAGGATTGTCAGCAACCTCAAACAAGACAATAAGGTTGTCGGTTCTTCGAAGATTCTCACTCGAGACTAATGGAAATATACGTTTGTATAGATGGGATGATGATGTAAATGGCTCACGCCAATGGGTACCAGAATGGGCTGCAGTGTCGAATCCATGTGATATTGCTGGAATTTGTGGCAATGGGATATGTAATTTGGATAGGAGCAAGACTAATGCTACTTGTACATGTTTACCGGGTACTTCTAAGGTGGAAGGTAGTAGTCAGTGCTCGGAGAACTCGTCTTTGATTGGAAAATGTGATTCACAGCATAATAATTCAACATCCCAGATAAAGATTTCAACGGTGCAGCAAACGAATTACTATTATTCTGATTTTTCTGTAATAGCAAATTATAGTGATATTGCAACAGTATCAAAGTGTGGGGATGCTTGTTTATCAGATTGTGAGTGTGTTGCTTCTGTTTATGGGCTTGATGATGAGAAGCCTTATTGTTGGGTGTTGAGGAGCTTGGACTTTGGTGGGTTTGAGGATGCTGGCTCAACTCTGTTTGTGAAGGTTAGGTCTAATGGTTCAAACACACCAGAAGGCAATTCTGGGGGTTCTTCAAAAGGGTCTGGGAATGTGCGAGAGAAGATCTTGGTTATTCCAATTGTTCTCAGCATGACAGTGCTCATTGGATTGCTTTGCTTGTTATTATACTATAATATTCATAGAAGAAGAGCTTTAAAGAGAGCTATTGAAAGCTCCTTGATCTTGTCAGGTGCTCCATTGAATTTTAGCTACCGTGAGTTACAAATCCGTACATGGAATTTTAGCCAGTTGCTTGGAACAGGTCAGCATAGCAATGCTAATTTCAACAAACAGAGGATTTTGTATTAATTATATAGTGTTTTTTATCATGTATATTTATACTAAAGTAATTAGTGCTTGTTTTTCAGGAGGATTTGGGAGTGTATATAAGGGAAGCCTAGCAGATGGGACCTTGGTTGCTGTGAAGAAACTAGATAGGGTATTGCCTCATGGAGAGAAGGAATTTATAACCGAGGTGAACACTATTGGCTCCATGCATCACATGAACTTGGTTCGGCTCTGTGGATACTGTTCTGAGGGGTCACAAAGGTAAGTAATGTTCCTTGGCACTCATTTTTGTTACATTTTGACATATATGTAACAACTAAAAATGTCCATTGGCTATTACATTTCATTTTTTGGAGCTTTTATGATTGATATGGTTTAAAGTAGATTCTGCACTTAGATCACCTTTCAAAGTGATTTTAAATTTAACTTGTTTTAATTATTCTGGCCTGACATTTTTTTTTTTGGCAGGCTTCTAGTTTATGAGTTCATGAAAAATGGATCCTTGGACAAATGGATCTTTCCTTCATATAAATGTCACGACAGGCTACTAGATTGGCCAACTCGTTTCCATATAGCAGTTGCTACAGCACAAGGGATTGCATATTTCCATGAGCAGTGTAGAAATCGTATAATACATTGTGACATAAAGCCAGAAAATATTTTGTTAGATGAGAATTTCTGTCCTAAAGTATCTGATTTTGGACTAGCTAAGTTAATGGGAAGAGAGCACTCACAAGTTGTCACTATGATCAGAGGAACTAGAGGCTATTTGGCCCCAGAGTGGGTTAGTAACCGCCCTATAACTGTAAAAGCTGATGTTTACAGTTATGGAATGCTTCTTTTAGAGATTGTTGGGGGGAGGAGAAATCTCGACATGTCTTTCGATGCTGATGAATTCTTCTACCCAGGATCGGCTTTTAAGGTATCCTATGATGTCTTGCTCAAGCTAGTTAGATCAATGAAGTATTATTGGATTCTTCAGAAACAACTTTGAGATTAACGTTTCATAATTAATGATATATAGTCATGATTTTTTTGCATAAGCATCAAGGTGAAGATATGCCTTGGTTAATTTCCATTAGATACTCTTTGAAATTCTACCTACTAATCACCTCTCCCATGCCCTGCAAAAATAGGAGCTTGTGCATTGAGTACAACCAAATGTTAGCATCCAAAAGATTAGATAGGCTTCACAGTTTGTCTACTTTTATTGATGTGTCTATTTTGATAATTACCCTTAGGCACAACTTATAAACATTCATGGACTACTACTACTCAGTTTTTGCTGATTGCTATAACTCATAAACAAAAGTGCTAGTTGTATGACTAATACTTAACTATGACAATGTTTATTTCTTTTAGGAGATGACAAATGGGACACCAATAAAAGTTGCAGATAGGCGATTACAAGGAGCAGCGGAAGAAGAGGAGCTCATGCGAGCTCTGAAAGTCGCATTCTGGTGCATACAGGATGAGGTATTCATGAGACCTTCAATGGGGGAAGTGGTGAAGATGTTGGAAGAATCAATTGACATCAACATGCCACCAATGCCACAGACGGTTCTAGAGTTGATTGAGGAAGGCCTGGATCAAGTATACAAAACAATGAAGAGAGATTTCAATCAGTTCAGCTCCTTTACCATCAATAGCCATCCTTCATCTCATGCTACATGTAGTTATTCCACAATGTCACCTAGATAGTAAAGGTCATTAAAGCAAAACAAAATTTTGATTGGACCATGAAATTGGAAAACAGCTAAAAGTTACTCAATATTGTGTTGTCCATACATCGATTCCATCAAACATTTGAAATTTTTTTTATTGCATTCTTTTTGTCAAGACGAGATCATATATAAATAAACAAGTAGGCGATCAATTCAATGACTAATAAAGCAAGGAAGTACAAGAATTTATTAGGAAGTAATTTAGACATAATTCTTGATGAAGGAGCTGTAGCCAATATAATGATCATAATCAAGGCCAGTTGGGGCCCAAAGCGTGGACTCTAAATTCGGCCTTTTTTGTATTTTTTTTTTTAAATAGGGCTTTTTTACTTCATATTATAAGTAGGGGGTCTCTCTCTTCTTTTTTTTTGGCAATATTGTAGTATAACTTTTGTTTATGTAAAATCTATTCTATAGCAACATCAATACATATATAGGCTTCTACCATCAACTATATATATATATATATATATGAGAAATTTTTTTCTTCCTTTTTTAAGCTATGGAGCCTTTTGTAAGCTTTCTAAAATTTCTAAAATTGTTAGGCTTAAAGTGACCACTTTAGCCATGGAGCTGACATTGATCATAATACTTTGACGAAAGTATTACGCCTCCATATTTAGCCGAGTTCAACTGCTGGAATATATGAAGTCACTTCATCAAACCAATAAAAATAAGTCATTCGTGTACTCGCAACTCAACTTCAAATCCCGTTTATATCAAAAATTAATTGGTGTCTTGACTTGATGGTAAGAGCAATCATCATGGAGTGGATGTCATAGGTTTAAATACTATTACAACTATAAAAAAAAAAAACACTTTAACTATCACCTGTATTGGATTCCTTGAATTTTTATGCACTCACAATTAATGGAGAGAATAATTATAAAGTATTGTCTTACAATTAATCCAAGTTATTGTAAGACAAACATGATAAAAGCCTAAAAGAGTAAAAGGTGACTTGGCAAAAGTACTCAGGCTAAGCCATGGTTATTAGAATCCCGATTCGAATCTTAAAATCTTACGATTTTACGACTCAACATTTGGAAAACGATTCGAATCTTAACTGAATCTTAAAGGTGGTAGAATCTTAATAGAATCCCGATTTGAATCTTAGAATCTTTAGAATCCCGATTTGCTTCCGATTCTATACGATTCTACTGCACAAGGTTTATTCGGATTTTTTGGATTTTTTTTTTTTGGGCCTCCAATGAAAATTTGGCTTATATTGGACTAATTTTTACTTTTTAGTATGTTAGTACTTATTACTTAATAGCCCACCTTTTTTTTTTTTTGATAAAAGAAGCCCACCATTTTACTATTTTAGTATGTTAATGACTTAATATTAGACTGTTACTACTTATTAGCCCG
The DNA here is from genome assembly GCA_907173295.1 of Fagus sylvatica. Lineage (NCBI taxonomy): Eukaryota > Viridiplantae > Streptophyta > Magnoliopsida > Fagales > Fagaceae > Fagus > Fagus sylvatica. The sequence goes on from OU015763.1 coordinate 38,222,646, forward strand.
CCCATAATTTGGAGGACATCTCTTCAGATGATGAGTGGATAGCTGCAGAAGAGAGTCCAAATGAACCAAATAAAGAATGGCCAAGTGTCTTTCATAGGGATGCTCAAGAGGAAGATGAAAATGGTAAGTGGGTTTTAAATCTTGTGAGTTATGAGTTATGACTTCCTTATTTGATCTTTATAAAATTTTGAATACAATTTATTTTTGTTCTTTTTTGCTAGGTGATAAAGATAAAGAAGTTCATAATCTTAGTGATTGTGAACTTGAAAATGAAGTAAGAGATTTTGATGATCTTCCCATGGATTTAGATGAAAGAAATGACATTTATGATGAAGGTCTTCCATTAGAGGACAACATTCATCAAATCAATGATGATTTTGGTTTTTAGATCTTGGGAAATATTTTGATTTATGTAGTGTTAAGTGTTAACTATGTTATTATTTGGAACATTATGTATGTTTGTAGTTAAGTGTTAACTATGTTATTATTTGGAACATTGTCATTATGTATGTTTGTAGTTATGTAGTATTAAAACTTGGAACTTGAAAGTTTGAACAATGATGATTTTGGTTTTTAGATCTTGGGAAATATTTTGATTTATGTAGTGTTAATTGTTAAGTGTTAACTATGTTATTATTTGGAACATTATGTATGTTTGTAGTTATGTAGTATTAAAACTTGGAAGTTTGAAGTTTGAAATTTATCATTTGGTATTTAATAGTTGATGATTTATTGCATTTTATAAATTTTATGCCAAAACTTATTTATTTTTCAATGATTTTTTAACCTATGTTATGAATTATAATTATTTATATATTATTTATTTTTTATTTACGGAAGTAGAATCTTACGATTCACGATTCGATTCTACGATTCGATTCGCGAAACCCTCCCAACGATTCAAGGTAGAATCCCGATTTTAATAACCTTGGGCTAAGCAATACAATATGTACTATTTTGGGGGGCCTCACAAGTTTGAAAAAAATAATAATAAACGCAAGCACAATTTAACAAAAAAAAGACGTAAGCAGTTGAAAAGATTTAAAAAGTAAAAATATCAAGGATGAAATCTGATACATACCCAGAGCTGAAAATATTGAAATGTAAAAAAGAGATGAACAAATAAAATCAATCCACTTTCTTTTTCTTCTTTCTTCATGGGCCCGAATGGGCTTGCTCTGAGGGGAAGGAAAGTATCGAATCAAATATCACTCAAGCAACATCAGGATTCCCTTCTTCAAAATATCTCAACATTATTTGAGGAGCTTTAGCAAATTCGCATGGGACCTGAGTCAAGCCGAAGGTCATTTTCTCATATTACTCTTTTTTTCTTTTTTTTTTTCTTAACACTATTTGAGGAAATTTAACACGTTGTAAGAGGCTTAAAGTGTTTGAAGAAAGGTCTGAACCAAACTAATTTATCAACGTTTGCCTGATTTTGTAATGTTTCATGTACAGTAATTGCCTAAGGACCTTCATCTACGTTTCAGTAAGAGGAAGACAGAGCCACTAATGAGTGATGATTCCAGATCGAAGACCCACCTCAAGTTTCCTCTCCAACCACTTTGAGGACTATAAACCAACAACTTCGAGGTATAAATCCCAACCAAAAATTCTTCATAGCTTTGTTCATAACATGGCAAAATAACATTAATTTGTTTTAGTGATTGGCGTCATTGTGAGGATCTTTGTTTTTGGGTTTTAGTGATGTTGTTTGTAATTGGTTCTTCTTTAAATTTAAGGTCCGAAAATGGCCTTTAGAGCTAGTCACTGTAAATATTCCTTCCAGCAAAAAATCCTCCAATTGCCAATTTGCACTAACACAGTGCTACGGTATTAAAGAGGATAATGTTACTGAATTGGGTTTGGTTTGTGAGTGCCTATGCCACAATTTTGTTGATGAAATTGGTTTTGAATATATATAGGACCATCAAAATCTAATGTTTCAAACGACTGATGGGTAATTTAGTTTGAGATCTTTATTTCTTTACCAAGACGACTACAATATATCATTTTAGGAAAAATAATATTTTTTCAAAATATTTGGATTTTACATTATAGTATGGCGTCTAGTTGTTAATGAATTGAATTCTCTTTTTATTTTATTTTTTATTCCCCAAAAGTTAATAAATTGAACTTTAGTAATTAAAGTAGATTCCTAATTTAGTAGACTTATTACTTAAGGCAGTGGTTTCCTCATTTCTGAATATTTTGCATCTACTCGTTTTCCATCTCTCTCATAGGTTGCTTCTTCTTCTCCCCCCACCCCCTTTAAATACTCTGATTTGGAAGGCCAGGATATTTGGAATTAAGAAAGGGGTAAAAAAAAGGGTCCATCATTGTATTGTTAAAATGAATTATAGTAACACAATACTTTTATGCTTAGTTCTTTCAATTTTTGCTTGAAGCATTCAGTTACATTTGGTCATCCGAATTTCAGTTTTTACTAACTAATTGAATGTTATATTTCTACATAATTTTTTATTTTGGGTCATGTAATGATAGGCTAGACTCACCGATTATTGTTCTCTCTTTTGCAGGCCTGAGACAAATGTTATCCAAAAAATTGTGATTGTGATATTAAATAAATTGGGTAATATGTTCTCTGTAGTTATCAAGGAATTAGTAGGAATAAATTCCCAAGTGGAGAAATTGATGTCACATTTAGCTATTGGGTCAAGCAATGTTCGCATTATTGGAATTTAGGGCATTGGGGGAGTAGGTAAGAAAACTCTTGCTAAAGTTGTTTATGGAATGGTTTCCAATCAATTTGAAGTTTGTAGTTTTATTGTTGATGTTAGGGAAGATTCTGAAAAGTATAGTTTACTTCAGTTACAAAAAAGAAGACTTTTGAATGATCTTTTGATGGAAAGAGATGTGAATATACATGATGTTGATATTGATGGAGTTTTCATGATCAAGAATAGGTTACGTCACAAAAAGATTCTTCTCATTCTGGATGATGTAAATGATTTAGAGCAATTGGAGAAGTTAGCTGGGGAGCATGGTTGGTTTGGTCCAGGTAGTAGAGTTATCATAACAACGAGAGATAAGCATTTGTTGGTCACACATTCAATAAATGAGATATATGAGGTTGAAGCATAACTTTTTAGTTTGAAAGCTTTTAAAAATGATCATCTTGCCGAATATTATGCAAAGTTGTCCCAAGATTTTGTATATTATGCTAAGGGTCTTCCTTTAGCCATTGAGGTTTTGGGTTCTTTTTTGTACAAAAGAAGTATTGATGAATGGAAAAGTGAATTAAATAGGCTCAGAGAATCTCCTGAAAGAAAAATTCTTAATGTACTTCAAATAAGTTATGATGGACTAAGAGATATAGAGAGGGAAATTTTCCTAAATGTGGCATGTTTTTTTAATCACAAGGATCAAGATAGTGTCATAAAAATACTAGATTATCTTAACCTTCACCCTAGAATTGGATTAAGCGTTCTTCTTGAGAAATCTCTCTTAAAATTGAATATCAATCATTTGTGGATGCATGATTTACTACAAGAAATGGGTTAGGACATAGTTCGTCAAGAGTGCCCTCAAGATCCTGGAAAGCGTAGTAGATTGTGGTTGTATAAAGACATTGACAATGTGATGACGAAAAATATGGTAAGAGATTATTTAAAGAACCTAAGCATATACCACAATGCTATTTAAGCGATTATGTATTCAACAAAGTTTTTTTTTTTTTTAATAAGAACAACATAGTTTAAGTTTAAATTATAATAGTTCTAGTAATCATGCAATTTAACTAATTTATTGTTTTCTAATTATTAGGGAACAAAAGGCAATTCAATATATAGTTCAAGAGTCAGCTGGACCAAAAAAGGTTGATTGGAATAGTGAAGCATTTTCAAAGATGCAAGGTCTAAAATTGCTGATAATTCATGGTGTTCAACTTGTGCATGATCTCAAACATTTTCCTAATAGCTTAAGATTTCTTGATTGGTATGGATACCCTTCAAAATCTTTGCCATCAAGTTTCCATTCAAAACAACTTGTTGAACTTCAAATGCACCATAGCAATCTTGAATGACTTTGGAATGGAAGAAAGGTATTCCCGCATACAATTTTATTTTTAAGTCTAATTAAACTGTAAGGTTTTGTAGAAGCTAATTGTTTTACTTCCTTTTGTGGGCTTTTAACAGTCTTTTGAGAAGTTGAAATCCATCCACATTGATTTCAAAATCCAGTAAATATATACTGATAAAAAAAAAAAAAAAAAATTCAGTAAATATTAAATACATTAAGGCACAAGGTTGTATGTCATTGGAAATGTTACTAGATCAATTGGGTTCGTGTTCTTTAACCAAATTGGATCTAAGTGACTCCAATCTCAAGACAATCCCCAATAATATTGGTTCGTTATCCTCTTTAGAAATTTTAAATCTAATGGGAAATGATTTTGTTTGCCTTACTGAAAGCATCAGTTGAGTATCTAATTTGAAATCAATGTGGTTGGATAATAGCACGAGTCTTCGATCATTGCAAAAGCTTCCATTAAAAATTTGGGACATGAGGGCAAGGGGTTGTAGCTCACTGCAAATGTTACCAGATCAATTAAAAGTAACACAATTCTCCATTTTGATGATTGCTTCAAATTGAGTGCGAATCAAGGCTTCACTGACATGTACATTGCAATGATAAAAAAGTACCTTCAGGTTTCTCTCATACCCTGTCTTTGTTCCTCTCTTTTTGTCTCTCGTTAAGTTCTAAACATCATGCTTTTGTATTTTTTAGGGACTCCGCTCTCCTGAAGATGTAGATAGTATGAACATTGTTATTCCTGGAAGTGAAATTCCGGAGTGGTTTAGCCATCAAAGTGTGGGGGCTAAAGTGTATATGAAAGTACCTTCTCATTTGTATAATGACTGCATTGGAATGGCTGTTTGTGCTGTATATTGTCATACGAATTGGAATGGGTGTATACTTTTCTGGTCTTTGATAGTCAAAGGAAATCAGAAAAATCTTGGACAACTACCAAGCTATATCAACATTCAAAAGAAGTTATTGGATCACCTTTGGCTAATCTATGTGACTCCTGAAATTTTCAATGAGGAATTGATGATATCAGTGTGGGAATGTGATGCGAATGGATTCTGTCAGATTGGCATTAGATTTAAACCCACCGACGACAATGTTGAGGTGAAGAAATGCAGGTTCTGTATGGTATACAAGAAAAACATAGAAGATCTCATCCAAACTACAGCTCAATGTAGCAACAACAGTATCATTCCTTATGAGGGCTTGGATGTTCCCCATCATAATTTCTACAATTTGATAGTGGTAGCAGAAGGTAAAAAGGTCAAGCGAAGCTGTAATGACTATGATGGGGCTGGACCTAGTGGAGAAGGAAGCTCTAATGACGCACCACACCCAAAGAGGATTGAAAGACTCCTAGAATTCATGGACCTTGGTAACTCTGATGGTGAGGAGTCAAGTGAGTTCAAGGAATGTGATGAGGAGCTAGGTGATTCGCAGAAATCTAGTGAAAGTGACCTAGAAGGTTAATCAACTATTTTTTACTTGTAAGTCATTGACTGTCATTCTTCTTAATTTAAGTTTTGTTGGTTGCATTTTTTTTCTTCTTTCCTTTGGGCTAAACTAAAATATTATTTTGCTAGTTGTACTTAGTTTCATTATTGGCAATTATTCCAACTCGTCCCAAACTCTCAATAATTAAAACTATATCGTTTCACCTTTTTTTTTTTTTCTTAAAAAAATTATAAAATAAAGTGACTAGGGTCATTTTGGTTCAGTAATTTGTGTTACTTATTTGTGGTGATTGCACCTTCATGGAAGATTATTGGAATTGTTCGTGAGGAGAAACTGTCACATGGCTAGGGGACAAGAAGACAAGTGCAATTGATTGTATGCTCATGGTTTTGATTCTGTTATGTTGCCTATAGTTTGAACTATTATGTGGTTTAATTTAAAATATGTGAATAGCTGATTTTTTTCGCTTTTGTATGCTTCCTTCTTTTTTTTTTTTTTTATAAGGTTCACGGTGCTGCTGTTATGCTTTTGGGAAATGTACATTGTCCAAAGAAGAAGAATGTTGAGGAGTTGTTCAATATTTTTTGGGATCCAATATTAGTGATTCAGAAGTTGTTGTGTAAGAGTGATGTAAGAGCAAGACGATTCCTTTTCATTATATTTTACGTTTTTTTTTTTTGTCAGTTTAGGAATTATGATGGTTTCTGGTTTTCAAGGTTTAGAAATATCAACAAGTAGTGACATCTTGATGTTCTTAGGTATACATTTAATGGATTGCCCACCATATGTTTGATTAGAGTTGTCAATGAGACTCCTGGCACTGTGGTGTTCTAAAAGCAGAAGAAATCATGTGCTGGAAAGCAAGTAAACATCAAATCTGGAACGCTTTTGCTGCCAAAGGTACTAATTTATTGTTCTATCTCATGTTGTTTTCTTCCATTTAAAATTATGCTTCTGGGTTGTCCTCATTTTAGAAGTCCATAAGCACAAGCTCATTTTCTTTGCCTGACAGGTAGTTCAAAATGATTAAACTAGAATTCTGATTCTTATATAAAGCCTTTTGTTGTCCTTCCCATATAGTTTTTCTATTGGCTACAAGTTATTTCTTTTACTTTTTGTGTTTCTTTGTCCTTTCCTGTTTCAGATCATGACCAGGGCAAAACTTTCATGCTCATTTCACATGATAAAACAAACCTGAAGACCTATCTCCATGTGGTAACTTGGTTTGGCTACCCTGTCAAAGTAACTAAACTATAATTAGAATTACTAACCTAGTCCTCTGGTGCATATTTTTCGTTATATTAGTTAGCCCAGGAGTTAGATTGGTAAGCCCTGCTCTAGCTGTTATCATGGTAAGATCCTACACTTTTATAGACAAGTGGTGTGTATGTGTGGGTATCAATCTTTTTCAATAATACAAAAAATATATTTTAGGAATCCCTCAAGGAAGTCAAAACGAGCTGGACCTGTTAATAGGTATTTAAAGTTATCTTTTATGGAACTTCTGTATTCTTGTCATCTCAATCGGGGTGGTTTGGATCTACTTAAATGGAGTTTGACCCACAGCAACAAGTTTGAGGTAAAATCTTTTTATAAAGCTTTGCTTCAGGCTATTCATTCATCTTTTCCATGGAAAGTGTATGGAAGTTCAAAGTCCCTACTAGAGTGGCGTTTTCCACTTGGACTGCAGCATTAGAAAAGATACTAACTATTGACAACATAAGAAATAGGAATGTGGTTATTCTGGAATGGTGCTGCATGTGTAAAATTGATGGTGAGTCTGTCAATCACCTCCTCTTGCATTGTCCTTTGGCACAGGAGCTTTGGGAGATGGTGTTTGCTATATTTGGGGTTGTTTGGGTTATGCCTAAGGGTGTGGAGAGATTGTTCCCCATTGCCTCATGTGGTGTATTTGGTGTGAGCACAACGCTTGCACATTTTTTGGGGAGGAAACTTCTGTACCAGCCTTAAAGTTCTCTTTTCTTCATGCTCTCTTTGAGTGGTTGATGGCCTCCAACCTAGTGCCTTTTAACTCCATATCTGAATTGCTTGATATGTGCCCTTTTCGTACTTAGTTCTCATTGTCTTTGTATTATGTACACCTCCAGTGTACCAATTTTGCTTCTCTTTGATTTATTATTTTAATGAATTTTTATTTATAAAACAGAAGAAGTTATCTTTACACTTTTTTTGACTTGAGAACAAGACTTGGTTAGAAAGCTATACTCTCCAGAAGTGGCTGCTCAATGTGTGGAGTTATTGATAAATTGATATGGCCTCATACAACACATAATCATGGTGAGTGAAACTAAGTGTCTTTTATGCAATGAGTAAGAGGAAAGAGATATTACAAATTTTACTACTTAAACCTTACAAACTGATGCGACAAAAATGTAATTCAGATATTCATTTATTATGTTGTTGAAGTGGCACCAATCACATTTATTGTCACACCAGTTTATCAGCTTTTTGTAGTAAAATTGGTATAAACTTTTAATACTTTCCAAGAGGAAAACTTGGATAAAATATTCCTGAAGTGCAATCTTGCATGGGCTGTATGGTTTGGGTCAGATTAGACCCTTAGAACTGAGTTCATTTATCCTTGCTCTTTGAAGCAGTGGTTGACTCAGTGGATGGATGATCTATTTCATAAGCAGGACAATGTGATGTTCTCTAAGATTGTCTTACCATAACTCTGTGATGCTTGTGGTATAACTTAACAAAGTGATGTTTGAGGGTGATAAACAGTCAGCTTATGAAGTGCTACTGCTTAGTAAATCTTTGTTTTGCAAGTAAGCACAAGCCTATAAGCACAACATGTGAATCAGATTAACTACAGTAGAGTACCAAGGCGAGTGTCTCTAGTTGTGGAGGGATGACAAGTGTTGTTGACAGTTGAGGGGCACTGGCAGAGGTTGCAAATGGACTTGTTTTGCCAAAGTAGATTGAGAAGCATCAACTAAGGGTCAACAGCTTCGTTTTTGCAGACTTGTTTTGATTAGTTGAAGAGTAGAGGACCTCTCTTTGGGAAAGAAGAAGGTTCCTTGGCAAGTTGCTGCGCTGATTGAAGTCCACAAGTGCACATGCTCATTCTTATATTTTGCCTTTTGTTTGCATGACAGGTAGTTCCAAAAAATAAACTAGAATTCTAATTCTTATATTTTGCGTATATGGTACAGTTTGGTTTAATTTAAACTATGCAAAGGGTTTTATTTGTTTGGAACTATTAAAAGGCATCCTTGTTTTTCTATTGGCTACAAGTATTTCTTTTACCTTTTGAGTTTCTATGTACCTATCAAAGTTCACAAGCCATGAAAATTTATTGAATAGTTTTTGTATATATTCTTTGGATTGTTATGGTTGTTGTGCTTCTTTTTGCAATGCTTTGTTGTTTGCTTGGATTATTTTTCCCTCTAATGCAATGAACAGCGATTATACTCACGTAAATAATTAATTAATGAGGGCTATACTTAGGTGAATTTGCAAGAGGCAGGCACCATGAATTTATTATTGTGAATGATGAAAAATTTCAAAAAGTTAAATATGGAAAGTTTCCCACAAGGAGTTGTAAGTGAAGTTTTCTCCAAGTACCCTTATGAAATTCAATGGGAAGTTTCCTACAAGGAATTGTAACTTTCCGGCGCTTTGTGGGTATGTGATTAGTATTAATAGATGTGCAATCACCAACTAGACAATAAAAGCTTTAAAAGGAGACAATCTTTACAACTAAAACCATTTAGTCCTATGTAGCGACTAGCAATCTTTAAAGCTAAGAGCATTTAGTCCCATGTATACACACCTTAGTTGAGCAAGAAATTACTTTAGTAGCTTTCGTTTTTTGTCAACATTGTTGTTGTCAAATAGCCATATATACACACCTTTTCTTTTTCTTGGCTAAATGAATAAAAGCTTTATTGAAGAAAGCAATAGAAGCACAAGAACCCACAATTATAGGAGATTAACCAGGATCAAGGATCCTCTTCCATCCACTCCTTCAGATCCTCTGTATTTCCCATATGTATGGCGAGCTAGTTTGTGTGACTGGATGTTACCCATCCAATTGACATGCCCAACCATTCAAAAAAAAAAAAAAAAATGCCCAATTGCCAAAATATCGCCTAAATCTCTTTTTTGCTTTATCTATAACATGACTACCATTTATAACAACTGTGTTCTTGGTCAGTTGGTTGACCAATATTGTTGTATGTGTTATGAAATAAAAGAACTAGAGAGGTAAGACAAAGAAATGTGAAAATGAAATGATATCTGAAATTTCTTTAAGTGGTCATCCACACACTACAATTTTGATACTGATATATTGTAACCCTACAATGAAATTGAAAGTTACTATATATAGACCTTCAAAGTCGGTAACTTAACAGTGCAGCAAAAATATAATTGGTGGGATAAAGAGATGCTATATTAGTTGAGGGCCGAAATAAATTTTGGCACTGCAATCTAAAAGGCTGCAATTGCAATCAGTAAACAATTGTGGATGTTAGTTGCTATTGTTGACCATAATCAACAGAAATGGCTTGGCACCAAAACCAACGCCAAGAAGATATTTACAACACTCTCCCTTGAATGACCACTTGTCAAGAATATGTCTCATTAAAACCTTGCCAAGAAAAAACCCAGTAGGAAAAAGGCCACAATCATGGTGATCAATAGTTGAAGGACAAAGATGCCTGATTTTTTTATATTTTGTGTGACAGTATACAATTAATTTCAACTAAAAATTAAGAAATCTACACCATAGCCTTTTTGTTTTGGTCGTGAGCAGAACAGGTCTAAAGGTTTCGTACCAAACCTGGCTTAAAAATTGAATCAAGCCCGGAGATGAGCCCATCATATTAATGAAGGCCCACTACCCTTGACCCATGAAGCTCTTGGAACATGTTTTGGGCTTCATAAGGTTTTGGTACAACGTTAAAAGACTACAATGTGCACCAACACCAACGAGGCCCAATAAACAAAAAAGTGTGTTTCTAACCACTTTCCTATTTTTTGTTTTGTTTCTTAATACAGCGCACTTTAGCAGCGCATTTTAGCGAAAGCCCCATAAACAATTTAAGTGCCAGAGCTGAGCTTTTACTTGGTAGAAAATTGAAGAAGAAGAAGAAGAAGCTACTAGCACTACTAATCTAATTTTAATTTCTCTCCAAAAAATCATAAAATCTCTCTTCGAAACCCTTAAAGTTTGTGCATTTTCGATTCATCTGCAATTTTATAAGGTACAGTCATTACAACTTCCAATTCATGTTGTTTCCTTTTATTATTGAAATGTTAATCAAACTGAACCCTAGTAGATCTTTTTATAAACCTGTTGTTTACAAAATTTCAGCTTGAAGTAATTTTCTTTTCGAATTTACTAGCTTTCTGTTTGGTTTTTGCTATATAGTGAAAGAAAATAAATTAATAGGGGATTGGGATTTGTATCTGAGAGTGGGAATTTTACTTGTGGGGTGTGTGTTTGAATTGGATTGTGTATGAGTGTTTGTGTTGAGTTGTTGGAAAAGAATGGGAACTGTCCTATCCCATGTGTTGATGAACTTGGTAGAACTGGTATTTTAGATTGTCTATCTTGAATTTGGGTCCACTGGGTTTGGTTAATTTTGATATTGGGGCCATGTGATTTTGCTACAAAAGTAATTGGAGTTACTGGTTTGTGTGACCCTCCATTCGAATTTTGAATTTGATTGGAAAGTTTATTTGATAGTTATTACTACATGACGGGTCGTTTCCTATGTATGTCACAAGAAGTAGGCTATATCCAAAGTGGAAATGGGATGTGACAAGAATTTACAAGTGCTGATAGCCTGCATATTAGATTCACTACTTTTTTTTTTTTTGATAGGTAATAAAATTTTATTGCATCAAAAAAGACAATGACCCAGGTACACAGGGAGTATACTTAGATCAAAGCACAAAGTTACAGCATACAGAAATCTAAAAAATAAAAAATAGAAGAAAAAGAACAAGAGCCTGCGGCATTAGACTAATCCATCAAGGTTCAAATAATAGTAGATTCACTACTGAGTAGGTATTTAGCAAGTTTTTCTGTTGGAAAAGGTATCTAGCAAGTTTGGATGTTTTTAATTTGTTGCAAGGTAAGTCAATTAACTAGTAACTATCAATGTTTGACATTTGTCCTATTTCTTACAATTTTAGTTTCTTTGAACACATGCATGATCCTTACTATACCTGGCTCAACTCCTCTCGAAACCTTTTATATATAGAGAATAACATCTTAAGAGTCTCAATATCTTACTTCCCATGAATATCTTAGTTTCCTTCTTGCCAAGAGTCTTGTAGTTCAGTGGCATTGCCTGGTCTTCTGTTACATTGTGCGTTTGCTTCTAAGTTGTGGGGTTTTGTCTTTAAGACTTTTGGGATTCATTGGGTGATCCTGGAAAGGGTTGTAGATCTTTTGTTTGGTTGGCGAAAATGGTTTGGGAAGAATTTTTCAGCAGTTTGGAATCTCGTTCCTCTATGCTTAATGTGGACAATTTGGCAAGAGCGGAATAGACGTATTTTTGAGGACTTGAAGAGATCCGGGAATCAACTCCTTGAGTATTTTTCTGGCTTGTTGTTTGATTGGTCCAGGGTGTGGGGTTTTACAGCCTTTACTTCTCTCCTTGATTTTATTGCTTCTTTAAGTGCTGTATATTTTCTAAAAAAGTTATTTTACCTATAAAACAAAAGGTTCGAATCCCCCATTCCACCTTATTGTAATAATTGAATTATAAAAAAAATTTCTTAGTTCCATCCTCCCAAATGAATGACATGCCCTGGTTGTAAATATCAGGGGTTATGAATGTCATTTTGGCCATTTTGAGTTTAAGCTTTGGTGCTGTCGTAGCCATGAAATCTTCTTCTTCTTTTTTTTTTATTTTTTTATTGTCGTCGTCATTTATCACTGTCAGCTTTGTGGTCACAATCACCATTATCATCACCAGTGTCTTCTTCTTATTCTTAGTGACAATATATTATCAGTAATGAAGATGTGATGTGTTTATACTTCATTAATGTACTTTTTGGTTGCTATTGTTGTTACTGAACTAAGCTTTATTTGCTTTTGCAATTAGGTTTTTATTAAGTTACTTGACTTTTCTTGCATGCAGAATGAAGAAGTTATGTTCATACACATTGCACGTAGAGATTGTGCATATAACATACGAACTAATTGGTGTAGGAAAATAATATTTTCATCTGTACTTTTTTAGTGAGCATAGAAATGCACTACTAGGTAATCCTGTATGAAGACATACACTTGCTGTTTTTTACATTCTATACATCTTTTGGTTGGTCAGATGTGTATAGTGTAGTCTCCTGTTCAGGGACTTCACAACAAAAAGGAAAAGGTTTTCTGTTGGGTTAGATATGTAAATAATTATGGGGCCTGAAGGTATCTTTATCATTGTAGGTGTAGCAGAACAAGATGGAGAACATGCAGTATGCCGAGGAGCTTGTGAGGGAGTTTCTTGTCTTCAGAGGATTTACTAATACTCTGCAAGTTTTTGAGAGTGAATTAAGCACAGATATTGGTAAAGGGTTTCAAGTGGATAGGATTTTAGACTTAATCTTCTCAGTGTACGTACCCAAATTTGAGGCAGAAAAATTAGTTGGTCTGCTGAGTTTTTTCAAGAAGTGCTTTTCTTCAGCTTCTGAAACTGTACTTATTGCTACTTTGTCTAAATTGGAGGTCTCAATTCTTCGATACTATATTGCTCATGCTATACAATCAGGGAGGAGGGACAAAGTTGTAGATTTGTTTGAGATGAATGGCAATGAATTGTTGCAGAGGGGCAAGGAGTGGACTGCATGGTTTGGTGGGTTTCTCTTTTATTTATTCTATTGTGTTCTACTGGACTGGACTACCTTCTCCTTGATTTATACTTTTGGGCATGTGATGCAGCCATTCCATATATAAAGAACCCAAACTTGGATCCTGAATTTCGTATTTATTTCTCAAAGGAATGGTATGAGGCCTTACGTCTTTCTGTGAGGAACTTCTTTAGTGAGATCTTCAACGGAACTCATATCCTTCAGAGCAATTCATATATATATTTTAATTTGATACTTTGGTTTCACCACCTCTCCTATGTTTCCGATGCAATTACAAGTTCACAAGTACCATATTAGAACCAGTTTTGTTTAACAAACGACCTTAAGTTTAATGATTGTTAAGTGAGTTTAAACAGGAATTCTAGAATAAGGATGAGCCCTGTTTCGAGCTGTTAGCCCAATGGTACTGGCACCCTCTGTGGTGCCCGGTGTCTGAGGTTTGAACCCCCCCTCCCCCCCACCCACATATTTACCTAGTAAAAAAAAAAGTATGAGCCCATGTATTTTGAGGATATCTCTTTCCCTAATTTATTCATGTTCCTGTCTCCAAAAAAGGTGAGCTCATTTATTCTCTTTGATTTGTTTCCACCAATAACTACAGGATGTCATCATTATATTGGGTCTTTTTTTTTTTACCAACTGTGTTTTGAGAGAATATATCCTTAACTGCTCATTTATTCTCTTTGATTTGTTTCCACCAATAACTACAGGATGTCATCATTATATTGGGTCTTTTTTTTTTTACCAACTGTGTTTTGAGAGAATATATCCTTAACTACACCACGCCTCCCTGCCCTATTGAAGATCAGTGCAGAGAAGAATACCGCCAACCGTCTCAAAAAGGATATCAAGCAACTCAATCTTAAGTTGTCACAACTTCAAGCTTTACTGGAGGAAAAAGAGGCTCAGTTATGCCGGTTAAGGTGGTAAGGATTGGTCTTTGCTATTTCCCTCATGACTATAACTTGCTACATATAGAACTAATTTGATTTCTGTCATCCTTTTTGTTTTGTTTTGAAACTCAGTTATTCTTCATCACTACCTGATGCAAGCACAGGACAAACCAACAGTACATCAAGTGTTATGCATGAGGAAGATCCTCTTATATCCAGGGAAATGCAGGAAGCCTCTGCCCCTGCTACTCCACAATTAGCTGAAATAGTGGTGGATCAAGATTTTTTTACGTGGCCTACTCAAGTTCAATCAGAGCTTACCATGTCCAAGTCGCTTCATGATTCAATTGCTTCATCAAATCTTAACATGGGAGATGGTGGAACTGGTGATTCCGGTCAAATGTGTCAAGATGGTCGCTATATTGGTAGATTGCTGTTCTGTACAATTTCTCTTCCATAAGTTGAGGATAGCAAACAAGCTGTACGAAAATAATAAGAGTGGTTGACATTCATGGGGTTACAACATGTTGGGCTTCCAAGAGATATCATGTTGTAAGATAGGCATACCAAAGATGAGGATATTGAAGTGCATTAGTGGAAAGCTAAGATAGATGATATCAGAAACCTGTTAATTTAGAGAAGTCTAGTAGAATTAGTGAAAGATAGATAAAGGCAAATAATGTCAAATATTCATGAATTTAAAAAACATGTAGAAGTAACTCTTACATTTAAACTTCATTAAATTAGCTGATCCATGGCTAATGTATAATATTTAGTAAAAAGAATGCGATGCTAGTGGCAAGATGAGAGTTGATTTATGAAATGGTATTGTCATACAAGAACAGAAAAACGAGGCTGCAATGTAGATATAATCTTCAAAGAGATCTGAAGAGAATCAAGATTCTGTCTGAGCAGCAGAAAGCATTAAATATGTAAAGCATAATTTATTTTACTGAACTAGTTAAAGAACTCATATAAGTTGTTTTGGTCTGAGGAAACAATCAAGTTAATTTTCAACTGTATGGTATGCAGGTTGAACTTCTTAAACTAGTTTCTGATTTCCTGTTTGTTACTCGAATATTTGAGTTAACTGTGGCAACATTTATGAACTCATTGTTGATTAAGTAATTAACTAATTATCGATTTTGTTGTGGCAGAAAATGGAAGGGAAGTTAACATAGAAGAAGAATTTCCTGAAGTTAAAGTAGACTTTCAGGTGAAATATCTTATAAATCCATATCAAAATTTTAAGTTTTTAGATTTTTATCATTTTCATTGCTCATTGTGTGTCTTTCTCATTAGTCCTTTCTACATAGACATTTTATTCTTTACCTGTACTTGGCTAATTTATTCTTTATGGAGTGTCTCTAATTTCTGGAACACCATGGTTTTTTTAGGAGACATTTTTGGGTCACACAAGTCCAATCAGTCGGTGCCGCTTTTCTGCATCAGGGAACAATATAGCCAGTGCTTCAGTAGATGGAACAGTAAGGTATTTTGTGGATGTAGGTGACAAACTTAATAGAGATGTAACATACATTGGTTTTTGATTCTTTGTTCTCTATTACTTGCATATATTGAAATGCCTATATGCAGGAATGGATTTAGAGGAAGCCCCCCCTCTCCCCTGGATGTCCACCCCTTTTAAGAAAAAAATTCTAGATTCATCCTGCCTACATGTTTTTTTTTTTTTTTTTTTTTTTTTTTTTTTTTTTTGTGATAATTCGATGGTTGGGGGAAGGGGGACTTGAACCCTGAATGTCTCCATTGAAAACACCAGGAGGTGCTAGTTGAGTTACAAGGCTTTTGGTGCCTACATGGATTATTGATTTGACTACCTTGGTTGTTGAGCATTCCAGAGAAGGCTTGGGACATGTCCCTTTTTTTTTTTACTTTTTAATTATGTGCTGATTTCCAAGTTAATCCCTAATTACTCTCCATACATTTTAAACAAAGGATATGGACATACGACTCCTCAACTCCGGCATCAAGAAATGCAACCATTTATTGTGGGGCAGAGATCATGTCACTTGACTGGGATTGTAAATCTGACCGCTTGGTATGTAATTGGCCTTTATAAGTACTGCATATATGGTTTGATATAGGAATGATGTTGAGAATTTGAGATCGAAGTTCATTCTTTTATGTTTTGTGGTTCTTTTTGGCAAAAGCTTCTCATAGGCACTGCTGATGGAGGCATTAAAGCATGGAATGTTGATGCAAAAAGAGTTGTCTGTGATCTCAGCACAACTGAAGCATTTCCAAGGTTTTTCTTATATATACTATGGCTGTGATTCTCTTCTTCCTTGGTGGTCACTCTTAACATTTCTTTTTTGGTGCTGCAGTGTCTTGGATCTAAAGTGCAGCCCTGTAGAACCAATTTTTGTTTCTGCAGCAGCATCCAAAGGGTATTTTCTTCTAATAATCTTATTTTTTCTTATAGAAGTGTTAAATCTGACACTTTATGCTTGCCTGGAGATTTGTCCTTTATAACACCTCTATTAGATTTAGAAGTATGATGCTCGTGCTATGCCAATGAGCTTTGGCTCTAGTGGAATTTTCTCCCCCCATAAGAATGGGATGGAGGTTAAAGTTTAGGGTTCAAGACCCATTGGGTGTGTAATTTACCCAAAAGGAAAAGAAAAAGAGCATGATGCTTGCACTGTGTTGCTGAAATGACTTTAGTGTTGGTTAAACCATTATTAAATGGTGGTGGTGTTTCTTGAGGACACTAATCTCCATATCTCGTGTATTTTTCAGGAGATTGATCGTGGGTTTATTATTTTTATCTATCATTTGCCATTTTTTTTTTAGTTTTTCTTATTTTATAATTTTTATTCATTTTTCTTTATGTTCATAAAATGAGTGTACTTATCCACTGGGCATTTGGCCCAATGGTGTCCCCCCTCCCCCAATTGACCCATCCCTCTATGAGGGTGTGGGTTCGATTCCCCTCATACAAATTAGATTAGGAATAGATTAGGAATTATGCCTTAGATAAAAAATGAAAATAAAACATAAAATGAGTGTAGTTGAATTGAGAATGTTAAGATGGATAAGTAGAAATATAAGAAAAGATAGGATTCGGAATGAAGAAATTTTCTTAAAGATAGGGATGACCCCTATTAATGAAAAGATGAGGGAGAATCACTTAAGATGGTTTGGTCATGTGCAGAGGATAGTGGTTAGTGCACTAGGAACAAAAAGTGAGTTGATTAAAGTTGAGGGAATGAAAAAGATTGAGAAAGATTTAAAATGACATTAATAGAAGTAGTAAAGAAGAACATGTCAATTATGGAGGTGACAGAGACTATGATTTTGGATAGGGTAGAATCGCGGAAAAGAATACATATGGCCGATTCTGATTAGTCTGTTCAGGATCCATAAGTGACTTCAAAGTTTTGGGATTAAGCTTTGGTTATTGTTGTTGTTCATTGTTGTTTCTACGGGTGCAAAAGATTAATAGGAACTCATTTTCTTTGTAGGCATGGCTCAAATCATATTGACAATTTGGGGTTTGCTTCATTAACTGTCTGGAACATGAAAACCTGGAAGGCTGTGGTAAATAACTGTTGCCTTAGAGCTTTATTTTTGCATGCAGTTGCCAGTTTTTATTTTATCTCTTAATGATCTTTGCCTTTCATGAAGACAGTCCTTCCTCTTGGTAAAGATCCACCCGCAATTACTTCTTTATGCTTCAATCACAATGGGAAGATTTTAGCAGCTTCTGCTACTGATGGCATGATTCACATGTTTGGTATCCTTTTTAATGATTAGGACCTGGTTTGTTAATATGCATTGTAGT
Organism: Fagus sylvatica; assembly: GCA_907173295.1. Classification (NCBI taxonomy): domain Eukaryota; kingdom Viridiplantae; phylum Streptophyta; class Magnoliopsida; order Fagales; family Fagaceae; genus Fagus; species Fagus sylvatica. Next base: position 38,240,697 of record OU015763.1, read on the forward strand.
AGTTATTTGCATTTGTGAGAAAAAACTTGGTCACACATACTTAAGAAGACATAAATTCATTTTCTACTAAAGTGGCCCTTCCGAGTGCATTTTGGAGGTTTACTTGTATCATAATTGGAGAAGGGTACCCTAGTCATTTGGTTTAACAAAAAGAAAATGGTTCTCGATAATGCACAGCTGAGGGTGCTTGAGCAGACATATATCCACATAGATATGCATATTCCCTTAACTTGCCAAAGACATGGCTGCTGGTCTTCAAATTACTGGGTGGCCTGCACATGATTCTGCGATAAGCTCTATTCTTTTTGGGCCTGATGAGACAAGCATTTTTAGCTTGGGGTCAGATGGAAAGGCAAGTATATCTTGATTTTTACTTGAAATTTAGGCTGAGCTCTGAAAAGACTGCTCAGCTTATTATTTGAACATCATATTATCTTAAGTTTTTGCCATTTTATGCAAAGTGTAAACCTCACATAATTGGTTTTGTGGTTTTAGATTTTCGAATGGAGCTTGCAAAACCAAGGTCAAGTCCTATGGTCAAGAAACTGTAGTAGGTAATTGCATTGCTTGGCATTTGGCACTTCATTATCAAAAGCGAATGACTATTATCCTTAGCAAAATAAATATTGGTTAAGACTAGCTGGACTGACTTGTTTCTGACATTCAACTGTTATCGTGGTTCTTAAACTTTTAAAAAAAAAAAAAGCGAGATTCATTAAATGCTTTCCATGTACGCAAGATGTAATAACCAATGTGTTGGAGGACTGGGATATTATACTTACTTATATGTCAAATTGGAGGATTATGGAATTATGATAATTCACCTTTCTCTCTCTTAACAATACTCCACTAGCTTCTAAGCTGTAATTCATGGCTTAATCAATTTTAAATTCATTATTTAAGTTTATCACAGTTTGAATTCTGTTCACTGTGACTTGGAATATATTTGTGGGAATTATGTAAGTTCATCACAGTGAAGGGAAGTAGAAAACCTAAATATCTATTCGATATATAATACTAGGTTTCATTGGTTTTATAACTAGTGAAGATCATGGATGACTAAAATAACATAAATACTAAAATAGATATAAAATTTATTGAATACTAGTCGTGCTACAACTAGTGGTGCTATGTTTAACTCCCCCAGCCTCACTTCCCCTGTGGTGACCCCTTTACTTTTTTATAACCTTGTAAACTGTCTTTGCACATGTCATTTTATGGTGTTGCCTTGTAAAAACCTGTCATGCTCTAATTTTTGTTATTATAGTTGCATCTTCTATATTGTCGCATTATAGTTTACAGAAGGAACTTGCTGACATGATTCTGTTCCATTCTGTAGGTTCTGTAACCCTGAGAGCTCAAAACCTTGCAGACATGAAATGGCTTTAGATGCTAATGGGGGAAGGCTATTGGTGACATCTGGTTCAGTAAGAGCACCCATATATCAGGTTGATCTCTCCCCCACCCCATGCCACCCACTTCACACCACCCTTCTCCTTTCTCTCTTTTATATGTGTGCCCATGTGTGCATGTAGACACACAACCACATGCACACAATATGAGTGGTTTTCCCCTATTCTATAATTTACAGCAATAAGATTTTACTTGCTATTGACCCTGGTCAATATATGGACCAGAGTTACAAATCAACATTTGAAGCCATACTGATTATTTTGGTGCTCCTTTTCTAATTTAAGTTGTCATTTTATAACTTGGCTCAGGTCCGTGGTCATAGAAATGGGTTGAGAACTCTTCCACACAGTGCTGCTGTAACAACTGTTGATTGGCACCCGACTTTGCCCATCTTCTTGACCGGATCAGCTGATAACTCAGTTCGAGTAACATCTATTCTATAATAGACTTCTCACTTCTACATATCTCTTTATTCTTGGTCAGCTGGAGGGTTGAATGAAGTTTACTCGGTTGGTTTAACATGAGTTACACTTTGTTGTGCATCTGAGCTTTGGGTTGTATGACGTTATAATTGGTCAGGGTGTTTATAGTGCACTAGCCATTCATTGATTATTTTTCAATCTATGTTGTTTATATCTGCTAGAGTACCGTTTGTGTGTGTGTGTGTGTGTGTGGAGACAGAGTGCTGTTTCCTAATTTTTTTGAGTGTTTCCTGCACAGAAATTCAATATGATCTATACAAGGTTTATAGATGTCAATTTTTGTGTTGGAATGCTGATGGATGCCCTTAATAATATGTGCACTTAGTTCTCTTCGTTCATTGATGGCACTCTCAAATGCAACCCAGTGAAAATCTCTTATCCTATATACGGGCATGTGATGACCATTTATGTCTTCATTATTATTTTTTTTTTTAATTTATGATTTTTTTTCCAAGAGTCTTATATTTCAGTGGCATTGTTTGTTTTTCTCTATGAGAAGAACCAGAGTTCGAATTCCCTCTTCCCTATTGTTGTAACTAAAAAAGAAAAAAAAATTATCACATTTTTATTTCATATCTCGATAGCTTAGAAATTGATGATAGTATATGGTCCAAATGGTCTAGAATCCAGACTCTGTATTCAAACCATTGCCCCAAGTTACAAGCCCAATGCCTGTGAGAAGATGCTGGATCGAAGTTGCAACTTTGAGAACCTCTACTCGGATGCTTACATCTGGATTCTGGATATTGACTCTCAGCGAGCTTCAAGGTTTTAAAATCGCCACAGGCCCACAGTTTTCAGATTAGTATTTTTCAAATTTTTTTTATTATAATAAAACACAATTTTGAGCTGTAATGTAACAAGTCGTGCTCGATAAAACACAATGTTAAATCCTTTGTGGAATACTAAGGAAACATTTAACAAAGTAAAACTGGTTTCAAGTTGAAGGTGTTAGCCGGTGTGGGAAGCTGTAATGTAACAAGTTGTGCTCAATAATCAATTGCAATAGACATGACTTACAGACTACAAATGAAGTTACAAACTATGTCACATGTCCATTCAACAATGTTAAAATGCCTCAAAGAGAGAGAGGAGCCACAAGACATGTCTAATAACCACAAATGAAATTACAAGCAAAGGTTATAGTAAAAATAGTCCAGGATGGGAACTCAAACATTAACTAAAGTCAAAATACACAGAATCTCTTCTAAATTGACTTGCATTATTGAAGATATAGTTGATAATGACGGTGCTGAGAGAGTAGAAGATAAAACAAAGAATATAGATCCACACCCACACAAATGTTACAAACAGCTCCGGATAGTCTTTTTTTGCACAACAGTTTCCTGATATTGTCACCAAGGTTAAAGAAAACCATTAGTCTTGATGCACTGGATAGAACCACTTCATGCAAAGTTGTTAGGATCATGTAGGTTTATGTTGGCAAATTCTATGTGCCAAAACATGTGTTAGTGAGGGTTAATTGTAATTTAGTTAGCTAAAGATTTGAGTAAAGAGCTGCTTGAAATGGTCAAAGTTTAGAAGGCTCATTTGAGTGAACTTAGGTCTCGTTCGAGCGAACATTAAAATCAAGCAAAAACTTTGCTCTATCCTTTCTCTAGCTAGATCATGAATCTTGAAATCGTGATTCTACCCAAAGAGTTTTATTCTAATTGAAAATAAAAAATTTCCCATAATCTTCGTTTAAAATAATCATACATATAGCACATCTTTTTTTTTAATCTAATTTTGATTTATCCAAATTTATTCTCACCTTCCATGTATATTTTCACGTATTATGAAAATGTTGGCATGAAAAAGAAAAAGAAGAAACAATAATGTATAAGAGGCAAAAAAGAGAAAAATCCTTAAATTTATGTCTGGAGGTTAGTAGCCTTCTTCTGGTGCATCAATTTTTCAACATGTTTGCTATTATTTAAAATTCCAACAACAAAAGTTCATTATATAAGCATATTACAATATAATTTCTTTAATTCTTTTACATTACATATTTTTTTTAAAAAAAAAAAGCATTGAGTTAAATTTATAAAAAAGTAATTGTTTGTATAGGGAACAGCCATTAGCATCAATTTTTCAGCACATGTACATTATTTGCATATATATATATATATATATATATATATATTGATCGATGATTAGTGTAAAAAAGTAAACTATATATGTATTATCTCTATTGTATTTGTATTTCCCCAATGTTAGTATGCTATAGTCATAGAAAACTGTAGTCTATTTTAGTGTTCAATCGTAGGTTCAACTTACATCAAAGTAAAGGAGATTTTGTCAAAATCATATTATTGGCAGTAATATTATTGTGAAGTAATTCTATATTATCATTTTTGCATTTGTATTTTTCTATTTGATTATAATGGATTGATTGATTAGTATAATTTCAATTTAAAATATTATCCGCGCATCGCGTGGGTTCTTTGCTAGTTATTTAAAACTCCAATACCAAAAACCATGTTACATAAATTCTTTAATTCTTCTACATATTAAACAACAAAGGGATTTAGTTAAATTCAAAAAAGTAGTTGTGCACTGTGCACATAGTTAGTTAATGAAAAATACCAGAGCTAACCTCATTAACCATGTAATGTGCATGTTATTTTTGTTCAATATATGAGCATGACAAAATTAAGTAGTAGCAAATATATATATTAGTATTAGACGTCTTACCATGCTGAGAGAGGAAGCACCACTAAAACATTCAGTGCTGCAAGTTTGTTGAGCTCTCGAGCCCCACAGCATGAACTATTTATAACCATAATTGCATACAAAAAAAATGATTAAACTAACAATTTGCTTTAAAAAAAAATGCACAGATCAGCAATTTAAGTGATCTTCCATCCATGATCATTATCATAGCCAATGATAACAACAGATAGATTGATATCAAGATGTGATCAAGGATGAAAGGCAGCTAGCTAGCATTCCTAATACAGTACGGTATGCATTACAAGTTTATATTAGTAGCCATAAAGGTAGAAAGATTACTTTAATTAGCGTGCGTGGTCTTTAAATATTCTTAAATAGTTGAATGGGAAAAAACTTGGCATGCACTAGGGCCTTCAATACCATGTCCCTGTTAAAGTTTTTATTGGTTGTTCCAAAATTGATAAAATAGATTACTTAAACGTAATTCAGACTTCTAAGTTAGACTGAATATAATTATTTATAGTCTACTCAAAATTCATATTTAACTTGATTAATTTATCAACAAAACAAACCATAGGTCATCCGAATCCGCAAACATTAGTTGCTGCATTACAAGAGGCGGAAAAACTTGTAGTCGTGTCCAACACCACACGGCATTGACTTTGTGTATTTTCACCAAGAAACCTCTCAGAAAGCTCGACCAACATTCACAGAAGTATCACTTTGTTGTTCTATAATCTCATTCGGAATTAACAGAGCGTTTAAAACACTCATATAAACGGGCCATTAACGCTGCTCCACAATGCTATGAGAGTTAAATAAATTCTCTAATTGCCGTAAGTTATGGGTCTTGACAGAATCTGACAATTGCATGCCCTGTATTTATATATTGCATGGCGTAATACTTTTCACTATGCCCTTATTAATTTACTTAGTCTACTTCATGGTGTTCTTAGATGCCATGACCACGTTCTATCGTACCTAGACTGCAACTTAATTTATCGAGCAGCAAGTGATGTACATGCTAACGTAGACAGTTTGAATCTAACATTTTGGGAATGAGTAATCAAGTATAAAAGCGAGAGTTTAAGACCAGGGAAGGCACTAACTTCGTGGTTGATGACGAAACGATAATGGGGCCCCTCAGCTCGGCAAGCAGTAGTCAGCATGACCCCTCAACTCCAACGACTCAATGAGGAAATTATTTTATGGTTGACTTTATTAAGTATTATTATGGGGAGGATGGGTTAGGACTTAGGAGGGGTTAAAGTACGAGCTAATAGCTTAATTTGAGTTGGGGTAAATTATAAAATAAAATAAAAAATTAGTTGTTGAAAATTTCATATCTTAAGAATTATAAATTTTGACTTGAAACTCAAAATTAAAAATTCTAGAGAGATGGTATTTATATTGTTAAGTTCATATCATATTATTGAAAACACTATATTTAAAAATATAATTCTAAATATTTAGAATTAACTTACACATATTTTGTTTTTTGTAATTATTTAGTATTTCCGAATCATAATAAATGTTTATGAAAATTAATAAACATCTTATTTTCATTAAAAAAAACATAAATAAATATTTTAGTTCTAAAATTTACTATATGCAATTAGGTTTAAATTAAAAAAGAAAACTTGAAAATTGAATTTCAGTATCACACTTAATAATTTCCTTTTTTTTTTTTTTTTTTTGGAAAGTCTAAAAACATTATGGTTTTATCATTGTGATAAATTAAATCTCACATTTTTAAATATTATGTTTTAAATCACAAACTTCCATTATTGTGCTAAAACAAAACCCTGTCCCATATATTAGTTATTCCTTAGCGGTGAAACTAAAATACAAAATAAAATTGTACAACAACATAATTTACTCCAAACATTTTCATTGGAGACAGAGGAGGGGTTGGGAGAGAGAACTTGACATTAAGGTGGTAGCATATACATATACTACAACTGAACATTGGTTTTGGCAGCAATAGCAAAATTTGTTTCCTTCCCTTCTTTAATCTTTTAGTCCGAGACTGACCAACGTTAACAAAGAAAATACTTCATCTTTTCTTTTTCTCCAATCACTTATGTCCATTGTAGCTTTTTAATTAATGAAAAAAAAAAAAAAAAAAAAAAAACTTATATTTTCATTTTCTAACCTCTTGCAAATAAGTAACGCTACAACCACAATATTTTCACAACATTGTCTAGGTGACAAGTTGTTATTAAATTTCACATAGACTTATCACTAACACCACTTTATTACCTAACATTTATAATTTGTCACCTAAACAATATTGTAAAAATATTATAAAAAAATTGTGACCTTAGCTTAATTACTCCCCAAATGATTTTACTACCAATTATCGAGACTATGGCCCTATTCCCTGATATTGACCACTTCTGGGCCGTTAAAAACTTTTCTGGTGATGGCAATTTAAGTCATAACGTAGACTTCTTTTTCTCCTCAAGTTTTCATGCATGTCTTCAGTTTTTTTTTTTTTTTTTTTTAAATCATGCCTTCAATTTTGTGATGGCAATATAAATTTTGGGATAATTGTCATATGATTGTTTTACAATGTATAGCTATTGATTATGTACTATAGTCCATGAAGTGTGTTTTTTTTTCAATGTTGTGAATGCATTGTCTGTATAATATACCAATATGGTAATTAAACACTCTTTGAAAGAGGAGAAATTAATAGATATTAAAGGGAAAATGGTTATGCTTTCTATTTATTGTGGGATTTATTTGGGATGTCTTATTTTGACTAAAACGAGAGGGTAAATTTTAACTAAGAAGTATGAGATTTGTTGATTATTGGTAGTGCGATGGTTAGATTTTTTTCTTGGGTAAATTATAGCAATATTTGTTGAGGTTTTGTTAAATGACAATCTCTCCCTCATATTTTAGAAAATGAGATTTTGTCCCTTCACATTTGTTAAAAAATGAAATTATGTCTCCGCAGTATTTTAAAGATGTTCATATTAAGGATAAAAACCTCTTTTGAGAGGGCGAAATATCATTTTTTTAAATAGAAAGTAGGCATTATTATTTCGTAAAACCTCGAAAAATGTTATTGTATTTTTCCCTTTTTCTTTTTTTCTCATGCATATATCACACAGGTTAACGGCTAGTGACATAAATGACAAACGAAGGAACTTAATTGTGGTAGGTGGCCTGCCTAGACAGAGTACAACTACAAAATCTGCAGAAAATATGTACAACAAGTAATGTAAAATGCAGCTAGTGGGTGACAATATCAATGATAAGTTTAATATGTTTGGTGCAAGTAATTCATTGAACATAATTCCAGGTCCTGCCTAGTCACAAAATTTAATTCTACTAGAAATTTAAGATCATGTAGTGTAATCCAAATTAAGCTTCCACCATAGCATGGATGTGGATCCAATGAGCATAAGAAGAGCTTGTAATATCATAGGCACGTCACACGTGATCTTCTACAATATTTTTTTCTTATTGTCGAGACCTACACAAAGTAAAATAATACTCATTAGTTTACAAACTTAAAATCAATTAAAAAAAATTACTTAGAAATATATCTAATTCAAAATTTTTTTCGCAAACCTTTATTGAAAGAGTGGTAGTTCTTAGCTATGAAACATCCTTTGCAATCTTGCAGTATTCACCATCATTGTCACGTAGAGCCAATCTTTTAAGTTGATCACCGAGCGAAAATAGATGTGTCTCCAAGAACGATTTAACATTAAAAAGCCACAGATTCCCCAAAAACCCACCACGAATCCAAATCCCATACCAAAATAAAGACATTTCAAGAATTCATCTTCATCTTCTTGATAGTTTTTACTACCACCTTTAGTTGACTCAGCATTTGGTGTTACATCTCCTGGACAATTCTGTGTAAGTGGAGGGCCACAGAGTGCAAGATTACCAATGAATCTGTAAGGGTCGGCTACCTGGATTTGAGTGCCTGTTGGAATTCTTCCCGACAATTTGTTATAGGACAAGTTTAGGACTTCCAGGAAACTTATATCAGCGATGCTGGCAGGTATTGAACCAGATAATTGATTTCTTGACAAATCTAGGGACTCTAATTGTTTCAAGTAACCAATCTTCTGAGGAATTAGTCCCGTCAACATGTTTCTTGATAAGTTCAATGCCAACAACCCTTTCAGAACGGATATCTCTTCTGGAATTTCTCCGGTTAATTTATTGTTTGAGAGATCAATACTTCTCATTTCTTTAAAATTCTTTCCGTAGTGGTACGAGTTTCCTTTCCAACCAACAATTGTATCGACAACATAATTTCCCCCAAAAAACAGAAATTGAGTGCCAACCAAAGTTATAAAATCATTTACCAAAACAATTGTATTATTTGAATTTTCATGAGCCATGGTAGACAAATTATAGAGGCACCGAGGAATATTTCCTGAAATATTGTTTTGAGACAAATCCAAGAATTGAATCTGTGCTAACTGGCATAGTTGTGGTGGCATGCTTCCATAAAACTTATTGGAGCGAAGGTTAAGAATGACCAAAGATAACAGACTTTCTCCAATCCAAGCTCGTAGTTTTCCAAAAAATACATTCTCACTCAGATTTATAAATGACAACATTGTGCAATTTCGTAATGACAATGGCAATTCCCCCAGGAAGCTGTTGTTGCTCAAATCCAATGCCCTAAGCCATATCAAAGAGCCCATAGAGCTCGGAATTTCTCCAGACAAATTATTGTTAGCCAAATTCAGAATTCTTAGTTCTTTCCACCTCATGAAACAATCAGGGAGGCCTCCAGATAGCCAGTTGTTTGAGAGATCAAGGTAATTCAAGGATGGCACTACAGTCGTGCATAGAAAAGAATTTAGTCCCGAAAACTTATTGTTGGAGAGTTTTAACATGATCGGATTAGAAGAAAGTAATGGAAGTGGGCCTTCAAAATTGTTTGAGCTAAAATCAAATATTTCAACATTTGAAAATTTAATTGATAGCTTTGGCAACCTGCCCTTGATTTGGTTGCAGGAAAGATTTAAATAAAATAACTCAGAAGCAAGGTCCCAAAACCACGTAGGGATGGTATCTGAAATTCCGTTATTAGAGATATCGAGATAGGCAAACTTCTTTTGAGTTTTCATCCATTTTGGGAAATCAGGACCCAATTTACAAGATGACAATTCTATGAAATCCAATTGAAAAGGGGGCACCCAATCAGAGCTGAATTTTACAGTCAAAGAATTATAAGATAAACTTAACGTGTCTAATTTGGAAAGATTTGAAAAATGGTGTTCAGAGATATCACCTTCCAAAAGATTGGAACTAACTTCGAAACCCCGCAGTTCGTATAGGTTTCCAATGCTTTTAGGCACTGGTCCCCTCATTTGATTACCTTCTAAATCCAAGCTCCCTAACGAGTGTTGCACGCACCCAGATAAGTTATGGATGACCTCAACCAGTTGTCCACTCAGTTTGTTCCCCCTTAGAGACAAGGAATATAAAGTACACATATTCCCGAAGAATTTCGGAACACCTCCTTCAAGTTGATTATCATCAAGAAGGAGAAATTTAAGAGAATTCATGTTACCAAATGCATCTAGAATTGAACCTCGTAACTGGTTATCAGAGAGGTCAAGATCAACCAAGCTGGTACTATAGTTGAATAACCACGGAAATATGGATGAAGTGAGATGGTTAGCAGAAAGGTCAAGCTTAGTGAGATATTTAGAAAAATTGACATGGGGAAGAGACGAGGGAGTGACGGGAGGTAGATCACACCTAGTCAAAGACAACTCTGATAGCTTAGGGAGATGACTCACAACATTCAGCCAACCATTGGCTACACTCAAATTTGTGTCACTTAGGTCAAGGTGTTCTATTGAAGACAGATGAGACAACCATTCGAGATTATTATCAATAATTTTCAAATCATTCACGCCGAGATTGAGATATTGCAAATCTAAAAGGTTTCCAAGCTGATGTGGAATTGGCCCACTAAGATTGGCCCAAGAGAGATCGAGGTGTTTTAAGTTATTGAGAGAACCGATGAACTCTGGTATATGGCTTTGATTGAAATCATTGCAACTGAGATCCAAATAAGTCAAATAAGGCAACTTAAGTAGTGAAGGACTAATCGTACCTCGCAAAAGTTGGATTTCATGATTTAGATCACCATTAAGATCAAGTCCGAGTACATGGCCTGTTTGGTTGCTGCAATGAACTCCTTTCCAATTGCAGCAATTCTTCTTTTCATCCTCACTCCCCCACGAAGAGAGCTTGCCGTAGTCATCAACGAGACCTTTTTTGAACTCAAGGAGGGCTTGTCTCTCCCCCTCTAGGCACCTGATGTTGTTGGCATCTCCTACCCCCGAAATGAATCCAATGGCTGGTCTCAAGAACACTAAAAGCGTTAAAAATGCATAGAGATAGAGAAGTTTTAGGGACCTTCCACCCATGACTATTATTATCATAGCCAATGATGAAGCAATTAAAATTTGGATCAAGATGAGAGAGGAATAGCACCACTAAAACATTCTGTGCTGCAAGTTTGTTGAGCTCTCAAAACCCCGCTGCATGAACTATTTATAACCATAACTGCATACACAAGAAATATTAAACTAATAATGTACTTTAAAAGGATTAATTCAATTTAGTCCCTTAATTTTTACTTCAATAACTGTCATATTTGTAAAACTGAGTCAATTTAGTCATTTTGTTTAAATCTGTTAGCAAACAATACTGTAATAAATTAATTAATTTTTTTTTTTTAACTAAAAACATTAATGAGATGCGTTATTTAATAGATTTTTTTTTTTATGAATATTATTATTTTTTAAATATTTAAACAGTTTCATTTACTAACAAATTTGGACTAAACGATCAAATTGCCTCATTTTGATAAAACGAGGAATTAAATTGAAAAAGAAAAGGACTAATTTAACCATTGAAAGTAAAACTTAAAAGGAATAAATTGAATTTTAACCTTAAAAAAAATGTGATATTAGTATTGTTTGTTTTAGAAATTTATTAATAATAACCACAAAATAAAACTTTAGTTTATTGGAGACTTTTTCAACTACCAACAGAGTACAGTGTTCAACAATTTTTTCCAACGATTGCACCTGGCCAAGGTCATCACAATTTGAATTTTTTTTAAAAATAAAATAATAAATTTAATGGCGGGTGCTTAGGTAAATTAGTGATACAAGCACCGCAAAATCATTAAAAAATTTCACTCCTTTCTCAAAAACTTCCACATTACTTGGTCCTACTGCCATACAAACGTGAGTGGCCAGTGGAAATTTTGGTATAAAGCTCGTAAAGTTGTGGTGAATTTTTGTCGCTACGTTAATTTTATTGTTTAGTATTGGGTAAGCTACACTATTAGTCCCTAACGTTTACCTAAGTTGTGTGTTTGGTCCTTAACGTTTAAAATAGGCAGAAATGGTCCCTAACGTTTCAAAATGATACACCATTGATCCTTCCGTTAGTCTCCATTAACTTGGTGTACAGGTGGCTAACGGAATTATGACGTGGACAATTTTTAATTGACATGTAATATTTTTTAATAACAACTAGGATATGACATGGCATACCCATTTAAAAATAACCCAACCCAAAAAAAATTAACCCAATCCAAATAAAAAAAAACCCACCCGAATTAAATTAACCTACCCCACACAAATCAAATTAACCCTAAAATTAAATTCTAATTTTCTGCCTCTCTGTAACAAACCACCGTACAGTATTATCTCCCTTCTCAGCCTCTCAGCCTCTCGCCTCCGCTTCCTCTCTCTCGCCTCTCTCTTTCTACTTTCTCTCTCATCTCTCTCTCTATCTTCTTTCTTAGTGGACCCAAAGCAATAAGAAAAGGCTAAAAGAGAGAAAATCGAGGGAACCGCTATGAAGTCATGCTGGTGAAATTTGGGGCTCAAGCTTTTGATGAAGTCACATCTGCTCTTTTACTTTCTTTTTGTTATACAATATCACTATTTACAAAGAAACTACAACTTGTCATTACCTATATTATTAACCCATTGAACTACAGATTGTAAATGCACATGGTAGGTCCATGAAGCTTCATGGTTGATTACTTAAACTACGTGATCACTGAAATTACTTATATCCACATGAGTATATATAGTACGTTTGGATTGAAATTACTTAGATTTAAGAATCTTCAATTATTATGTTTGGAAAAATATTGATTTACATATTCCATGTGGTTGATTTACATATTTACTTCACAGCAGTTCCCTCGGTTTTTTCTCTTTTTTAGCCCTTTCTTATTGCTTTGGGTCCACTAAGAAAGAAGATAGAGAGAGAGGCGAGAGAGAAAGAAGATAGAGAGAGACGAGAGAGAGGAAGCGGAGACGAGAGGCTGAGAGGTTGAGAAGGGAGATAACACTGTACGGTGGTTTGTTACAAAGAGGCAGAGAATTAGAATTTAATTTTAGGGTTAATTTGATGTAGGTGGGGTGGGTTAATTTTTTTGGGTTGGGTTGTTTTTAAATAGATATGCCATGTCATATCCTAGTCGTCATTAAAAAAATTTACATGTCAATTAAAAATTGTCCACGTCATAATTCCGTTAGCCACGTATACACCAAGTTAACAGAGACTAACGGAAGGACCAATGGTGCATCATTTTGAAACGTTAAGGACCATTTCTACCCATTTTAAACATTAGGGACCAAACGTGCTACTTGGGTAAACGCTAGGGACCAACAATGTAGTTTACCCTTTAGTATTCGAGAGTCTGACGCGTGACAGCCTAAAAAGGAGTCATGCAGAAATATTGGACTTTTTTTTTTCTTTTTCTTTTTTGGCAGAAATACACTTTTGGTCCCTATGTTTAGGGAGTGTTTTCAATTTGGTCCTAGAGATTTAATTTCATTCGATTGGGCCCCTGTGTTTTTAAGACGTTTTCAATTTTACCCTTGGAGTCAACGCCGTTAGAAATTTGCTTACGTGGCAGACGGAATTGCTGACCTGACTAACTGTGTCATTTAAAAATAATTTAATTAAGCCACGTCAGCATTTATTTTTATTATTTTTTTCTTTTCTTTTATTTTTTCTTTTTCTATTTTTCCTTTCACTTTTCTTTTTTCTTTTCTCTCTCCTCTTTTCTTCTTCCTCCCCACAGCTTCTAGAACCCTCCCCCTCTCTCTCTCTCTGTGCTCAAACAAAGCCACCGCAACTCTTCAAGCTTCGCCGTTCACCACCATGGCTCAAACCAATCCTCCTCCGACCGAGTCTCTCTCTCCACTTTCACCGGTCTCAAATCCTCCTCCACTTGTCTCATCACTGGCTCCTCCCGCCGCACCCACCGTCGTTCTTCCCTCATCGGCTCCACCCGTACCCGAACCGGTCCAGTCAAAGCCTCCGCCGTAGAAACCACTGTCGACAAAGCCACTGACACTTCCTTAGTCGAGAAATCAATCAACACGATCCGATTCCTCGCAATCGACGCGGTCGAAAAGGCGAACTCGGGTCACCCGGGTTTACCCATGGGTTGTGCCCCGATGGGACACGTGTTGTACGACGAGATCATGAGGTATAACCCGAAGAACCCTCCCTCTCTATCTCTCTCTCTCTCTCTCTGTTCAATTGAGCCTCATCTCCTTCTTGATTGGGGTTGTTCACGGTAATGGTTTGTTTGATATAGTGTTTGGATCGTGGTTGGATTTTCTGAAAGGTGGGTGTTTGAGTGATGGGTTTTGATGGGAGAGTACTCAAATATCGGCAGAGATGTTGGCACTGGTTTGGTCTGTGTAGAGAGAGAGTGTGGTGAACGGCGAAGCTTGAAGAGTTGCGGTGGCTTTGTTTGAGCAGAGAGAGAGAGAGAGGGAGGGTTCTAGAAGCTGTGGGGAGGAAGAAGAAGAGAGGAGAGAGAAAAGAAAAAAGAAAAGTGAAAGGAAAAATAGAAAAAGAAAAAATAAAAGAAAAGAAAAAAATAATAAAAATAAATGCTGACGTGGCTTAATTAAATTATTTTTAAATGACACAGTTAGCCATGTCAGCAATTCCGTCTGCCACGTATGTAAATTTCTAACGGCGTTGACTCCAAGGGTAAAATTGAAAACGTCTTAAAAACACAGGGACCCAATCGAATGAAATTAAATCACTAGGACTAAATTGAAAACACCCCCTAAACATAGGGACCAAAAGTGTATTTCTGCCTTCTTTTTTTATGAACAACAGAAATATTGAACTTACTGTTGCGTTACCTTTGCTCTCTTTGGACTTTGGACCGCTTATTGAACATTTGAGCCTAGCTTTGCTACTTTTATTTTATGATAAAGATAGGTTCCTACCAAATTTACATCATTTTTTTTTTTTTTTCAAATTATTTAAATTTTGTGAATATCAATATCTATAACTTATGAATATTGATAATCACAATTTAGAAATATTGATATACATTTAGGTTATATATAGTTTAGGCAATATGAACTAATATTTACTCTATCTTTATTTATGTTAGGAACGTGTGGCATGGGATATACGGTTTGTTTGGAAAAATTAGTGGATAAAATATAAAAACATGGATTTGAGTTAATGATAAAAACTATTAAGATTTAAAAAAAAAAAAAAATTTATTTGCCCATTAAGCTCAAACAACACTTAACATTGTTTGTATAATTTCCCCTAAAACCTAATTTTCGTGGAATTAAATAAACCAAAACATGGATGTAAACTTTAATTCTACAACAATGATATAAACAAAACAAATTTCACAACTGTTGAGATGATAGATTGTGATTAATGCAACATTACTTTTATATTGAAATCACTTTATTATACACCAAGTACAATTTACTACCCCATCAGTTATGATATTTGTAGTTTTGTGAAAAAGTGCATAAACGGTGTTAAGGGATGTTTGCACTTAGGGGATAAAACAAATATTTTCGAGCAGTTTTGGTATAATTCTTATTATTAGCACAAATCTTATGGGTGGTTTTTGTATTTTAACCAAAGTATTTTATTCAACAATTGTGTACAAAATCTATCTGACATGGGATGAACCCCACAAATGTTGAACTCATTTCATATAAGAGGAATATTGTATACAACCATTACACCAAATACCACATCGTTTGTTTGGCGTAACACATTTTCAATTTCTTTTCTTTATTTTTTGGTTTTCAAAATGATGAAAAGGTTGCTCGAATTGTAATAAAGTTTGATTAATTAGTAAAAACAGTTTGTTTGAGATTAAAAATATTTTACTTTACAACCATAAAAGATCCCATAAATTATTTTCAACCTTAAGATAACAAAAGTCCCCCATTTTTTTCTCCAAAATGTCAAGTAAACTATCAAAATGATTAAAACAGATACTCCTAAAATGACCAAATACCTTCAAAACTTCTAAAATGATTAAAATACCCTCTAAAACTTCTAAAATGACATAAATATCTCAAAACTCTTAAATGAACTAAACACCTTCAAACCACCAAAATGTCCCCTAAAAGCTTCTCAAAATGATCAATATACTCTCAAAACTTTTAAAATAACAAAGAAACCTCTCAAATATTCAAAATACCATAGAAACCCTTATACAAATAATAGAAATGTCCCTAAAATCTCTAGAATGATCAGATTACCCTCAAAACCTTCAAACAAACCAAAATACCCCCGACCTCCAAAATGATTAAAATAACCTTAAAACCTCTACAATGAAAATATATATATAATTAAAATCTCAAATATGACTAAATAACCCATAAACCCACCAAAATCACAAAAATACCCCCTAAAACCATCAAAATGATGAGAATATCTCTTGAAATCTCTAAAATGACCACGATATGTTTCAAAATTTCAATAATCGCATCCAAACTTTCAAAAGTCAAGCAACAACTTTCAAGTATCCTTTTGGTGGTTTCCAATACTTGTATTTATGCATGTTGTTATTAGGTTAAGGGGCAAGTTGAATTTTGCTCAGCATAAATATGTTGGGTGGGTAATGGGTATTATTGTTTAGTTGATAGCTTTTATTTTGGGTAAGTTTATTTGATTATCTATTAGTTTTTTTTATATGTCTTATTTTGATTGTGGTTGTGATGCAGTTGGAAATCACAAGAAGCATAACACGTCTACTTGAAGAAAATAACCATTAAATTTACAAAGAGAAAATCTTGAAACCACCAAAGCAAAAAAGAGAAAAAACTCTTTTAAATATATTATCAATTAATCGAAGTCTGAATACCTTGGAGGCTACAAGCACAATACAAATACTAAAGAACTCTTAGGGTTGCTAAGAGACCCTAGGAAAACCTTAAATCTTAGTAGGTACAAAATTAGGTTAAAAATAGGAAAAATTGCCAAAAAACAAAAAAAGTTGAGTTAATTACACAATCAATTCCTATTGACGCTAGGAAACTCCAAAACGATGGACTTATTCTGAATTTTAAATTGAAAATTATAACAAAAAGAAAATTATCATAAACAACAAAATTGAACTAATAAAAACCCTAAACAAAGGAATTTGCCCAAAAAGAGACGGGTCTCATATGATTTCTACTTCTCGAATTTCTTGCATGCTAACTTGTGACGATCTTGTTGTTCTAGAAAAGTTTGTGTTGTTCACTCTACATCAAGTACTTATAATTGTAGTGTAATTTTCAATGATTTTATTTTAATTATAATTATTTTTTAGGAAATTTTCGATGTTATATATCAATATGAATTAATTTTTATTTATTTAATATCGATATAAAAATATAGAAAAGATTGTAATTTTTCATACAAGCTAAATGCTGGAAAATGTTATTTAATATCCATGCATTTTGATTAAAAAATTATTTGAAAGGTTTTGAAAACATTTATTTTGAGTCTTCTTTTTACTTATATTTTGTTAAATCTAAATGAATACTATAGCTTAGTTTTTTATATATTAATTTAACCCTGAACCCTAATATATTTTTCATTCTTGAATTTCAAAAATTATTTTGATTCATGCTTGTCTCCCAATACAAAAATTATGTTTCCATCCCGGACTGATTGTTTTAAGATGGTTGAATCGTTCAAGCCTCTCATCTACCTTTACTAGAACTTCTAAAATGTGTTATTTTTGCTAATTAAATTGTCTATTATTGTATAGTGAACGCCAATTTGATGCGGAACTTAGCGGGCTTTCGCTGTAACTTTTGTGAATATTGAATATAGGTGTTTACTTTTGTCTCTTTTTAATTTGTTACAATAATTTGGGTGGTTCTTTTAACCTACAATACATTTTATTATGTGTTACAACCTTACAGGGTTTGTTTTTTAAATGTTTTGTAGTGATAATATATATTTGTTCTTACGCGTACACATGTAGAATTGGAATTGCCCCATGTATAGTCTTATCACTTATGAGTTTGTAGACAAATTGTTTTCTCTTGCATAGGTGTTGACATTCTGCTGCTGCACATGAAACTTGAATGCAATCAAATGTACAAGTTTGTATCATCTGGTTGGTGATGGAGAAACAGAGCCGAGTTTTATATGCTTTATATATTGAAAATCTTCTCTACAACATCCCATCTCTTTTATCATCTATTTCAAGAATTAAAAATTTAAATTTTTTTCAGAAGGCATAATCAGGTAGAAGCTAGTGCAAGTGTAGAATTTTATAACTTGCAGAAATAATTATCTCCACATACTCCATGTTTGCATTCTTAGTGCCATTTGGTAGGACTTTTTATATCCATTTTTTCAAAGTACATATTTTAAAACCTCCACTTTTTTGGTATATTTTTTTTGTCAATCAACTCATTTTCAAAGAACTGTAAAAAAAAAACGTCTGGTTAATATTAAATTATTGCATGCAAGAAGAAAATCCTCTTAGAATATAGTAAACATGGTTGGTTAAGCATGATTATACTATATTCTAAGACGATTTTCTTCTTGCATGCAATAATTCACTACAATAATATGGATATTTGGTGACGGAATTTAGTGATGAAACTAATTTCGTCTCTAACACGTCTTCATTGGGTGACGCAAATCACCTTTTGTCACCTATGGTCTTAGTTGGTGTTGAAAACTAAATTTCGTCATCCAATATGCTTAAAAAATAGGCGCCAACAAATTTTTTTTTTTGTGTGTGTGAAAGGAAATGGGAGATATGGTGACGAACGCTGTCGTCACTCAAAGTTGTATGGGGTGACGATATGTTTCGTCGAGTATTGTCTGTAGTGACGAAATCCAATAATATCGTCACCCGATAACTTAATAAAAAATAAAACATAAAACAAAAATAATTGGTGACGAAATACTTTGTCACAACATAAATCTTTAGTGACGAAATACTATCGTCACCTTATAGCATAATAAAAAAATAAAATATTTGTTGACGAAATATTTTGTCAACGGATATAACATTGGGAGACAAAAACAATAAGTGATGAAACATGTGCATCACCAACTGTTTTGATTTTATTGGTTATATAAAGTCATTCGGTGACGAAATAGTTCGTCAAAAGAACATTTAGTGATCAGCTTAATGTGACACAATCATGTTCGTCATCAAACGACTTTGGTGACGAAATGAAGAGGTTGGGTGAAGAAAGTTGTTCGCCTCCAAAAACCATTTTTCTTGTAGTGATTTAATATTAAGTACACCTTTTTGCTAATTAAATTGTCTATTATTGTATAGTGAACGCCAATTTGATGCGGAACTTAGCGGGCTTTTGCTGTGACTTTTGTGAATATTGAATATAGGTGTTTACTTTTGTCTCTTTTTAATTTGTTACAATAATTTGGGTGGTCCTTTTAATCTAAAATACATTTTATTATATGTTACAGCCTTACAGGGTTTGTTTTTTAAATGTGTTGTAGTGATAATATATATTTGTCGTTACGCGTACACATGTAGAATTGGAATTGTCCCATGTATAGTCTTATCACTTATGAGTTTGTAGACAAATTGTTTTCTCTTGCATAGGTGTTGACATTCTGCTGCTGCACATGAAACTTGAATGCAATCAAATGGACAAGTTTATATCATCTGGTTGGTGATGGAGAAACAGAGCCGAGTTTTATATGCATTATATTTTGAAAATCTTCTCTACAACATCCCATCTCTTTTATCATCTATTTCAAGAATTAAAAATTTAAATTTTTTCAGAAGGCATAATCAGGTAGAAGCTAATGCAAGTGTAGAACTTTATCACTTGCAGAAATAATTATCTCCACATACTCTATGTCTGCATTCTTAGTGCCATTTGGTAGGACATTTTATATCCATTTTCCAAAGTACATATTTTAAAACGTCCACTTTTTTGGTATATTTTTTTTGTCAAACAACTCATTTTCAAAGAACAGTAAAAAAAACGTCTAGTTAATATTAAATTATTGCATGCAAGAAGAAAATCCTCTTAGAATATAGTAAACATGGTTGGTTAAGTATGATTATACTATATTCTAAGAGGATTTTCTTCTTGCATGCAATAATTTAATATTAAGTACACCTTTTTGCTAATTAAATTGTCTATTATTGTATAGTGAACGCCAATTTGATGCGGAACTTAGCGGGCTTTTGCTGTGACTTTTGTGAATATTGAATATAGGTGTTTACTTTTGTCTCTTTTTAATTTGTTACAATAATTTGGGTGGTCCTTTTAATCTACAATACATTTTATTATATGTTACAGCCTTACAGGGTTTGTTTTTTAAATGTGTTGTAGTGATAATATATATTTGTCGTTACGCGTACACATGTAGAATTGGAATTGTCCCATGTATAGTCTTATCACTTATGAGTTTGTAGACAAATTGTTTTCTCTTGCATAGGTGTTGACATTCTGCTGCTGCACATGAAACTTGAATGCAATCAAATGGACAAGTTTATATCATCTGGTTGGTGATGGAGAAACAGAGTCGAGTTTTATATGCATTATATTTTGAAAATCTTCTCTACAACATCCCATCTCTTTTATCATCTATTTCAAGAATTAAAAATTTAAATTTTTTCAGAAGGCATAATCAGGTAGAAGCTAATGCAAGTGTAGAACTTTATCACTTGCAGAAATAATTATCTCCACATACTCTATGTCTGCATTCTTAGTGCCATTTGGTAGGACATTTTATATCCATTTTCCAAAGTACATATTTTAAAACCTCCACTTTTTTGGTATATTTATTTTGTCAAACAACTCATTTTCAAAGAACTGTAAAAAAAACGTCTAGTTAATATTAAATTTTTGCATGCAAGAAGAAAATCCTCTTAGAATATAGTAAACATGGTTGGTTAAGTATGATTATACTATATTCTAAGAGGATTTTCTTCTTGCATGCAATAATTTAATATTAAGTACACCTTTTTGCTAATTAAATTGTCTATTATTGTATAGTGAATGCCAATTTGATGCGAAACTTAGCGGGCTTTTGCTGTAACTTTTGTGAATATTGAATATAGGTGTTTACTTTTGTCTCTTTTTATTTTGTTACAATAATTTGGGTGGTCCTTTTGTTGGGAAAGTGCCTCAAATTCTTCATTTGTCAATTAGGATAACTAATTGAGTTTCCTTAATGAAGAAGAAAAACTAATTAGGTGATTTTTGGTTTCCTTGATGTGGAGAAAATGTGAGTCCTTGATGTGAAAGGAAAGACTATTCCTTAGTGTGCAAGGAAAGTCTATTCTTTGTTAAAGAATTAATGTATTCCTTGCCCACTAAGTAATAAAATTAAAGTCTTATAAATAGACTATGTTACCAAGTATTTAGGGGCTTGGAGCCCTAGGGGGTTCTTCCCTAGCTATAGAGAGAGGAGGAGAAAGAGCACTACATGAAGAGTGCGGCTACAAGAAGGCTTAGAGCCCTAGGGGTTCTCCCCTATAGAGAGAAAGAGAAAGAGCACCTTGAGAAGAGTGCAAGTTGAAGAAGCCTTTGGCCTAGGATTCCTCCGTGCGGGGATAAGCGAAAGGTTTAGGTATTCTCTGAGGTTTATGGGTTAGCGCACAAATGAAGAATAATTTGTGACGCTTGTATTAATGCAGAGAAGTATCACAGATATATTTGGGATTTCCTCTAGAGAGTTTGTTGAGTGTTAATTCCTAGAGAGATTATTATTGTATTTGGTGAGGACCTCAAGTTAGGTATAAAACTTGAGAAGAACTATTGTAATTGCGTATTATAATAGTGGATTTATTCGGAGTTTGTCCCGTGGTTTTTTCCCTTCAAGTAGAAAGTGTTTTTCCACGTAAATTTTGGTGTTCTTGTGTGTGATTGTGCTTGTTATTTATTTTCGCATCCCACAGGTTTTAGGAATAAGGTTTTATTCCCAACAAGTGGTATCAGAGCTTTGGTTCGGGTGGGAGTGATGACCGGAGAAGATGGAAAGACGTCAAGAATTGAGAAGTTTGATGACACAGACTTTGGGTATTGGAAGATGCAGATTGAAGATTATGTTTGGTATAAGTTTGCTACAGGCGCACACAAGTATGACTATGAAGAAAAAAAAATATGATGATCTTAGTCAAAGAAAGTTTACTTTGATTAAGGTGGAGCTATTCCAGAAGGAATAAAGACTACTTGATAGAATTTGAGTCAAGGTGGAGATTGTTGGGAAAGTGCCTCAAATTCTTCATTTGTGATTAGGAAAACTAATTGAGTTTCCTTAATGAAGAAGGAAAACTAATTAGGTGATTTTTGGTTTCCTTGATGTGGAAGAAAATGTGAGTCCTTGATGTGAAAGGAAAGACTATTCCTTGGTGTGCAAGGAAAGTCTATTCTTTGTTAAAGAATTAATGTATTCCTTGCCCACTAAGTAATAAAATTGAAGTCTTATAAATAGACTATGTTACCAAGTATTTAGGGGCTTGGAGCCCTAGGGGGTTCTCCCCTATAGAGAGAGGAGGAGAAAGAGCACTACATGAAGAGTGCTGCTACAAGAAGACTTGGAGTCCTAGGCGGTTCTCCCCTATAGAGAGAGGAGGAGAAAGAGCACTACATGAAGAGTGCGGCTACAAGAAAGCTTGGAGCCCTAGGGGTTCTCCCCTATAGAGAGAAAGAGAAAGAGCACCTTGAGAAGAGTGCAAGTTGAAGAAGGCTTTGGCCTAGGATTCCTCCCTGCGGGGAGAAGCAAAAGGTTTGGGTATTCTTTGAGGTTTATGGGTTAGCACACAAATGAAGAATAATTTGTAACGCTTGTATTAATGCAGTATCACAGATATATTTGGGATTTCCTCTAGAGAGTTTGTTGAGTGTTAATTTCTAGAGAGATTATTATTGTATTTGGTGAGGACCTCAAGTTAGGTATAAAACTTGAGAAGAACTATAATAATGGCGTGTTATAATAGTGGATTTATTCGGAGTTTGTCCCGTGGTTTTTTCCCTTCAAGTAGAAAGGGTTTTTCCACGTAAATCTTTATGTTCTTGTATGTGATTAATTGTGCTTGTTATTTATTTCCGCATCTCATAGGTTTTAGGAATAAGGTTTTATTCCCAACACCTTTTAATCTACAATACATTTTATTATGTGTTACAGCCTTACAGGGTTTGTTTTTTAAATGTGGTGTAGTGATAATATATATGTGTTGTTACGCGTACACATGTAGAATTGGAATTGTCCCATGTATAGTCTTATCACTTATGAGTTTGTAGACAAATTGTTTTCTCTTGCATAGGTGTTGACATTCTGCTGCTGCACATGAAACTTGAATGCAATCAAATGGACAAGTTTGTATCATCTGGTTGGTGATGGAGAAACAGAGCCTGAGTTTTATATGCTTTATATATTGAAAATCTTCTCTACAACATCCCATCTCTTTTATCATCTATTTCAAGAATTAAAAATTTAAACTTTTTCAGAAGGCATAATTAGGTAGAAGCTAATGGAAGTGTAGAATTTTATAACTTGCAGAAATAATTATCTCCACATACTCTATGTCTGCATTCTTAGTGCTATTTGGTAGGACATTTTATATCCATTTTTCAAAGTACATATTTTAAAACCTCCACTCTTTTGGTATATTTTTTTTGTCAAACAACTCATTTTCAAAGAACTGTAAAAAAAACGTCTAGTTAATATTAAATTATTGCATGCAAGAAGAAAATCCTCTTAGAATATAGTAAACATGGTTGGTTAAGTATGATTATACTATATTCTAAGAGGATTTTCTTCTTGCATGCAATAATTTAATATTAAGTACACCTTTTTTTACAGTTCTTTGAAAATGAGTTGTTTGACAAAAATATTATACCAAAATAGTGGAGTTTTTAAAAAAATGGATATAAAAAGTCATACCAAATGGCACTAAGAATGCAGACATGGAGTATGTGGAGATAATTATTTTTGCGAGTTATAAAATTCTACTCTTGCAGTAGCTTCTCCCTAATTATGCCTTCTGAAAAAATTTAAATTTTTAATTCTTGAACTAGATGATAAAAGAGATGGGATGTTGTAGAGAAGATTTTAAAGATATAAAGCATATAGAACTCCGCTCTGTTTCTCCATCACCAACCAGATGATACAAACTTGTCCATTTGATTGCATTCAAGTTTCATATGCAGCCGCAGAATGTCAACACCTATGCAGGTGAAAACAATTTGTCTACAAACTCATAAGTGATAAGACTGTATATGGGACAATTCCAATTCTACATGTGTACGTCGGAATTTCCTTTGATAAATTTTCCACAACGACCAGCCATTTGTCAATAAAGTTTGATGAGTTTGTGGAAAATTGTAATTAAATATTTGAAGAACGTCATCTTATTCTTTGGGACGCGTAGAAGAATCTTTGTGACGCGTGCAAGTGTCAAAACCAGATAAGCATATTGACCGCACAAAGATATTACAAACAGGTCTTGGTGAAGAGAAACGAAAAGAAACAGATCGAGGAACTGAGAAAGGTAATTCAGTGTTTTGTATTGAACCATGAAGTTACACAGAAATGACTCATAACTGAACTAGCCGTTACGTACAACCATTAACAAAAAACACTGTAACAAACTTAACAAACCTAACAGATATAACTAACTGTAGAAAACCTAAATCTAATAATAATTGGAAATATAAAAGAGTTTGAGAAAGAGAGGAAGAGAATAGAGACTATGGTTTTTTAAGTGATTCGGCTATGTGAGCCTACGTCCACAGGATGTAGCCAATGGACTACATCTTTATTATATTCTCTCTTTGATATTTTTGGATGATTACAATGTGTTGTGAGGTGTCCTATTTATACATAGGACTACTAACACAACTCTCCTATTTAACCTATGTGGGATTCCTTAACATTCTCCCTCAAACTCAAGGTGTAATTTTAATGAAATCTTTGAGTTTGTTTACAAAAGAATAGCTCAAATATCTTGGTCCAACTCAACTTGGCTCGTATCTCGACTCGATGGCTCGGATCTCGGCTCAGAGACTCAGTGGCTTGGATTTTGGCTTAGGGACTTTGATCTCGGTTGGCTTGGTCGGATCATGACTTGATGGCTCGGATCGCGGCTCAGTGGCTCAAAGGCTCGGATCTTGAAATGGTCTTGGCTCGGGATCTTAGCTCAGTGGCTCAATGGCTTGGCTCGATCTCGGCTCATGAAAATAGAATAAAAAATATCCCACAAATGTTTTTTTTTTTTTTTTTTGAAGTTTGAATTTTGAAATTCAAAATTCAAATTTGAATTTTTTTTTTTTTTTCTTTACTGGTCTGCCTTTTTTTTTTTTTTTTTTAATATTGCAAACAAAAATAAATAAATAAAATGCAAACAAAACATAAAATAAAATGACTTTTTTTTTTTTTTTTTTTTTTTTCACTGGTCGCAGCCAGTTTTTTTTTTTTTTTTTTTTTTTCAAATTTTTGAAATTTGATTTTTTTTTAAAATAAAAAATAAAAAGGATAGGAGCGGATCGGGTCAGCAGGTCGCTCGATCCGCGGGTCAAAATCATTGGTCAAAACAGGATGACGTGGTGACACTCCATTGGGACACGTAGCAAAGGATGCAGAATCCGGCACATGTAGCGCATGAATCAACGCCGGGATTTTAGGTGCCGTGTGAAGGCGCGTGCTTCATTGGATCAGCTTGATTTTTTTTCTCCAATCAATAGATCGGCCTCCGATCTACGGATATGTGTTGTTGATTTCTAGAATCCGCTCTTGGAAGAGATGGATCTAAAGCTTGGTCGATGAGGCACGTTGAAACACGTGGCAGATCTTTTCGAATCTTTAGGCCACGCGTGGCAGCGCGTGGAGGCTCAGAATCTGATCGGAAAACAAAGATTTTTCCAGTCATGAATCGTGCGTCTGATGTTGGTGATTAGTTTTCGGAAAAGCCAAGATTTGGGATGGGTAGTTTTTATTTTTTTTTTTTGGATTTATTTGTGAGATGGTGCGGAAGAAAAAAAAAAGAGTGAAAAAGGGATTGTTGACATTTTTTGAGATGCGGAAGCAAAAAATGGATCGAAGATACTTGTGAGAGTTTTAGGGCTCTGATACCATGTAGAAAACCTAAATCTAATAATAATTGGAAATATAAAAGAGTTTGAGAAAGAGAGGAAGAGAATTGAGACTAGGGTTTTTCAAGTGGTTCGGCTATGTGAGCCTACGTCCACAGGATGTAGCCAATGGACTACATCTTTATTATATTCTCTCTTTGATATTTTTGGATTATTACAATGTGTTGTGAGGTGTCCTATTTATATATAGGACTACTAATACAACTCTCCTATCTAACCTATGTGGGATTCCTTAACACTAACTAACAAATGCAGATACGGCCTGTTGTATACTCGTCTTGTAAGACTTGTAGTACAACACCAGTATTGAATACGATTTGTAGTATAACAGTACTACTGCTTAACACCTAGCACCCATATTTAAGTGTGTTGTTGCAGCAGCAACCCGTAATGTTGACTTGACACCAAGGTAAAAGCAACCTGTAATACAACTACTTCAGACAAAGTGAAAATTTCCATTCGGTTTTAAAGTGTTTCGCCTTGAGCCTCAATATGCTAACTGATATGCGATTTGAAATATGAAAAGCATAAGTAATGCATTTTTAGCATGTGCAGTGACTCACGAAATAGAAAAATAATAATAAAAAATAATGAATAATCTTTTTTGATATTAAATTTTATTAATGTGAACATATATTTATAAATTGTGGATATTAATATTTACAAATGTCCCAGACAATATGCATTGATTGTTTGCAAATATCACTTCCTAATGAAAAATACTAGAGCTAGTCACACTAACAACGTAAACAATTCTTTCTGGTCAAAGTATGAACGTGTCAAAAAATAAATAAATTGCTACGCATAGCAGCTGCATCTGTATATCGAGTTATAGCTTGTTTGCAATTATAAATTTTTATGTGAAATTTTGTGTGCTCTTATTGCTGTATATTATATATTTGAAAGAGATATAAACATCTTACCTTGCATAAGAAAGATGTGGATAACGATCTATGTTGAATAGAAAATGCTTTATTGCTTTAAGCATATATGCAGCATGGCAAGGGAACGTATGGGATCACTGTAAAATATTGTTTTAACTATAGGAATTTATAGGAAAGTAGACTACAACTTCTCCCGCCCAATGGTGTAATTTTTCAAATGCTTGCACGAGGTATGAAATTAACTTTTGTATGAATCACGTTTATTGCAAATTGAGAAAGAAATAATGTGGAAGCTTTCGAACTTTAGCTTGATGCGTGACATGGGAGTCATTCATTAATTTGTCTGTAGAAATATTGCACTTCCAGCATGTGCTGCCTTTACCCTTTCTGGACTTTGGAATTGGACTGCTTATGTTAAGTTCCATGCTACCCGTGGATGGGCCATGGGTAAGATTGAATTAATTTGGATGCGTTTTACTGTTAGCTTATTTTTCTTAAAAACACGGTAAAAAAAGGTAGGGGAAAATGTTTTTGGTGGTGGCAGCCAAAATACCTAAAAAGTTGCTTTTTGATAAAATATTCCTTCTCCAATTCGGCCGAAATATCCTCAAACTCAGAATGAGCAAAATAACCTTAAAACTTCAAATAATACTTTTAATATCACCAATATAACTAAATAATCCCTAGAACTGCCTAAATAAACAAAAATACTCTCGAAACCAAAACCATCAAAATGCAAAATATCTATCGAAACCTCTAAAATCACTGTAATATGTCCTAAAACTTAGGGAAAATTGTCTTCAAACTTTTGAAAAAATTTTAAAAGTCGCACAACAACTTTAAGTAACCTTTTAATGGTTTCAAAATATATATTTTTATAGCTTTTATTATTTTAGTTTTTATTTTATTTTGTTGTTACACTCTTATTTTGATTGTGGTTATAAGTGTAATTTTCAATAATTTTATTTTGATTAGCTTATATTTAGGCTGATGGTAGTTATTATGTACTAATATTTTAAAGTGGTGATTAAATTTGTTAGTTAAAATCTATATAAAAAATATAGGAAAATTTGAGATTTTTCTTACGAGTTAAACGCCGAAAAATGTTTCTTGATAAGTTCAATGCTAACAACCCTTTCAGACTGGAAATCTCTTCTGGAATTTCTCCGGTTAATTTATCATCTGAGAGATCAATACTTCTCATTCCTTTAAAATTCTTTCCATAGTGGTACGAGTGTCCTTTCCAACAAACAATTATATCGACAACAAAATAGCCCCCACTAGAAAACAGAAATCGAGTGCCATCAACATTCGTATCATTTGAATTTGTAAGAGCCATGGCAGTCAAATTATAGAGGCACCGTGGAATATTTCCGGAAATATTGTTTTGAGACAGATCCAAGAATTGAATTTGTACCAAGTGGCATAGTTGTAGAGGTATGCTTCCATGAAACTTATTAGAGTGAAGGTTAAGAATGACCAAAGATAACATGCTTTTTCCTAACCAAACTGGTAGTTTTCCAGAAAATAAACTCTCTCTCAGATTTATAAATAACAACATTGTGCAATTTCATAATGACGACGGTAATTCCCCCAAGAAGCTATTGTTGCTCAAATCTAATACCTTAAGCCATTTCAAAGAGCCCATAGAGCTTGGAATTTCTCCAGACAAATTATTGTTAGCCAAATTCAGATTTCTTAGTTCTTGCCACTGCATAAAACAATTAGGAAGGCCTCCAGATAGCCGGTTGTTTGAGAGATCAAGGTAAATCAAGGATGGCTCCACAGCCGTGCATAGAAAAGTATTTAGCCCCGAAAACTTATTGTTGGAGAGATTTAAGGTGGTCAGATTAGTAGAAAATTGTTTGAGCTCAAATCAAAGTCAGGAATATCTGAAAATTTAATTGATAGATTTGGTAACCTGCCCTTGATATGATTGCAGGAGAGATTTAAATATGATAACTCAGAAGCAAGGTCCCAAAACCACGTAGGGATGGTATCTGAAATTCCGTTATTAGAGATATCGAGATAGGTAAACTTCATTTGAGTTTTCATCCATTTTGGGAAATTAGGACCCAATTTACAAGATGACAAATCTATAATGGTATCCAATTGAAAAGGGGGCACCCAATCAGAGCTGAATTTTACAGTCAAAGAATTATAAGATAAACTTAACATGTCTAATTTGGAAAGATTTGAAAAATGGTGTTCAGAGATGTCACCTTCCAAAAGATTGGAACTAACTTCCAAACCCCGTAGTTCGTATAGGTTTCCAATGCTTTAGGCACTGGTCCCCTCATTTGATTCCCATCTAAATTCAACATCCATAACGAGTGTTGCACGCACCCAGATAAGTTATGGATGACCTCAACCAGTTGTCCACTCAGTTTGTTCCCCCCTAGAGACAAGGAATATAAAGCACACATATTCCCGAAGGATTTCGGAACACCTCCTTCAAGTTGATTATCACGAAGAAGGAGTCTATGAAGAGAATTCATGTTACCAAATCCATCTGGAATTGAACCTCGTAACTAGTTACTAGAGAGGTCAAGATCAACCAAGCTGGTACTATAGTTGAAGAACCACGGAAATATGGATGAAGTGAGATGGTTAAAAGAAAGCTCAAGAAAAGTGAGATATTTAGAAAAATTGACATGGGGAAGAGACAAGAGAGTGACGGGAGGTAGATCACACCGACGCAAAG
The DNA here is from genome assembly GCA_907173295.1 of Fagus sylvatica. NCBI lineage: Eukaryota > Viridiplantae > Streptophyta > Magnoliopsida > Fagales > Fagaceae > Fagus > Fagus sylvatica. Next base: position 38,270,272 of record OU015763.1, read on the forward strand.
ACAAGTCTGATAGCTTAGGGAGATGACTCACAACGTTCAGTCAATCATTGGCTACACTCAAATTTGTGTCACTTAGGTCAAGGTGTTCTATTGAAGACAGATGAGACAACCATTCGAGATTATTATCAATAATTTTCAAATCATTCATGCCGAGGTAGAGATATTGGAAGCCTGAAAGGTTTCCAAGCTGATTTGGAATCGGCCCACTAAGATTGGCCGAAGAGGTGTTTTAAGTTATTGAGAGAACCAATGAACTCTGGTATATGGCTTTGATTAAATTCATTGTTACTGAGATCCAAATAAGTCAAATAAGGCAACTTAAGTAGTGAAGGACTAATCGTACCTCTCAAAGGTTCATCAGCTTGATCAGCACTAAGATGAAGCTCGAGTACATGACCTGTTTGGTTGCTACAGTGAACTCCGTTCCACTTGCAGCAATTCTTCTTTTCATCCTCACTCCCCCTCGAGGAGAGAATACCGTAGTCATCAACAAGGTTGCTTTTGAACTCAAGGAGGGCTTGTCTCTCCCTCTCTACGCACCTAACGCTGCCATCTCCAACTCCTGAACTGAATCCAAGGGCTGGTTTCAATTGTAGTAAAAGTGTTAAAAATGCATAGAGAAATTTTAGAGACCTTCCACCCATGACCATTATCATTGCCAATGATAAAAGCAATTAAAATTAGGATCAAGATGAGAGAGGAAGCACCACTAAAACATTCAGTGCTGCAAGTTTGTTGAGCTCTCGAGCCCCACAGCATGAAATATTTATAACCATAATTGCATACAAAAAAAATGATTAAACTAACAGTTTACTTAAAAAAAAAAAAAAGTATGATACTGTATTGTCGGCTTTAGGAATTTATTGATAATAACCACAAAATACAACTTTAGTTAAGCTAAATTTTCATGAATTCACCGGAACTAACAATTTATATCCCAAATTATACCAAATCAACACACTCTTGTTTATGGGAAGGAATTTGAATTATGATTCTCTTAACAAAACTCTTGACTATTATTGAAGAATCACCAAACGCAATATCCGGTTTTTTGCAATATGATACTTGCTCGTGGCCTTAGGCATACTTTTTGGGTAAAGTAGTATAGTTTATGGACAAGGTTTGGCTACAAACCAGTTTGTAGCCCGTTTGATACAACCCACTACACAGTAGCTTATAAGACTATTCACATGTATTATTTAAAAAAGTCACATGACTCATTAAATAGGTCATGTGACTAAAGTACACGTGGATCATCTTATTAATTGCCACATAGTAGGTTGTAGTAAGCTGACAACATCACTCAAATATTGAACCACATATATCCAATCAGGAATTAGGGCAGGAGAGAGTCTTCTCTATAGTTTTCTCTCTGGAACTCTATAGGTGAAGTTAGTAGTCTATCTTTAAGGTAGGAGTGATCCCTTTCTTTTGTCTTGTACGAAGGAGGGGCGGTGACTTATGGCGGATGAGTTGGTTGAGGAATGGCGTAAGTTCTCCCTTACGGAGGCTGAAGGGCCAGGAGTTACAATTGCAGCTGATGCTATGGAAGATTCAAGAATGGTGGGCTCTCATTATTTGCTGGGGAAGTTGTGGACAGAGAAATACTTCAACCGCGAGGCATTGAAAGCCACTATGTTACGATTGTGGGGAGGTGGTGCTAGAGGTATTACGGCTCGGAACAGTGGGGACAATTTATTTGTTTTTCAGTTCAGGGAAGACTTTGAACGGTGTAGAGTCATGACTGGTGCTCCATGGCTTTTTGATAATAGCCTTTTACTACTCAAAGAGTTTGATGGTTCATGTCCAGCCAGCCAGGTACAGTTTTCAGTTTGTTGCTTTTGGGTGCAATTTTATGGGGTTCCATTATTCTACATGACGAAGCAAACAGGTGAGCAGGTGGGTAGTGTTTTTGGTAAGGTTGAAGAGGTGGATGTTTCTGAAGATGGGGTGGGTTGGGGTACATATCTTCGAGTTCGTATCTGTCTAGATATATTACCAAACCTATTCCAAGAGGTCGAGTGGTCACTTTCAACTCCTTGGGCCAAATGTGGGTGTCATTCAAATATGAGCGTCTGCCATGGTTGTGTTTCCATTGTGGCCTCATTGGTCATCTAGAGCGTGACTGTGTATCTAGATTGAAGAATGCTAGCAACAGTCTAGGTGGAGTTCAACAATATGGGCCATGGTTACGAGCATCTGAATTACCATCACACCGGAAAGGTCTGGATGTGCGTAGATCGGAGCGGGTGCGATCGGGAGCGATGCTGAACCATGGTGCGCAAAGCGAGGGAAAATTCAATTTTGAACTCAACCGCCAAACGGATTTTCAGGAAGGTGGATCCACTAATGTACGGGGGGGAGTTAAAAAAAATAGGGCGGATACGTTGGAAATTAATCGGGAAATCTCTCGAATGTGTGAGGACAAGATTGGTGGTTCGGAGAAGGTGTTATCTCCGAAGATGCAAATGCCACAATCTCATATTGATTTAGTTTCCAACGTGCAAAATATTGTGGATATGCATGATCCTATTGCTACGGATAAGCTTGATATGGTAGGTGCAAATGCCTTGGATTCTAATAAGGTACCTATTGTGCCTATTATTTCTCACTTGCCAACTCAGCATAACATTAGCCCTAGGGGTGATTCTGTAAAGACCACGGTAGAGTGTGCCACTCATGTGGGTCCAGCTGTTGGTTCTTCTAATAAGCTTCATCCATCTGGTAGTGGTCTGGGATTGGGGGGTACAGGTGTAATTTTGGAGGGCAAAAGTGGAGGAAGAAAAGAAAATAATAATCAACAGCTGGGAAAGAAATCGTGGAAAAGGTTGGCACGTGAGAAGGGCAGGAGCACTAGTATCAGGGTGACAGGTCCTAAAAGAGAAGTGGAGATTGGTGTTTTTGCACAGGATTTTTCAGGTAACAAACAAGTTAAGGTTTCTGATGGTGTCTGTGCTTCAGAGTTTTCTTTATTGGCGGAGGCTGCTACCCAGCCCCGCCGTCACCAATGAGGTTGTTAAGTTGGAACTGTAGGGGCTTGGGAACCCTTGTACAGTTCAGGAACTACTCCTTCTTATCAAGGAAAAAGATCCTGCAATCTTGTTTCTTTCTGAAACAAGATTGGATAGTATTGGTGTTGAATTTATTAGAGTGAAGACAAAATTTTCAGGTGCTTTTTGTGTGCCTCGCTTGCGCACAAGAGGTGGATTGGCGATGTTATGGAATGATAAGGTGGACTTGAAGCTTTCTACATTTTCTCGAAAATCACATTGATGCTGAGGTGCGTGATAAGACGAATGGGAAAAGCTTTCGAGTAACGGGGTTCTATGGGAATGCAGAAACTCATAAATGGAAAGAGTCTTGGGCTTTGCTTAAGCATTTAAGCTCTTTAAGTTCTTCTTCATGGGTTTGCATGGGAGATTTTAATGAAGTATTTGACAATAGTGAAAGAAGGGGGCGTGGATTACATCCAGAGTGGCAAATGAGGGATTTTCGTGAAGCTGTAGTACATTGTGAGCTGCACGATTTGGGGTTTGCAGGGCCTCCTTTTACTTGGAGAAATAAGCGTGTGGAAGAAGCTTTTGTACTGGCTCGTTTGGATAGAGTTCTTGCTTCGGCAGCCTGGATTAGTGATTTTGAGGGTGCTTATGTGCATCATTTGCCTGTGCAAAACTCGGATCATTGCCCGGTGTTGCTGTCCATTCCAGACACTGGTTCAGTAAAGAAAGGTAAGAAGATGTTCAAATTTGAGGCCATGTGGACGAAGGAGGAAGAGTGTCGTGGGGTGATTGAGGCTACGTGGGGTCAAGCTATTGCAGCTGGTAATCCAATGTATAAGGTGATAGAAAAATTGAAAGGGTGTCGTGCTTCACTTGTTGCGTGGAGTAGAGTGAAGTTTGGTTCATTTGCTTCTTCTATTAAAGATAAACGAGAACATCTTCAACACCTTATGGATGAGTTTCCTTTGTGGGATTCTCCAGCAATTATGGAAGTCCAGGATGAACTTAATGGGTTGTTAGAGAAGGAAGAGATTTTTTGGAGGCAACGTTCTAGAGTTTCTTGGATGAGTGAGGGCGACAAGAACACCAAATTTTTTCATGCTCAATGTAATCATCGTAGGCAGCTTAATTCTATTAAAGGGTTGCATGATAATCATGGTGTGTGGCAAACGGATAAGTCCAAAATTTTGAAGATAGCAGTGGATTATTTCAAAACGATTTTCACATCTGGGAATCCAGGTTTGGACTCTATCCAATCATGTTTGGAAGGTGTTGAGGGAATTGTCACGGCTGAGTTAAATGGTCAGTTGATTGAAGATTTTACTGCTCAAGAAGTGGTTGAGGCTTTGCAAGATATGTACCCCACAAAAGCTCCAGGGCCTGATGGTATGTTTGCCATTTTTTACCAGACTTATTGGGATGTTGTTGGCCCTAAGGTAACACATGCTGTTCTATCTATTCTTCATTCTGGCTATATGTTACGTAAGATTAACTACACTCATATTGCCCTTGTTCCAAAAGTAAAAAACCTGGAGTATATTACTGACTTTAGACCAATATCTTTGTGCAATGTTATTTATAAAATTGTTTCAAAGGTACTGGCTAACAGGTTGAAAAAGGTTTTGCCTTTGGTTAGTTCTGAATCACAAAGTGCATTCGTTCCTGGTCGTCTTATTACTGATAATGTCTTAGTGGCATTTGAGGTGATGCATTCTATGAGCTTAAAGAGAAGGGGTCGAACAGGTCAGATGGCGATCAAATTGGATATGAGCAAGGCGTATGATAGGGTGGAGTGGATTTTTGTTAAAGAAATCATGAGGAAACTGGGGTTTGCAGAGAAGTGGATTTCACTGATTATGATGTGCATCAATTCTGCCTCATATTCGGTTCTTATCAATGGTGAGTAGTGTGGATATTTTAAGGCATCTCGTGGCATTCGCCAAGGAGATTCTTTATCTCCTTATCTGTTCTTATTGTGTGCGGAGGGGTTGTCGCATCTTTTTCAGAAGGCTTCTCTGGCGGAGAGGTTAACTGGGGTGGCGGCAAGTCGGAGTGGGCCAAAGATTACACATTTGTTTTTTGCAGATGATTCCCTGCTCTTTTGTCAAGCTTCTATGGCAAATTGTGAAGCAGTAAGTAGTATTCTCCATCAGTATGAAATGGCATCGGGTCAACAACTCAATCGGGCCAAGACCTCCATTTTCTTTACTAAAAATTCTTCGTTGGAGATGAGGCATTATATTCAAGGAGTTTTCCAAGTGCCTGAGATCAAGAATCATGAGAAGTATTTGGGGTTACCTTCATTTGTAGGTCGGTCCAAAACTGCATCGTTTAGTGAAGTTAAGAACCGTGTGTGGCGTCGGATGCATGGATGGAAGGAAAAATTCTTATCCATGGGGGGTAGAGAGGTGTTGATCAAGGCGGTGGCACAAGCAATTCCAAGCTACAGGATGACCTGCTTCAGGTTGCCGGATGGCTTGTGCAAGGAGCTTAATAGTATGTTTAGTAATTTCTGGTGGGGTCAGCATGATAAGAAAAATAAAGCACACTGGATAAGTTGGAATAACATGTGTAAGCCAAAGACTGAGGGGGGGTTGGGTTTCCGTGATCTCCGTATGTTTAATCAAGCTTTATTGGCAAAGCAGGGTTGGCGGTTGTTAAATCAACCAAGTTCTCTGTTTTATCGTGTATTTAAAGCCAAATATTTTTTCAGGTGTAGTTTCTTGGAGGCCCGTGTGGGGTATAGGCCTTCTTATGCATGGAAGAGTATTGCTTTGGCTAGGAGTGTGTTACAGCCGGGGATGAGGTGGCATATTGGAGATGGTCAGCAGGTCTGTATCAATAAAGATCCTTGGTTACCAATATCAAGTCTTTTTCTCTCTTTTTCGGCCCAAACTGTTTTGGATAAGGATGAAAAAGTTTCAGTTCTTATCAACAAAAACACCCACACGTGGAATGTTGAGGGGGTCCATGCCTTGTTCTCGGCCTGGGAAGCTGCTGCTATATGCTCTATTCCGCTCCCCCCAAGACCGAGAGCTGATCGGTTATTCTGGACTGAAACTACTTTGGGTTTGTTCACTGTGAAGAGTGCCTACTACCTTCAACTTCAGCAGCGTGCACAGTGTGTGCTTGGAGAAAGCTCATGGAGTGGTAAAGATGCAAAATTCTGGAAGTTTCTATGGTCTCTATCCCTTCCGCCTAAGGTAAAAAATTTTATTTGGCGAGCTTGTTTGGGGATTATTCCTACCAATGAGCTTCTTTGGCATAGACATATGCGGAAGGATGGGTTCTGTTCTGTTTGTGGATGTGAAATGGAATCAGTTGTTCATGTTCTTTGGTCTTGTTCTGCTGCTAATGATGTCTGGTTGCAGTCGGGTTTAAGGGTGCAAAAATGGGGCCGTTTGATTCATAGTTTTTTCGATCTCATGGAGCTTCTTCAAACCCATCTCTCATTGGATGATGCTCTGTTCTTCTGCTGTATAGCTTATTTTATTTGGGAGCAACGGAATAAGGTGGTGTTTGAGAGTCTGGTTCATAATCCAGTTATGGTTGTTCTGCGGGCCAAAAATTTGTTTACGGATTATAGTGCAGGCTGTAGTTCAGGGGGTATGTCTAGCAGAAAGGATAATGGAGTTGCTGTGGTGGTTGCAGAACCTTGGAAAGCCCCTATGGTTGGCTGGTATAAAATTAATTGGGCGGTGCATAGGAATGCCGAGTTGGGGAGTTGGTGGAGTGGTATTCTTGTCCGAAACCATGAAGGGCAAGTGATGGCTGCTAAGGTGGGTCCTCTTCCTTCTTTTCCTCGGGGTATTGGTCTCGATATTGGTGCTGTGATTCAAGTTTTGAGCTTTGGTTTGGAGATGGGGTTTCTTGATGTGATTATTGAGGGGCCCTCAAGTTTTTTCTCTCCAGATGCAGTATCCAAGCGGCAGCAGCAGATTGAATGTTCTGTGAAAGATTATTGGGTTGATGATATTGGGTTTTTGCAACAGCGTTTTCGTAGTTGTATGTTTTCCTCCTCTCCCCAAAAGTCAAATAAGGCTGCTGTGGCTTTGGCAAAAATGGGTTCCTGTTTAGGCGTTGATGAGGTGTGGCTGGAAACATGTCCAGTTGAGATTTATTCATTCTTGTAATTTGTTTTGTGATTTGTAAGTTTGGTTCTATCAATAAAAGGTTTCTACTATTTTAATAAAAAATAAGCTGACAACAAACCAGTTAGCCAAACTCTGTCCATAGTTATAAAAGAATTGGTTAATGAGTGAAGCACTAGAATGGCAATGGAATCCACCTATTGTTTCTTTCCTTTTTCTATTAAACCACTTCTTCCGCATTTCTCAAATATACCAAAGGTCTTGAGAGACCATCCCAACCACACCACCATCACCATTAATGAGGATCTGCACACTCATAAACCAAAATCCCATGCCTCATGGATTCCGAAATCAATCATGGGATCCAACAATCCAATCCTCACCCAAGGAAGATGGAGGGTAGGGAATGGCGCCAATATTCCACTCAACCACCCCTTGTGGTACCAAACAAAACCAGATATCCCAAACCATATCAGAAATCAAGCACAAACAGTCACTGATCTCATTGATCCCATCAATGCACACTGGAAATCAGAAAGAATTTTGCAGCTTTATGATTATCAAACCAGCCAGCAAATCCTCAGCATACCTCTATCTAAAGTTGCATTCCACTCTTTACCAGATAAAATCATTTGGCCCCACTCAACCACAGGTGAATACCAAGTTAAGCAGGCATATCAACTCCTACACCAATCCGCCTTTCCACCACACTCTCACAATGGAGGATCACATATATGGAAGCATTTATGGAAAATCCCATTACCACACAAAATCCTCACATTTACTTGGAAATTGCTTCAGAATGCTCTCCCAATCAAAACTGAACTAGTCAAGCGAGGGATACAATGGGATCCTAAATGTCAACTTTGCCACTCAGAAAATGAATCAAGCACCCATTTATTCATGCAGTGCCACTTTACAAGGGCTGTCTGGTTGGGAGTTAACATCACTACTAGACCCCTTATTGAGAACCAGATAACAATACAACACTGGATCCAGAACCTCATTACAGGAAACTCACCACCATATGCCCTGAAGCTGGTGCTTACCACCCTATGGTGCATCTGGTTTCACAGGAACCAAGTTACATTCGAAGGAAAGACCCCCAACCCCTTGGAAACTGTACTGACTTCTCAATCTTTTTTAAACAGGTACAATCAACAGCTGGCCATCACACATCAGCAACCCCCACTCATCTCTAGCAGTAAAGCCCCAAGACCCAAGTACTCCAAATGGCACATTGACACTAACTGGCAGCTGATGATCCTTACAGCTGGGGGATCCAAATACAAAAGAAAGTGGCAAGGAACAGCTTTTATTGGAAGAAACAGAGAGGGGAAGAACATTTTTGTGGGATGTCGCAGCACTACTCTCAAATGCCCCAAGCTAGCCCAAGCTACAGCTATCAGAGATGCAGTAATTCAAGCGCTCAATCTAGGCTTTACAAATATTATAATCCTCACTGATAGCAACATCATGGAACAAATGTGGGAGGAAAAGACTAACCACAATTGGCAAGTATCACCTCTTTTTGCAGATATCAAGGCTATCACACAGCAACACGCCATACAGCTCCACATCCGCAAAGTTACTGCCATCATACTTACCGCAGCAAAAGACTTAGCCTCCTATGCTTCCAAATATTTTGTAAATGTGTTTAATGTTCCCCATGTCTAACGTAGTGATGTTGTTCTCTTTTGCAAAGTATCAAAAAAAAAAAAAAAATGAAAAGCAGCTTCTAAGTTTTAACACGCTTAAAGCCTAAATGGTGAACTTTGACCAAAGAGAAAAATAGAAAAAGAAAAGGGGATTTAAAAAATAAATAAAGTTGGATTGTTGATATTATTAAATTTGCTCTCCTTTTCTCCAGTGTATCAAAGGTTTTGGAAAACCTCAGACCCCACCCACCTCATCAATTTACCTCAGTCAATGTTACGTAATTCAAATAGAGAACAGACGCAAGGCGCATGTGATAATATATATGTACAGACTACATTCCAAAGTGAGAAAACGTTCAACATTGATCAATACACAAAATATTTTCCCATTTATCCTGCTCTTTCTCTAGAGCATCTAAACTCAAGCAATAATCTTCAAACAAAATTCAGTTACAGTTTTATGGGAATGGATGACTGCCCTCTTCACCTGAAAAAAATTAAATAAATAAATTATAAAATCTATCACATCATTAGCTACAATTTTATTTAATTTTTTATTTGGAAGGAAATTGTGTGCATTTCTGATCTTTCAGCTTTTCATTCTTCCAGTTTTCTCCCCTCAAGAATCAGCATGGTGGGAAGATTGCATATTAGACATTTAACTTAAAATTGATATCAAAATTACAAATGTAAAACAGAAATTAATTAGACATTTGTATAAACAAAAGTTCATCAAGAGATGAATTAGTAATGGCTTTTGTTTGTTTTAAAAACAGAAAGGCAAAAATTTGTGTGTGCTATGATACATGACCAACACATTCTTAGATGCTCCCCCATCTGACATACCAGAATCAATGATGGTAAAAATGTCATTGCCTTGTTTTTTTTTTAAATTGTATGCGCCATGATACCAAGACATTCATAGATGCTCTCCAACTGACATGCCAGAATCAATAATGGTACAAATTGTACCAGATAGCATATTTTATATTATATGTTAACACGAATTGCTCAATACATTTTGTGTGCACAACATTGAGACAAGCTCCAATCTAACAGAATAAGGTCATCTCAATATATATATAAGTGAAGATTTTATTAACACACCAAAACAAGCAGACTTACAACTTACAAGCCTGCAACACTGAGTCTTTACACTGCAGTTTAACTAACTTGGTATGACAACCAACCTAACATCCCTAATTAGAACACAAGACATTGTCATCATGGGACTCAGGATATGACCCCTTGTCCCCAATCCTAGCTCTTCACGCTTGATGGTCAGCAGCAATCTTTCCTCAGAAGGAATACATCCTTGATGCAAAACAGCATTCCTCAACTTCCATATGTTATACACAACAGCACCTAATCCCAATCTGCAAACTATTGAATGGAAACACACTCGCCCAGAGGATCTCTATTGGCTACAGCTCATACATCACAAAACTTCATATATGCATCTCTACATCTCATCCAGATCGACAAATGACAACCATAACATAGAAACCTGGCCATGCTTCCATCTCAGTCATCATCCTCAAGATCAAGTACCATTCTCAACTTCCTTCTCATTACATTACTCTTTGGAGATGCATTAGGAGGTAATTCATCAACTAAATCTTCCAACTCCTCATCCACAAGCTGATGTGACGAATTATCTAAATTGTTTACAGGTGCAACACCCAAATAATTTCCACTGCCAATCCTTCTCATTAGATTAATCTGTGGAGATGCACTAGGAGCCACTTCATCCCCAAAATCTGCCAATATACCATCCACTTGCGGTTGTGGCAAACTATCTAAATTGTTCACAGGTGCAACATTCAACAGACTTCCACTGGCAAGGCCAGTCCCTTCAGCTTCTGCAGTGCCATTTAGACTGCCATGGCTAAGAGCAGCATTCTCATCAGGTGCAGGTTTCAACTTACTGCATTGGTTGTTAACATCCCTGAAAAGAAATGAAGTAAGATTAGTTTTATATTTAAGTTAATAAATATTATCAGATTATTTAAACAGACAAGAAGCTAAGCTGAAGCTATACTTTTCTTCACAAACAATTAATTAATGCAACCAACATCAAGTAAATAACTGATGTTTTTCTTTATTAGTACAAATTGCCTTTGAAAAGAAGCCAACTTAATAAACACAACCATGGTTTATAAATATAACAGCTTAATAAGGATGATATCAACTTGTAAGCTTATAAGTAATACTGTTAACAAGGGAGAAAAAAAAATAGCACTTAATTTGGCATAATTCCTGCATGTCATTGTAGTAAACTTTATGTAAACTCATGATTAAATTAAAATAGAAATTTTGGCTCAAATTATCTGTCTATATCACTTTTTTTTTTTTTTTTTTTCACTTTATTTCCTCCATCAAATTAGTATTTTAAATATGCAAATTCGGAACATTTTTCTCTAGGAGATATTCTGATATTTGACAAAAGATCCTAATTTTGAATTTTAAATCCACTTTTCAATTTTAACTTTGATGGTAACTGATAGCCTACTATGGACCCAATCACCCAACCAACAATTACAATCAGTTTGAATATAAGTCAATTGAAGCCAAATGAGAAGATCAATACTTTAAAATTGATAATGCATAAAGCTTTTGCAAGTCTTTCAATGATTTGGAAGATTGCTAATCCTTTCCACCTGAATTATGCAGTCAAGCTCTAAGAAGAATTGGGTAGACAAAGGCTCTAAAGGTCCTCCTTAGTAGTGTTCGTTTTCTATGCTCTCAAGCTATGAGAGCTATATTTGGGCTTGGAGATCACTCTTGCTTGTTGGAAGCCTAACTTCTCAGGTTGTAATGTTTTCTTCTCTTTTATTTGGTTTCCTCATTAGTCACCTTTTTGTCTTTGGCTCATTATTTCCTAGTCTCTTGGGATGCGTGAGGTCCTTTCTAGGCTAGGTTCCAATGTCTCTCAGGTTGTAAGAGTTGTTATTTGGGTGCTTTAGGGGATGACCTAAGGCATGTTTGAGCTCTGTTGTATGCCTTTATTTTTTTGGCAGTAAACTTACTATTTACCTACCAAAAACATAAAGCAACTGAAAATTATTTGCATCTAGGCATCCAGGGAAGTGGGGATAACAGATGCCAAAAACAGTTTCTGGAAAAATGATAATGATGTTATGCTTTCAGCACAACAAAATGAATAACAATCTTCCAAAGGACTAGGAAGCACTTTCCAGACTGTAAGCCTATTATTGATTTTTCATTCATCTCTTAGTATGCAAATACTTCAAACATAGTACACTAGCATCACGACTACATAGATCCAAAATCCACATTCAACAGTATCCATGGCTTCCATTTCCAAAATATTCAGCATTATAAGGATGGTAGAATTAATTGAATAATGTAGAAACTGGAACAAAGAATCACGGTGGATGAGAAACATACTGTATATTGACACCTTCAGTAAGTCCATTTCCAGGACCATTTTGAATTGTTGTTCCCTGAATTAAGATGCCTGTGAGCTTCTCATCCTTTGACTGAGGAAGGGGCCTTCTAGTTTTCCGTCTTCTAAAAGATAAATTAATTATAAATAAAGGATAGAAAAAAAAAATACAACAGGAAAAGTTGTTGCCACTCATTGATATGATTAGGTTTAACACACTGATACTCTAATTTAGAGTTACGGAGTAAATGAAATATTGATATTTATGTTCCAAACAGTACTATCATAACATAGGAAACCACAAAGGATACAAGTATAAAGTTATGAAATGATCGCAAGGGTGACATGTTTAGGGTGCTGCAGATATTTAGCATATAGACAGTAATAATACAATGAAAGGATTCCATCACAATGTCCAATGTTCTCTACATAATGCAAAGGAGCTTTTCGATCATTCTAAAGTTCCAGAATTCCAATCAACATGATGCAGCATAATTAAGGTGTCAGATTAATTGGGAGCAGCAATGTATTAAATATGCACAAGTACCAGTCAGACAAATATTTTTTTTTTTTATAAGTAATGAAAATTTTATTGAAGGTCAGCCTTTGTATACTAGATGTAAACATAAGGACTGCCAAAAAATCAGAAAGAACAATGATCAATCAGATCCATCATGGAATTGATGGAAGAAATACCCACAGCAACCACCCAGTCATACAATGTTTGAAAAAATAAAAGCTTAAGAGCTGAAACAGGTCTTTCGCAATCCTCAAAGAGCCGAACATTCCTCTCCCTCCAAAGACACCACATCACACAATGAGGCACCATTCTCCAAACAACCATATTGCAACGATTGCCATAACAGCCCTGCCACCCAGCCCAAACATCCAGCACATGACAAGGCATCACCCAATGCACCCCAAATAAGCCAAGCACAGACCATAAATCCCACGCCATAGGACAATGCAACAGCAAATGATCAACGCTTTCACCACTCCTCTTGCACATACAACACCAATCTACAAGAATAAGATGTCTTTTCCGCAGATTGTCTATAGTCAAAAGTCTTCCCAAGGCTGCTGTCCAAGAGAAAAATGCAACCCTTGGCGGGACCTTAGCCTTCCAAATACTTTTCCAAGGAAAAGGGTCAAAAGGAACCTTATTCAAACAACGATAATACTCCTTGACTGAGAAGCCTTTATTAGGCTTATGCCTCCAACCCAACTTGTCATCCCCCTCACCCTTCAGAGGAATTGAATAAATCAATTCCATGAAGCTGGACAAAGATTCTAACTCCCAATCATGCACATTCAGTACCAGTCAGACAAATATATAAACTTTAAATTGTGAAACGAAAATAAGAAACAATATGACAATCAGGTTCTGCTTTTGTTTACTACCAAGCAAAATTCAAACAAAAGTGGAAGATAGCTTGGCCATTTTTAAGGAAAAACAGACAATTTCAAATACAGTTCATAGTTTCCTATCAAGATAAATAATGATTCCCAGATATGAGTCCATTATAAGGAAAAGTAACAATGTCCAGATATAAACACCATATATACACAATCAAGCTCCAACATCTATAAACATTTATTCTTTGTGTGTGTGTGTGTGTGTGAGAGAGAGAGAGAGAGAGAGAGAGAGAGAGGGAGAGAGAGATTTACTCAAGAACAGAGCTTAGAAGTTCATCATCTGAATCATCTTCTGGCAATAATCCCTCAATTTCTTCTGGTAACTGCTCACCAAATCGTCTCTCATTCTCCTTTTTGCTCCTAAAGTTTTAAAACATATATATTTTATGCCATATAGCTCAGTAACATCAGGAAATCAACCAATACAAAAGATATCAAATTCAACTGAACTTGCAAAAAAATATTTCAAGATTCACATATGTTAGGGAAGAAGTCAGCATGAATACAAATATAATGCGGGGATGCTTCAGGGATTTTGGCAATTGCACATGTCCATTCGTAAGAAATCACTACATATCTGCCTATAAACCACCCATGACCTATAGTTTGACTGATGGGAAATTTAAAAGAAAAAAAGTTAGACAAAGAAGAAGGTTCACAAATGTGGAGCTAAATGATGATGCCTAGAGGGATGAGCAGCAAGACAAAAGGATCAATTAAAAACTTAAAACTACAACAAAAAAAATGTAAAAACATCTTGGTGATGTTAAGCAAGCACACATATGTACTCCGGTAAAGAACAAGGCAATAAATGACTTGTTGATGGAATGCGAAAATGCTCAATTGCATATTAAGCATTATAATACTAAACAGAGTGGAGAAGTTAAAAGACATGTGAAACCAACCTACAATGACTAAATGATGGCTGAGCTAAGTCAAGAACAAGACAATGCAACATACGTCTCAAATGAGTATCCCACCGATGCATAACCTCAGATTGACGAGGTTCCCAAAAAATTAAAGCTTGACACATTTACGTGCAAATACCAAACCCATTAAAAAGCACGTATGAAAGTATTTGGAATGTTAAACTGAACTTAATACCAAAAAAGCACATGGATACAAACAAAAAATAGAATTAATAACTTGGATAAAGTATACAGGGCTGCACATCAAGAAATCCTAATGTTACAATCTAAGAAGAACAACAAAATGCAAATATGAATAGCACTGGATACTGCCTATGAACATAATATTACCTATTCAATAATGATAACAATGTTTCATCTTCAGGGTCATGTGCTTTGTCTGTGAACAAGCCATTAGAATCCTCATTCCTTATATGCATCTTGGCTTCAAACCTCTTCTGTTGAGGAACCCATAAACCAAGTTGCTTAAGCTTATGAGAAACTTGGACAGCTGTGAATTTACTCTCTGCGTCCAATGCATTTGCAATCATGTAACTACACCTCTTATGCTCTTTGAATCTGTGAGAATCAAGCAAAGCCCAAATTTTTTTTTATTTAAAACTTAAAATAATAACAAAATAACATATTCCATCATATCTTTATCACCTTTAGAGCATCTTTTTAAGTAAAAGGAGATTTAACCTAACATTGTAACCAGAAACCAAGCTAAGCAACACTCACTTCTCATATAGGGCTCTGATCATAGCTTCCTGATCTTCACTAAAGGCAGAAACTCTTTTCCTTTTGTGCCTATAGAGATATAATAAGAGATTTTGAAGACAAGACAAACAAAAATGATACAGGTATTAGAGACTTTTCCAAAATGAAAGGGAAAATGAATAAACAAAGATTTCAGACTATGCTTTTATATGGATAATGCTTTGCAAGATTACAACTGCTGCCTTAGAAACAAGCTTATACAAAGCGTATATAATCTGTAACATTCTTTTTTGATAACATATATAATCTGTAACATGCATAAAGTATGAATTTCTTAAAGCACTTACAAAGGCCAACTCAATAAACTTCCCTCCATATCATCTGAGTTATGAAGATTACTAACTCTTTCTGCCACTTTTCCATCTCCCTCATGCTTATCAACATAGCGCATCTTTTTCCTTGGTGCAACTTTCAGTCCTAGCTGTCTAAGCTTATTGGAAATTTGTGCTGGTGAAACTTTACCATCAGGATCTAGAACTTCCGCAATAAGACGACTACAATGTCGATCATCTTTGAATCTAAAACGGCCACATTTGTCAGAAAATATTTGGAGCAAAACGTTTAGAAATTGGAAGAAAATGAAACAATAGCCCTATACTGCTATAAAATCTATCTAAGGGGACCTAAACAATTACACAAGCGATAAATATAATACCCATCAAAAGTTTTGTATGCTTCAAATAGTATCAGGCATAATTGTGATAATCTAAGTACTATTTTAAAAACAATGTTTACAGGAATAAAACAGTTAGGTTAAAGCACACTTACTTCTCATAGAGATCCTTAATTTTTCCCTCCATTTCACCACCAAGAAAAATTCTTTTCTTTCTTCTAGGAGCCCTTTCAGATTCATGTTCCATGGACTGCCCCCTACTGCAACAGCCAAATGCACGAAGGATTTTTTTATGTAAATATATAGATTTTACAATTTCAATTCCTAAGACTTCTGATTCTGAGGGCATACTTATCAGATTTTTCTTCTCCATTAATCTCACTGTCTGAAATAGATGGGATGCCTCCTTCCATTTCGCCAGATTTTTCTTCATTACTGTACAAAAAAAGGGGTATTTGTATCATTCATACATCGCTTTCAATCAAGATAAACTTTTTTTTTTCTTTTTTTGAATGAATCAATGAGGAGGAACTTCAATAAATTAGAAGTACAAAATAGCATCTCTGAACAAGACTACAAATGGATGGTGTGAGATTCTAGAATAACTTTCTTTGGCATCATTGTAAATATGCAGTGGAAGAAATAGAAAAATGAAAAGGTCAAGAAATAGATAAAGACTAAACAAATACTCAAGTTTCCAAAACAATTCTTACTTCTGATATCCTAGCTCATGAGAGATCACAACATCAGCTTCATCTTCACCAAGTGCATCTGCAATGTTTCTACGGGTCCATCCTTTGGCCTGTGATGAACCGAGTTCTGCATCCTCTGGAATATTTTCCCAGTTTCTACTGTCTTTCTTCAAAGAGCCAATCTCATGCAACAAATATTCAGCATTAATGTAATGGCTTTCTCTGCGCGTCTTCCAAAAGAGAATTTCCACAAAAAGAATGGGTTGACTTTTCATTTTTCTTAGCATCCTTCTGACAAAACTCGCCAGGAAATCAACAATGTTTGCATATTCTTTTGATGGACATGACTTCTGCTCAACTAGTATACTATGGAATGTGGTGATGATTGATAACTGCCAAAATATGTCCATAAGAAAAGCAAATAAGATATATATTCATAAAAAATTGGATAATGTTTTTGGAAAAATATGGATGTCCTAGTTTTCCTTGAGAAGACAAATCCTAATATATTTCACCAGATTAATAAGCCCTAACTTTTTTTTAAATAGTTATTTTTTTCAATAACTTCTTCCTAAAGAAGTTTAACTACTTTTACAAAGTGATCACTGCAAATTTTACCATACATTTTCTATTAATTTTTTTGTTCCACTTTTATCCCTAAGAAATAAGCACATGCTATATTTTTTAAAACAGAATGTTAGAAAAGTCTTTCTTGACCTATTAACAAAAATCTAATTATTAAAATTGGACAATTATTAGAAGTTTTTAGTTTACCTAAGACCTAGAGTTTTTAGATAAAGGAATAATAATAAAAAATTATTTATAAAATTTATTTCACAAGCATATCTGGATAAGGAAACTTTTTACTCTAAAATAAGCATGTTCGTCATATCTGCTGGGATGATTTACTTCACATTTCCTTATTAATAAAGAAATTAATTCTTTTCTTGGCTTTCACTATTTTATATTTTGATTTTATGAAGGGGTTATATTTTACTTCAAATTTTTAACAATTTATCACTTCTTATAATATTGTTGGGGTAACATATCTGTAATAGGCGTTACCAAGGGTAGAGTTAGCATAAGTGATTTTGACAGGGAGCAATTGAACTTAACTGTACAGGAATTATTGGTCCTACAAAATATAAGTTATTATTTTTTGAAAAGTAGGACATCCATGCTTTTTCCTTTTCTTCTAAAAGTGAATAAATCACAAAGTTTACCTGATACAGCATTGGAGAGAGCTCCAAGTCATCAGTAATCCTCCGCAACATGCATATTATGTAGTGATTTGTACTGGCAGAATTGCTCTTATAAAACTTTAGTAACCAACATAACTTATGAATAATGTTGTTGTTTGCAAAAGCAGATATCAAAGTTGACACCTTAAAATCAACTTCGTCAGTTGCATCTAGCTGCTCATCACCAGAAGAATCACCTGTGCCATAACAAAGATCATCATTACCACGATCAGCACTTCCGTTATCCATATGTGGCAGACTGCTTTTAAGGTTCCCTGTCTCCGACATGGATATTTCAGGTTCACCAGCCTGAGCAGGGAACATGATGTTTTCTTTCCCATGAGGATTTGTATTTGTTAGACTTCCCTTCTGTGCTATGCTCATATCTGCTGATTGCTCACTATTAGAGATCTCAATCTCATTCTGAACAGTAACAAGATCTCCCTGTAGTTCGTTTCCTGCTTCCTTATCACTCAATGATTTGTTCTTTCTCTTTCTCCTTGCTTTTCTAGAAACCTTAAACAGGAGAAAAGGTTTTAACAGAGATGCCCACAACAAAGGCTTTCCTAGACTGATAAGCAAAAACATTGAAAATACATAACCAGCAAGTATCAATCATAAATATTACAAGGAAGTAGGAAAATAAACAAAAATAATTATCTATAAAAAATTTAAAGATGCTAATAGAGAACCATTTTAGTGTTACTATGTTTTGTAGCCTAGGCTTCGGGATGCCTTACTTGAGGTGACAAGTTGTCCAATAAATATTTCGGTCCTTTCGAAGGGCAACAAGATTTTTGGCTCCAAAAACAAAAAAATGCAAAGGGAGATTTGTAACCATCACAGTGGGGGATCAAAGAGCAAAGGGTCATTATACAAGGAAAGTTTGGGTGGACAAGTCAAAAGATGGGTGAGAAGGCATGGGAAACGTGAGGTAGATCAGACGGCCAATACGGCACCACACGGCGCAGGGCAACCACACTCAAGGTGAAGGAATCACAAACATTCAAAGATTTAAGATTTGCCATCTCGGTTGGTAGATAGGAGGCTCAAAAGAAATCAAATACCTTCTGGACTTTTTAAAGGTGCATAGACTGGGCCACGGGGAGAATAGTATGGGCTGGGGTAGAATTGTGAGGCAACGGGCCCAAATAACAAAATAGATGCAACCCGTACCAACTGGCCAATGGGCCGCAGAACTACCACTAGCATTTTAAACCTGTAGGCCCACCACCCAATAACCCGAAGCCTTGGTTTGGACCTCGGGTAAACGGGTCCAACGACCTCTTTCCAGAAGCTTGCCGAAGATGCTCAAAACCACAGAAACCACGATAAACTCTCGCTTCAAGCTGGGACATCGCAACTGCATTCCGGCACAACCGACCTCCTCTCAATGCGGAGGTCACCAGGTTGGTGAGGTGGATCCGTGGGGCTCGTCTCGGGATTGGTTCAAAAACGCCGGCTTCGTCTTCCGGCGGATTTGCGATCTCCAGAATGGGCCGGAAAGAAAAAGGAATGGGTTTCAATAAAAATTAACTTTTACTGATTAGAAATATATGTTAAATGAGGAAAACAACACCCTGCGTAAGCAACTAGAACAATAGTTTAACTGCATATGACGTATACTTATTTTCATTAAGATAAGTCTCTTAGAAAAGTAAATGTATGCATGTATTGCACTTTTGCTAGTAATTGGATAAACAATGGCAATTATGTGATGGACTGGCTAACTACTAAGAAAAAATCATTTTTGGTCAGGATAGATCTCTAAAACCAAAAAATATCAAAAAAAAACAAACAGAATTTCCATCTAAATTTAACCCATGAAGACACAAACAAAAGCATAACACACCCTCAAAGTTCCACGTGCTTGAAGGTTCTCCATGAGCTGCACAACTTTATGGATCATCTCTACCAGATCTGCAAGATCACTGAGAAGAAAAATATCATTAATATGGCACCAATGTATTCAAAAAAGAACTACAAATTTTAATTAGCTGCTACAAGCATGTGAAGTGGACTTGCATATGTACCTATAGAGGCCAGGGGGGTTCAATTACAGGAAGGAAATGGAAGTCACATTACTAATATACATAATTAAAATGTCCAGACTTACACATGAAAATAAGAACAGATACAAACAAATGCAACTCAAATGCAACTTTCAAATAGAAAACGTAATTATAAAGAAACACTACTAAGAAGAAGAAAAAAATATTAGTGTGAGAAACATTCTTTAATTTTAGTGAAATCATAAATTTTCTACATGTATGAACTGGAAAATATAAAAAGAGTATTTATCTAGCATATAGTCAATCAAATATACTAACTCTTATAGAATAATTTAGAAAGTGTCTACAAATCCTACCAAAGTAAAAGAAGCGTGTATAAATTAGGGAGTCACTGCTCCCACCCAAAAATAAAAAGGGAAAATGAGGAGCATATAAATTGAGAGAGGTATTTTCCTCCCAATATTAGCAACTGGAGGAAGACCAAGAAGACAATCGCAAGTGTTGCCTGTCGCCTGACGATCCATTACCATGGACTAATATCTGGCAGAAGCCTGAATCCATCTCCCCTGCCCTAAATATTATAATATACGATTGAAACATGAAACTCTAAAAGCCGGAGAGAAAGAAAAAGAAAAAAAACATATTCTTTCTCATTAAAATGCTCATTTCAATGTTCTGGTACTGAACTATAAAACGGGATATGAAAGATAAACAAATAAACCATTTTGGGTTGTTAGTGTGAAAGGGAAAAAAACCTTTTTTGGTTGTTTGTGAGTGTCAAACGTTTTGATCAAATTCAACAGGAACTGAGTCATCCCTTGATCAGTCTGATCATAAAATAACTTGTAAAGAAGAATGCGAGCTGTGTAAAGCTCCTTGGCGTCGTCTGGCAACAACTTAAGCACCAAATCTAGGATGCTAATCTGCAAGCAGGAAAACCAATTAGGAAGGAGATTACAAGATTACTCAATATCACTAACTTATAGAGAAGTTTCTCAACAAGAGCAGTTTGGATTTATATTTTAATGTGGATTCTAAAGTGCAAAGGGAATTCGTAAAGTGTTCTACTTTATATGAAATGTAGGGCAGTGTCCCAATTAACAAGTGGTACATCTTACAACTACAATTTGCAAACCAACAAATAAATTCCACCTTATTAATATATAAATATTATACATTATTTTTACAATAAGAAATGTGTGAATAATTTAGAGTGTCTGTTGCCATATAGAACACGTTTGGATGCCTTGGATAGGGCAAGATGAACTGGACTAGATAGAATATAATATATGTATCCTGTGGACAAAACTGGATTAGGCTGACACCATATATTTTATCTACAGATGTTTGTCTTGCCTTCAGTTCCTTAAACAAATTTGAGTACACCCAAGATTTGTATCTATGAAATTGCAAACAACCCAATTTCAATGCACCCCTTCAGTCACTTCTATGGATCATTCTCAAGTAAAGTTTCCATATTTGAAATTTTGGCTGCTATAGAAAATTTCATTGTTTTGATAACTTCAAAATTCCAGAATCCAATTCCAATCATGGAAAAAAACGCACATTTATTCTAAAAGTACATGTATTCTCCAATTAATTTATTTGCATAGATTCATCATTGAGTTAACCATATCCCCCATACATGGCGCAAGATATCAAACTTTTTGTCATGTAAAAATAAACCGAGCTACAAAAACCTTCTTTGATCCAAACAACGATCATCTAAGGAAGGTTTATGAGGGGCCCATAACACCAGGTGTACAATATGGCGCTCTATTGGCGCTTTTAATCTTAAAGTAGGTAGGAAAGAGATTACATATAAATAAGCATCACTCTCTCCAATACGGGAAAATCATGCAAAATCCGGTGTGTAATCTAAGAAACTAAGCATGCAGAAAATTGTTTATTGATCTGAACCATAAATTAACAAACTACTAAAAAATATATTGTCAGGCTAGCAAAGCCAGTGTTACAGAACTTCGAGTTTTTCTAAATAAGTAACAGAACTCTGAGTTGGAATAAAAATTACCATATTTTTCATAAGAGAACCAGCAGCAGAGAGAAACTTGTAATCATTTGTTTCCTTTAACCCATCAAATGCATTACGCCACTTTAGAAAGACTAGTTGGAACATTGACTCATTCATTGATTCAGCGATTGGTCCACATATATCACCTCTAAAAATTGTGCTATCAGCATCTTTATCGGCAAAATCTTCAAAACTGTTTACTCCCAGATTTGGCTGTTAAACCACAGGAAAACCAGGTGTTCTGCTAAACATTTTCTATAATAAAATTGAATATAAATCAAAGCTAATAATGATTGAGCAACAAGAAATGTGTCAACTAGGCTTCAGGAAACAGAACTTGGTAAACAGTCTTACGACATGTAGAAACCAAGGCCTGTGCATGTTTTGGTTTCCAATCAAAAACTGTATTTCATCCTTTGTACATGAAACATCTCCAATATATATATATATATATATATATTTTATTTTTTTGAAAAGTCAAGTGCAATGACGAAAATCCTCAAATGGACCAGATTTCCTGGTTAAGAAATTCCATCAATACATATTCTCAAAGCTCAACAACAGGATAAAACCAAAAGTAAGGAAAAGAGATTACCAAATTAGGAAACATAATAAGGAAAAGAGAAGGAAATCACAGCCTCAAAAATGAGAAAAGCTACTAAAATTAATTGTACTTTATATTCAGAAGATTACATAAAAGACTTTATATAAGTTATTTCCAATCTTTTTCCAACGGAGACCAAGATTCCCAAACAAAAAGAACAAAGAACTACTACACTAAGTAGGAACATAATCAAACAAAATAGAAAGAGTACTCCAAAACCTAAAATAAGGATCACAGACCTTTGGTACAGCCATTCTAGAAGAGCTAGAGATTACCAAATTATCCTACTTTACTCTAGTAAACTTAATTAAAACTGAACTAGCAACAATCTAACCTTAATAAACATCCAAATACAACACAACCCAACTTAGACAAGCTAAGCAAGGTCCCAAGAGTGCTCTCCATCATCTGAAACATCCCAAACTGACACTTGAGCACTATAACCAACCAAACCTAGCCTCTTATAAGTCTTCAAAGGGGGCTTCTAATGACGTTCCCTAACACTATCCTATTCATTTTGTTTAAGCTTTTATTAAAAATACAAGTTTGGGTTTTGTCTGGTCTTCTTTTACCAATTTCAATTAAAAGATAAAAGATTAATTTAAAAAAAAGTTAAGTGCAAGAGTATGAAAACAAACACATATGGTAACATGCCAGATTTCATGTCTCACCTTAGAATTCAAAAACTTGTGATGTTGAAAAGAGATAACAAACTGAGCAACCTGAAAGAAAACAACGACATCGTTTTTCTGAATTGCATGATGTTCCTTTTCAATATCCTCACGAATCGACTGCATCAAAACTGGTGAATTTTTGGATGACATTAATATTTGTAAAAAAATTACAATGCTGGAAGAAGCAAAACTTAACCTAAAACAGGCATTTATTTCCAAAAGACTTGCCATTGTAACCCCCGGATAGAAACTGGTTCACAAAATCATGAAGTAACTTTAAAATTTTATCCTTGGTTGGAGGTAATCTTCCAATGTCCCATGCAATCCGTTTTACAGGACCCCGAGGAATCTTGTGTGGTTTAAGCAGGGTATCTTGAGATGCAGAATTTGGGTTTCCCTTTAATACTGTTTTAGAACCATCCTGTAGTAAAAACCACCAGAGTTACAAAAGCTTTCAATGACAACACTTGCTAGCATCAGCAGCAGTGGAACTTCATACCATGGTAAGCCGTGTAAATGTCCCAATAAACTGTGAATGACGACTCATATTGTGTAGTCTGGAGAGTCTTCTTTTCTCTTCTTCCTCCTCCATAATGGACTTGAGACTACTAAGAGAATCTTCAGTGTCTTCATCCACCTAAAAAAATTGAACATGTATTATCAGACTACCACACATATATATCATTAAGCAACTAGAGAACAGATGAAAGTTGGCATCAATAGACAGCACTATGGAGTTCAATAACCAGAAACTTGAAGAGAGGGACAATTTCAACCAATCCAATTCGTATCTGATGAGTTATTGTCATTCTGGCAAACCATATCTATGCCTGTACAGTGTCAATGTAGTTTCAGTATATCACATCAGAGGTTACAAGCCTTACTATCCCCTGGCCAGCTTCTTGTTACCGTGAAAGAGAGTAGAAATAGATGAAAGGAAACCAACCTTAAAACCCTTCAGATGTGTCTTGGCGGTTGACTCTGGCTCTTGACCCATAAAGATGTAATGGAAAATCTCCAATAAAAGTAAATTATCTTGACGAAAATAGCCATATGAACCGCCAACATGCTGAGTTATAACTATAATTAAGTCCATTACATTCTCATGGAATAGAAGTTCCAAATATCTATCTCTCAAAGATAAAAATTGACTTGCAGATCCTGCCTTTTGCTGTAACGGGATTTCTTGAATAGCTAGAACATTTCGAAATAAAGTAAATACGAGCTGCACCAATTTCCAGTCATCCTCTGTAAAAGCTTCACTGCAGGACATAGGATTAGTCATAAAACCAAATACATAGAAAGTAGGCAGTAGTCACAAAACCCAACAAATAAAAAGAACTAAAAATGGTAATTACAACAGTTAAGTTCATTTTTCTCAATTATTACAACTGTCTTAACTCCTTAGTCACTATATTTGTAATTATTTATACTTTAATATTAAAAGATATAACCACCTCTCCATCACTCCTATTTTTTCACACTTTCTTACATTTAAGATGTTTTCATATCTTTGTACTTGACATTTTTAGCCCCATCATATTTCGCACTCTATTCTTTTAATTTTAACTATTTAGTAAGCAATTTTTTGACAAATAAAAAAGTGAAACCACAAGTCCTACTCTCTTTAAAGCAGTACACATGAAAAAGGGGGTGGAGGGGAACAAAAGTGTTTGTAAAGCATGAAAACTAATCATAACAAGTCATTAGCTCAGAAAATAAATTCATTTTGAACAGGCACACTATGAAATTTCTTGCCATTTCAATTCTTAGAGCATGAAAGCCGGCCTTGACTACCAACACCTTGTCTTAATCCCATTTCAACAAAAATGTCAATACCTTTCTCAAATGATCGAAACTCAAGAACTCTAACTATGTATAATCATCACTCACCTTTCCAAATTCTCCAATGGGCTTTCCAAAAGTGACACTATCACGGCAACGATGTCACTACACGTAACCGAAGACTTCAAGCCCCACAGATACTCTAACTGCTGCGAAATATCTTTCGATGTAGGCTCAATAGGCATAGTAAGGAACACCAAAACCTTCACTGCATTCAAAACCAAGTTACGATCATCTTGGCAGTGTTCTATGATAGGAATCAAATCTTTCGATACAATGTTCCATTTACAGACTTGTTTGAACACGTCTCGTGTCTGTGGATCGTCGCGCCTCAAAAACCTAAGTAAATCTTTCAAATTATCTGACAGAAAATTGAGAATTTGTCAATATCAAATCCACATTTGCTTGGTGAGAAACAAAATATAGGTAATTCAAATCAATTGAATCCCAATTCTTAATATTTTCACTGTTTGGGACCTTAGAAAACAAATTAACAATACCAATTCTAATGCAATCATTCAGCTTTGTTTGAATTTAAATTAAAAAAAAAAAAAATTTGAATTTTTCAGGTATACCTAGACAGTACTGGCCCTTGGCGTAACCGATCCGATTTCCGTTATCGTCCTCTTCGGCGATTCCGATACCGGCGCAGATCACCGATAAGCCCTCCGTGTCCATGTCTTTTCCGTTAGCGTTTGGGTTTCGAAGAATAAGAGATTGGTTTAGGGTTTTTACGGAGAGTGAGAAATGAGGGGTTTTGCTGTGAGATCTCTGATCTGAGTTAGGGGAGAGATGGATTTGTGTAATTAGGGCTTTTGTGGCGCCAAAATTGAGGATGAGTATTTTCCCGCGCTTTTTCTGAGATGATTCAATGCTGCGTGTGGAGCATGGGGCTTCTGCATCACATGACGTGGCAGACTATGATTTTACCCAATTTATATATGCTCTTTACATCTCTCAACTCTTTTTATTTTTTGGTCAAATATAATAAGGCAGTTCACATTTATTTTTAATTTTTGTGTGGTTTTATATAGGTTTTGGTCTTTTAAGATTATTGAATTTTTTAGTTAACACTTATATCATATGACTAAAAAAAAATAATTGAATTTTTTTTTAAACACTATAATTGAAATATTTAAGGCAAAAATGCACTTTTACTCCTTATATTTAGGGAGTGTTTTTATTTTGATCTTTATGTTTCATAATGTTTCACTTTAGTCCTTGATTTTTTGAACATACGTTATATTTGATAAAAAGGTTTCAAAAAATTAAGGAAAATAAGGAGGGTAATGATACAAATGAACCTATATCCAAAAATAAAATATTAAAATGAAACATTATAAACTATAGGGACCAAAATGAAAACACCTCCAACATATAAGGACCAAAAGCATATTTTTGTCAATATTTAAATGAGAGGAGAGAGGATTCCATTTCTCATAACGGTTCAAACTTACTCCCTTGGAAATTTTAGCATTAAATTTTGGGTGCATTATCTTTATATGAGTCTCAAGAGAGAAACCAGATTAGAGTTGAGAGTTATGATTGGATTTATAAGTTCACCAAAATGAGAAAATGATATAACCATTAATAGTTGTATATATTTACAAGTGATTCTTCCAATCAATACAAATAAACTATGGTGAGTTTGAATAATTATATGGTTCCATAAATTATAGATAGATAAAAAATCAGTTATTTGTATTGGTTAGGACTTAGAAGGACCACATTTACAATAGAACGAGAGAATAAATCATTTTTTGATTAGTAGGCTCCAACTTGATTTTTGGGTAGCAAAATGTTAAAAACAATATGATCACTTTGGATTAATTTGATGATAGTGACACCTTTTTTCTAATAGTGTCACATGTTTTAAACTAATGTCAGTATCGTAGTAGTCCTCACATCATGTCTTAAATTATAGATTTATGTCTATTATTATTTTTCTTAAACAATTGATATTATTAGTCTATTGGATGTTATGGGATATTTATGTGCATAATATGATTGTCTAATTCCCTCCTAGGCTCCTACTAATTTATTTATTTATTTTTATAAAGGAGATCGACCCAAACCAACCCAAATGTTTTACAAGTTTAAGCTTTACTTGATTATGAAATAAACAACTATGATCATTACTTTTTTAAGCCTAAGTACACAAGAAATGCTTCATTCAAAGGTGAGAATCAAATTGGCTCTGTCCATAAACAAATTATTGAATATTAAAATTTAATTTACTGGAACTTTGCCCAAGAAAATAAATTTTCAACAATATATATGTTAAACATTAACGTTTCAATACTTTAGAGACCAAAAAAAAATTTCAAATGAAGTCTAAAAAAATAATAAAAAGTTTTTCAAATGAAAAATGAAATTCATGTAAGTTTGAGACGAAAAAATATTTTAGCAAAAAAAAAAATAATTGTCTACAAAATCCATAATGATCAGCCATTTGTGAATAAGTTCGATGAGTTTGTGGAAAATCCCAATTAAATGTTTGGCAAAAGTCAGTTTTGTTACTTGTAGAAGCATGCAAATTTTGTTGGGAGAGAAGGTGATAAAATGAAAATGAACACTCCCTACCTTGCAGTCATCGACCATTGATTGATCTTTTAGAGAAAAGATGTGTCATTTTTCATGAGCTACATCTGCTCCTAACATGTATTAGGTTAAAGAAAGCATACACTAGAGATTCTTTAACTGACATGCATTGATGCATGCATGTCCATTCAACATTGTCAAAATGTCCATGAGAGAAGCACATGGCTAATAACCACAAATAAATTTACAGGATGGGAACACTTTAACTAAATTCAAATTACACGTGATCTGTTTGTAAATTTGCATTATTGAAGCTGATAAAGTGATAATGATGGTGATGACAACAAAAATCCAAAAAATAACCTATTACAAATACACATAAAACGTATATATGTAACATGATTTAACATATGCTATTTTTTCATATATAACAATACTATTTATATTTAGTTATTCTTTACATACTTCAAAATAATTTTTCTCATCCAATTAGTTTATAAGTTGTAAACTATCTTTTAAAATCATACTAATCATGATTAATAATTTTTGTAAACATTTTAGATCAATATTTTTTCAGTCAAAAATTCAAAAACTAGATCATTAGAGTATACAAATAGTTTTAAAAATTATGAAACATATAAACATTTAAATAAGAAATGTGACTTTAATTATATGCCTAAACTTATACAAGCCAATATATGGAAAATGTAACAAAAATAAAAACTTTTTTTTAATAGATAATAAATGCAATAAAGATATTTGTAACTCTTAACTATGAAATCCATAATTATTATTTCTTCTAGAAAAAAGAAATAATGTTTATATTGCTATTTCTCCAAATGCAAAAAAAAAAAAAAAAAAAATTTTTTTTGGAAAATAATAAAGGTTTCTATTAAAGAAATTGAACTATCATTTATATTAAATATGTTATGATTTAATGAGTTATGTATGGTATAAGAGTAATAAGAGGAAAAAATAATGCATTAATCATTTATATAAACTTATCTATTTTTTAAAATATATATATAACATTTAATACACATTGACTTAATGAACTGCATATGGTATAGGAGTAAAAAAAATGATGTTCTAGTCATTATTTACAATTTTACATCAATATAATTCAATTATACAAAAAATATAAGTAATGATATTGCATAAAATAGATTTTTTTTTTTCTTTTTATAAAAAAAATAGTATAGAAAATGGGGGTGATTTTTAAAAAAACCAGCAGGGGCCTTGGCTCCCACCAGCCCTTTGGTTCAGTCCCTGCTAATACTACTATTGCCCAAACATGCTTAATTGCGGGATTTTGATGGGATCTCATACATTACTTTCTCTACTATATTTTAAGGGATATAAGCAAATGGAAAGGTATTGATTGAATTGAATGAATAACGGTTTGTAAGTTATAACAGTATTGTACTGTCGATTTCATTTACAAAATAGTTGACATGATTTGCTCATTATATTAAACAAAAACCCAGCATATCCAATTCCTAGTAGTTTCTTTCTTTTGTCCTCTTCTTCCTTGTCCAATAGTGGGTTTTAATGAGTTTCTTTGCTTGTGAAGTATTTGCTAACTTAAAGATTCTTTTTACTATTCTAATTAGTTAACTGTAGGGTTTTGATGGGATCTTATACTTTACTTTCTCTACTATATTATAAGGGTCAATCTCAATAAAACTTATTGCTTATAAAAAAATAAAAATAAAAACTATTTTTTAAGGGTTACAAGCAAATAAAAAAGTATCGATCGAATTAAGTGAATAACGTGTAAGATATAGCGGAATTGTACTTTCGATCTCATTTACAAAATAGTTGACATGATTAGCTCATTATATTAAACAAAAACCCATCGTTTCCAATAATTGGTAATTTCTTTATTTTTTTCATCTTCTTCCTTGTCCAATAGTGGCTTTTAATGATTTCTTTGTTCATGAAGTATTTGCTAATTAATGGATTCTTTTGGACTATTCCAATTGGTAGTTATTAACGGGTAGAGTATAAAGTGCAACACGTCCCGCAATACCACAACAAGCTCAATTCCCTAGTGACCACGATAAAGCTCTATATTGTACAATCAATGAGTCATATTACTATCAAGGTCAATACATAAACTTGTCATTTACCATATAGTAGAAACGCATTTTTAAGTACATATGTAACAAAGTTATAGATGACTAATATTGAGTAGAAATCGTTGATTGTTGAAAGAGATGCATATGATAACTTCCTGACTATAAATACATAGGCATGTTTTCTCTATGAAAGACAAAAGAAATATAATTAATATCTAGCATGATTAAAAAAAAAGAAAAAAAAAAGTAAAAGTTCCAACCAAATAAATTCACTCTTCATATATTTAAGAGGGTACGTAATATATAGAAATAGACAACTTAAAGAGGAATGAATATCATCTATCCCACTTTTTGTATTCCAATTTATATATGAAAAATAATATGGCCTACAATCATTTAATTTCCTAAGTTTTCCTTTTTTATATATTCATCTCTACCAAAAACAAGAGGGCCATTGGTTCAAGCCAAACAAGAAAGGCCATCATTTCTCTATCTACTTTCTCGCCATGGATCAGAGGAAAAAGACCAAGGGTAGGCAAAAGATTGAGATGAAGAAAATAGAGAATGAAGATAATCGCCTTATTACTTTCTCAAAACGTAGATCTGGTATCTACAAAAAAGCTAGTGAGTTGGTGACCTTATGTGATGCTGAGGTTGGTGTGGTAATTTTCTCACCAGCCGGAAAGCCCTTTTCATTTGGTCATCCCTCTGTTGAGTCTGTGGCCAACCGCTTCCTAAAACAAAACCCACCACAAGGTGATAACACCCATCCCTTAGTGGAGGCTCATCGGAGGGTGAGAATCAATGAACTCAACCAACAATACAATGACTTGTCTAGCCAACTAGAAGTTGAGAATGAGCGAGGAAAGGCACTCCAGAAGCTTACAAAGGCAAGGGGAAACAAGGGTTGGTGGGAGGTTCCTTCTGAGGAGCTTAACCATCATGAGCTACAAAAAATGAACCAATCATTGGAGGAGCTCCACAAAAATTTGTTCAACCGTATAAAGGAGAAGGTCATAGCTGGGGCGTCTTCTTCTTCATCTGCCTTTCTTATTGGAAATTCTACCCAAGGAACTAATCGTTTTGTCCCTAATGCCGGTGGAATTGATCCTTCGACCTTTCCTCCTAGTTATGGCTATGGACGAGGGCACTTCTGAATGAATCTACCTTCATAGAGGGTTATTTCAATATGTTGTTTTATCCAAAATATGTATGAGATTTAAAGATCTTATAATTTGCTGCAAATTATTATTGTCAATATCCTAAGCAAGTGTTCTTGCTTGACTTGTCTCAAAAGTGATTTTTTGACAAACCAATTAAGAATCATTAAACAAAAAATGAAAAAAAAAAAAAAGAGCTAT
Source organism: Fagus sylvatica (assembly GCA_907173295.1). Lineage (NCBI taxonomy): Eukaryota > Viridiplantae > Streptophyta > Magnoliopsida > Fagales > Fagaceae > Fagus > Fagus sylvatica. The sequence continues at coordinate 38,301,229 of OU015763.1, forward strand.
AAACCTGTGTGAAAGAGAGATGGTACAGTACAAAACCCTAAGAAAAACATATGGGTAAATTACAAAAATCATCTTGAGGTTTAAACTATTGACAAAAACTATCAAGACTTTTAAAAAATATTTAGTTTGCCCTCTAAGAGCAAACAGTTTTGGGGAAAAATATACAAGCGGTATTAAGTGTTGTTTGTACTTAAGGTGAAAACTTAATATTTTCAAAAAATCTTGATAGTTTTTGTCATTAACTCAAACCTCAGGGGGGGTGATTTATGTTTTACCCTTTAACATAAACAGAGACCTAAGAAAAATTCCCTCTCTTCTCTTCAGGGCCAAAGAAAAATATTTAAAAACAAAACAAAACAAAATACAAAAAATGACCAAATTAAAGAAGTCGAAAGCATTACTGCACAAAGACAATTGAGAAGTGGAGTCAAGAATGGTTATTTTAATCTAATCCAGATATTAAAGGAGTCTACCACCGACCACCACAAAACAATTTTTGTTGTATGATTTAATCTTGCCATATTGCCAAAACTTTATCAGACAATTCATTAAATTCTTGTTTGTTTGGACTTATCTTATAAATTAAGAAAACTTAATTTCTTAGATATTGGAAGGGAGAAAAATAATAAAGAGTTTTAAAGTATATTTATTAAGGACACGTGTTTGGGTTGGACCGAATAGATATTATATTTTTTGTCAAGTCGGTCTAGGTTGATATTTTGTTCGACCTGATCGGGAATTGGAGAATTAAGTGATGGTTAATCTAGAATGTCACATTTAATGCTATATAAATATCTGGCAGTTGTCAGAGCCATTAATACCATGGGAGTGGGCTGTAATTAAGAGGAGCATTAATGACTGACAGGAGGAGGATAGAATACCATGGAAGATCTGAGGAAAATATCTTGATCATGAGTAACAAAGAGAATATAAATAGCAAAGGTCAAAATTTAGAAGGTAAGGCATTTATATCTCAGCTTTTATTACACTTTGAGTTGAAGCTTTGTTCTTAAACATTTACAAATAAAAGCATCGGAGAACCAAAGGCCAACCCCTACTGGGTTGACCAAGTTTAATCTGAGAAGTTATTGTCCCATTTATTGCAGGTTTGAGGTAGATAGGACTGCTTGGTCATCAAGAGTCACACTTAACTTTCAGCCTAGTCAACCTTTCCTTAGTTAATCAAAAAATCCCACTTACAATTTGACGCCATTTGTGAGAAAGGCTTTCTATTTGAAAAGTTGGACACTTGAGGTCATCATGTCCCATTCATTACCATCTTCTTGGCGTCCCCGATCTGTCATCCAACGAATTTCGAGGGCCTCTCATCAGGACGTTTCCTCTGGGTTGTCTTACAGGCCTTCCAGGGGTACTCCAGCTGCAAATTAGTTGCAGCTTCCTCTCGGCACACTGATCTTTGCTAGCTTCTAGAGCAACAAAGGTCAGGTCGGGTCGGGCATATTTCTAGAGGATCTAGACTCCAACGATTTCGGCGAACACTGAACTTTTCACCTTCTGTGGGATCTCACGCAAATGATAGTGAGAAGGTTATATTCGAGTTGCGCCGGGAGATCAGTGATTTGAGAAAAGAGGCTAGAAACTGGTCTCCAGCAAAAGAAAGGCAGAGGAAAAGGGTCACACGTTCTAAATGAAAGAGCCTCGAGCTTTCTCTCTCTCTCTCTCCCCTAGCGTGTGAACTGAGGCGTGGGCAGAGACACCTTCTCCTTCACAAGAAACCTCTTATTCGGCCCATCGATCTAGGTCATTGCATGCTTCAGGAGAGAGGATGGAGCATTCTTCTCGAAGTACCAGTCGACGTCGCGACAAGAGTCCTCGACATCAAGGCACATCAAGGAAGATTGCTCGGAAGGGAGAGCAGGGGGCTGTGTGGAAAGCCTTAGACCTAGTTTCTTCATCACCTTTCTCTGAGGAGATTGAACGTGCCGAGCTCCCGAAGAGGTTTACCGCTCCTTGGTTTGAAGCTTATTATGGTCAGATGGATCGCATTGCTCACATAAGCCATTACTAGCAAAGGATGGCCTTGTGTCGTTATATCGACCCTCTGATGTGCAGGCCTTTCCTGTCCAATCTAGGGAAGATGCACTATGATGGTTCAATTAGCTTGGGCGCAAGACAGTCAGATCCTGGCATCAGATGGCAGAGACCTTTGTGGCTCAATTTAGAGTTGAGAGTTATGATTGGATTTATAAGTTCACCAAAATGAGAAAATGATATAACCATTAATAGTTGTATATATTTACAAGTGTTTCTTCCAACCAATACAAATAAACTATTGTGAGTTTGGATGATTATATGGTTTCTTAAAATTAAAGATAAATAAAAAAATCATTTATTTGTATTGGTTAAGACTTAGGAGGACCACATGTACAATACAACGAGAGAATAAATCACTTTTTGATTAGTAGGCTCCAACTTGATTTTTGGGTAGCAAAATACTCAAAACAATATGATCACTTTGGATTAATTTGATGACAGTGACTTTTTTTCTAATAGTGTCACATGTTTTAAACTAATGTCAGTACGTAGTAGTCCTAACATCATGTCTTAAATTATAGATTTATGTCTATTATTTTTTTTCTTAAACAATTGATATTATTAGTCTATTGGATGTTATGGGATATTTATGTGCATAATATGATTGTCTAATTCCCTCCTACTAATTTATTTATTTATTTTACTTATTTAAAAAATTTATTTATTTATTTTTATAAAGGAGATCGACCCAAACCAACCCAAATTCTTTACAAGTTTAAGCTTTTCTTGATTATGAAATAAACAACTATGATCATTGCTTTTTTAAGCCTAAGTACACATGAAATGCTTCATTCAAAGGTGAGAATCAAATTTGCTCTGTCCGTAAACAGTCAATTTTTTCCTTTCTTTCTTTCTTTCTTTCTTTTTTTTTGGGGGGGGGGGGGTGTTGACAAATTGTTGAATACTAAAATTTAATTTACTGGAAATTTGCCCAAGAAAATAAATTTTCAACAAAATATATGTTTAGAGACCGAAAAAAAATTAAAAAAAAAAAAAGTTTTTCAAATGAAAAATGAAATTCATGTAAGTTTGAGAAGAAAAAAATATTTTAGCCAAAAAAAAAAATTGTCTACAAAATCCATAATGATCAGCCATTTGTGAATAAGTTCGAAGAGTTTGTGGAAAATCCCAATTAAATGTTTGGCAAAAGTCAGTTTTGTTACTTGTAGAAGCATGCAAATTTTGTTGGGAGAAAAGGTGATAAAATGAAAATGAACACTCTCTACCTTGCAATCATGGATCATTAATTGATCTTTTAGAGAAAAGATGAGTCATTTTTCATGAGCTACATCTGCTCCTAACATGTACTAGGTTAAAGAAAGCATACACTAGAGATTCTTTATCTGACATGCATTGATGCATGCATGTCCATTCAACATTGTCAAAATGTCCATAAGAGAAGCACATGGCTAATAACCACAAATAAATTTACAAACGAAAATAAGAGTACAAATAATTCAGGATGGGAACACTTTAACTAAATTCAAATTACACGTGATCTGTGTGAGATGCTGCGTTGGTCACCTCTTCTTTTTTAAGGGGTCGTTTGTATTCTCAAACTTTTTTAAGGTTAGGATAGAGGAACAAGAAGTCGCCACTTGGTTTGTTGGTCCAAGAACCATAAATATGACTTCATGCACAAAAGGACTAGTCTTGAACTAGGTCCGGAGCTAAAGTACGTCTTGGGAATATGTTAGGCACGTCCAACCTAATGGTTGGTCATCTTCCTCTATATTACTTGATATCTCGAAAGAGTTTATTAAAGAATCACTAAACATTCAAAAGCAAGTAAACCTATATCTAGCACAATCAAGAGGCAAACAATAACATGGCATAACATCGATATTTAGGTCAAAGAAGGAATCTCACCTTGCATCCAGGACTCAAGCACCAAGTTATGGGTTTCTTACCCACAACAACATAGGTTATATTTCTAACTTAGAATTAACAAACAAGTAAACATGGTATAGCTATTGGAGCATGATTAAACATGCAAAATAAACAAAGATCTAATTATTCTAACTAAACCTAGAAAACGGTATTATAAATAGACAATCATGAAGGTTGGTATGGCCTATTGGGGAGATCAATACCTAGCCTCTAAAGAGTTTGTTGCAAGCTAGTAATTCAAGTATCTCAGACTTGATCTCTTTGACGGGGTTTATGTGTTGATCTTCAACAAGAAAGGCTTTGAACGCCTAAGTTTGTGATTGGAGTTTCGTGAGAAAATGGTTATTCTTCTAGTTCTTCAACTAGAGAATCACTACTTGCTTAAGAACTCTTCCTCACTAACTTCTTCTAGATAGGGCTTCGCTCCTCTAAAACTATTTCTCTCTCTCTCTCTCTCTCTCTCTCTCTCTCTCTCTCTCTCTCTCTCTCTCTCCTATTCTAGGCTTCTACTTCAATAGAGCTTCGCTACTCTTTATTATACCAGACTTCTTGGTATTTTCTGTGTTTCCGTGGAGACTCTCTGAGATGATTATTTTGTGAGGTATAAGGCTCCTTTTATAGTGATAAAGGGGTTAAGGTTTGCTGGAAGAAGGGGTAAACTGACCTATTCCTGCAGGAATTAGCCAATTCCACGAATTAGGGTTTCTACCTAGCGGCACTGGTGCACGCCTTTTCACTACAAACGTGCGCCACCTTCAAAGGTGCAAACCTATTAGGTTAAAAGGCAGTATCTCAATTTGTTTTCTAAAACTTTCTAGGTGGTTTTCAACACACATTCGTCATATGAGTGATCTTAAATTATCATCACTGAGACCGAGAACCATGAGTATCGATCGGTACAAATTGAGGTGTCTACAATTTGTCTGTAAATTTGCATTATTGAAGCTGACAATGATGGTGATGAGAACAAAATCCAAAAATTAACCTATTACAAATACACATAAAACGTATGTATGTAACATAATTTAACATATGCTATTTTTTCATATATAACAATACTATTTATATTTAGTTATTCTTTACATACTTCAAAATAATTTTCTCATCCAATTAGTTTATAAGTTGTAAACTATATTTTAAAATCATACTAATCGTGATTAATAATTTTTTTAAAACACTTTAGATCAATATTTTTTCGTTCAAAAATTCAGAAATTACATTGTTAGAGTATACAAATAGTTTTAAAAATTATGAAACATATAAACATTTAAATAAGAAATGTGACTTTAATTATATGCCTAAACTTATGCAAGCCAATATATGGAAAATGTAACCAAAATAAAAAGTAAAAATACAAACTTTTTTTAATAGATAATAAATACAATAAAGATATTTGTAACTCTTAACTATGAAATCCGTAACTATTCTTTCTTCTAGAAAAAAGAAATAATGTTTATATTCTATTTCTCCAAATGCAAAAAAAAAAAAAAAATTTTGTTTTTGGAAAAATAATAAAGGTTTCTATTAAAGAAATTGAACTATCATTTTATATGAACATATATTATAGATATGTTATGATTTAATGAGTTATGTATGGTATAAGAGTAATAAGAGGAAAAAATAATGCATTAATCATTTATATAAACTTATCTATTTTTTAAGAAATATATATACATTTAATACACTTTGACTTAATGAACTGCATATGGTATAAGAGTAAAAAAAAATGATGTTCTAGTCATTATTTACAATTTTACATCAATATAATACAATTATACAAAAAATATGAGTGATGATATTGCATAAAATAGATTTTTTTTTTCTTTTTATAAAAGAAAGTATAGAAAGGGGGGGTGATTTTTAAAAAAACCAACAGGGGCCTTGGCCCCCACCAGCCCCTTGGTCTCGTCCCTGCTAATGCTACTATTCCCCAAACATGCTTAATTGCGGGATTTTGATGGGATCTCATACATTACTTTCTCTACTATATTTTAAGGGATATAAGCAAATGGAAAGGTATTGATTGAATTGAATGAATAACGGTTTGTAAGTTATAACGGTATTGTACTGTCAATTTCATTTACAAAATAGTTGACATGATTTGCTCATTATATTAAACAAAAACCCGGCGTATCCAATTCCTAGTAGTTTCTTTCTTTTGTCCTCTTCTTCCTTGTCCAATAGTGGGTTTTAATGAGTTTCTTTACTTGTGAAGTATTTGCTAATTTAAACATTCTTTTTACTATTCCAATTAGTTAACTGTGGGGTTCTGATGGGATCTAGTACTTTACTTTCTCTATTATATTATAAGGGTCAATCCCAATAAAACTTATTGCTTATAAAAAAAAAAAAGGACAGAGTTTGGCTACAAGCCAGCTTTCTACAACCCATTACATGACAACTAATAAGATCATCCACGTGTACTTTAGTCACATGACCTATTTAATGAGTCATATGACTTCTTTAAATAATACATGTGGATGGTCTTATAAGTTGCCACGTAGTGAGTTGTAACAAATTGGCTACAAACCGGTTTGTAGCCAAACCTTGTCCTAAAAAAAAAAAAAAAAAAAACTATATTTTAGGGGTTATAAGCAAATGAAAAAGTATCGATTGAATTAAGTGAATAATGTGTAAGATATAATGGAATTGTACTTTCGATCTCATTTACAAAATAGTTGACATGATTAGCTCATTATATTTAACAAAAACCCATCATATCCAATAATTGGCAATTTCTTTATTTTTTTCATTTTCTTCCTTGTCCAATAGTGGCTTTTAATGATTTCTTTGTTCATGAAATATTTGCTAATTAATGGATTCTTTTGGACTATTCCAATTGGTAGTTATTAATGGGTAGAGTATAAAGTGCAACACGTCTCGCAATAGCACAACAAGCTCAATTCCCTAGTGACCACGATAAAGCTCTATATTGTACGATCAATGAGTCATATTACGATCAAGGTCAATACATAAACTTGTCATTTACCATATAGTAGAAATGCATTTTTAAGTACATATGTAACAAAGTTATGACTAATATTGAGTAGAAGTCGTTGATTGTTGAAAGAGATAAATATGATAACTTCCTGACTATAAAATACATAGGCATGTTTTCTCTATGAAAGACAAAAGAAATATAATTAATATCTAGCATGATTAAAAAAAAAGAAAAAAAAAGTAAAAGTTCCAACCAAATAAATCCACTCTTCATATATTTAAGAGGGTACGTAATATATAGAAATGGACAACTTAAAGAGGAATGAATATCCTCTATCCCACTTTTTGTATTCCATTTTATATATGAAGAATAATATGGCCTACAATCATTTAATTTCCTAAACTTTCTTCTTTTATATATACATCTCTACCAAAAACAAGAGGGCCATTAGTTCAAGCCAAATAAGAAAGGCCATCATTTCTCTCTCTGTTTTCTCGACATGGATCAGAGGAAAAAGACCAATGGTAGGCAAAAGATTGAGATGAAGAAAATAGAGAATGAAGATGATCGCCTTATTACCTTCTCAAAACGCAGATCTGGTATCTACAAAAAAGCTAGTGAGTTGGTGACCTTATGTGGTGCTGAGGTTGGTGTGGTAATTTTCTCACCAGCCGGAAAGCCCTTTTCATTTGGTCATCCCTCTGTTGAGTCTATGGCCAACCGCTTCCTAAAACAAAACCCACCACAAGGTGATAACACCCATTCCTTAGTGGAGGCTCATCGGAAGGTGAGAATCAATGAACTCAACCAGCAATACAATGTGTTGTCTAGTCAACTAGAATTTGAGAAGGAGCGGGAAAAGGTGCTCTAGAAGCTTACAAAGGCAAGGGGAAACAAGGGTTGTTAGAAGGTTCCTTCTGAGGAGCTTAACCATCATGAGCTGCAAAAAATGAACCAATCATTAGAGGAGCTCTACAAAAATTTGTTCAACCATATAAAGGAGAAGGCTGTAGCTGGGGCATCCTCTTCTTCATCTACCTTTCTTATTGGAAATTCTGCCTAATGAACTAACCCTTTTGTCCCTAATGCAGGTGGAATTGATCCTTCGACCTTTCCTCCAAGTTATGGCTATGGACGGGGGGCACTTCTGAATGAATGTACCTTCATAGAGGGTTATTTCAATATGCTGTTTTATCCAAAATATGTATAAGATATAAAAATCTTATGATTTGCTACAAATTATTATTGTCAATATCCTAAGTAAGTGTTCTTGTTTGACTTGTCTCAAAAGTGATTTTTTGACAAACCAATTAAGAATCATTAAACAAAAAATGAAAAATAAACAAATAAATAAATAAATAAGGAGCTATAAACCTGTGTGAGAGAGAGATGGTACGGTACAAAACCCCAAGAAAAACATAAGGGTAAAATACAGAAATCATCTTGAAGTTTAAATTAATGACAAAAACTATCAAGACTTTTAAAAAATATTCAGTTTGCCTTCTAAGTGCAAACAGTTTTGGAGAAAAATATACAAGCAGTGTTAAGAACTGTTTGTGCTTAAGGTGAAAACTTAATATTTTAAAAAAGTCTTGATAGTTTTTGTTATTAACTCAAACCTCAGGGGGGGTGATTTATGTTTTTTACCTTTTAACATAAATGGAGACCTAAGAAAAATTCCCTCTCTTCTCTTCAAGACCAAAGAAAAATATTTAAAAACAAAACAAAACAAATTAAAAACAAAATACAAAAAATGACCAAATTAAAGAAGTCGAAAGCATTATTGCACAAAGACCATTGAGAAGTGGAGTCAAGAATGGTTATTTTAATCTAATCCAGATATTAAAGGAGTCTACAACCGACCACCATAAAACAATTTCCGTTGTATCATTTAATCTTGTCATATTGCCAAAATTTTATCAGACAATTCATTAAATTCTTGTTTGTTTGGACTTATCTTATAAATTAAGAAAACTTAATTTCTTAGATACTGGAGGGGAGAAAAATAATAAAGAGTTTTAAAGTATATTTATTAAGGACATTTGTTCGGGTTGGACCGAATAGATATTATATTTTTTGTCAGGTCGGTCTAGGTCGATATTCTGTTCGGCCTAATCGAGAATTGGAGAATTAAGTGATGGTTAATCCAGAATGTTGCATTTAATCCTATATAAATATCCGGCTGTTGTCAGAGCCATTAATACCAACGTGAATGTTAAGTAAGAGGGAGTGAGTTGTAATTAAGAGGAGCATTAATGACTGACAGGAAGAGGATAGAATACCATGGAAGATCTGAGGAAAATATCTTGATTATGAGTAACAAAGAGAATATAAATAGCAAAAGTTAGAATTTAGAAGGTAAGGCATTCATATCTCTAGCTTTTATTACACTTTGAGTTGAAGCTTTATTCTTGAGGATTTACTGACAAAAGTATCGAAGAATCAAAGGCCAACCCCCACTTGGTTGACCAAGTTTAATCTGAAAAGTTATTGTCTCATTTATTGCAGGTTTGAGGTAGATAGGACTGCTCGGTCATCAAGAGTCACACTTAACTTTCAGCTTAGTCAACATTTCCTTAGGGTACGTTTGGTACATTGTAATGATTATTACACTGTAATAGGAATTAGTATTACAAGGAATAGAATAAGTTATAATGGAATAAGTATTACTATTTATCAGTTTTGTAACAATACATGAATAGAACCTTGAATCTGTATTCTATAGTTTGGCACAGTATAATAACATGGTGGAATGACATTATATTTTAGTCAAATTCCTAAAATACCCTTTTTGAAATGCATTATATATTTACACTTTTTATGAGTCTTGTTTAGTATTTTATTATGTATAAACTGAAAAATACCAGTACAGTACAGATTTAATAATAAAAACAATAATAGTATATGCTTTAAACACAAAAACCAAAAGTAAAAAAAAAAAACTAGTTATTTTTTCCACGAGAAGTACCGTACAGATTAACAACGATGGTAATATAGAAAAAAAAAATAACTAGCACTATACAGATTAAAAACATCGATCAGTAAACACAAAAACCAAAAGAAAAAAAATAATTATGGGTATATATTGTAAACACAAAAACCAAAAGAAAAAATAATTATATAACTGGTTATTTTTTTCATGAGCAGTACCATATAGATTAACAACAATGGTTATATAGAAAAAAAAATAAATAACCAATACTGTACAGATTAAAAACACCAGTAAACACAAAAGCCAAAAGCAAAACAAAACAAAAAAATAAAAAAAAATATTGGTGTATGTTGTAAACACAAAAACCAAAAACAATTCTTTTATTTTTTTTTCCCATGAGCAGTACCGTATAGATTAACAACAGTGGTTATAGAGGAAAAAAAATAGCCAGTACTATACAGATGGAAAACACCAATAAACACAAAAACCAAAAGCAAAAAAATAAATAAATACTGGTATATGCTGTAAACACAAAAACCAAAAGAATTTTTTTTTTTTTTTTTTTTTTTATGAGCAGTACTGTATAGATTAACAACAATGATTATATAGGATAAAAAAAAAAAAAAACCAATACTGTACAAATTAATAACAATGGTTATATAGGAAAAAAAAAAAAAATATTGTACAGATTGAAAACCTAGGAAAAAAAAATCAGTACTATACAGATTAAAAACACTAACCAGACTAAAGAGGACAGAGAAAGGACCTCCACGGCTATAGAGAGAAAGATGAGACAGAGAGTATCTCCACGGCCAACTAGAAAAAGATGACCTTGACGGCCTAAGAGAGAAAGAACCTGATGAGGAAGGTGAAGAGCAAGAGAGAGAAAGAGGAGAGAGAGAGAACCTGGTGAGGAAGATAAAGAGCAAGAAGAGAAAGAGGCGAGATAAAGGTAGAAGCGTATATTTTAATTGGGTCTTTTGGATATTTTATATTTTATAATTATTATGTAAGGTAAAAGAATAACTATTATACTCCTTTTGGGGAGGAATAACTATTCTTCATTTTAAGGAATAACTATTACTAAAGAATGACTATTCCTTATAATAAAAACATAACCAAACAACTGAGTAGTTATTCCTACGTAATAGCTATTAGTTAATCAAAAAAATCCCACTTACATATACCGTTTTTAAAGTTTTACCTTTTGCTTTTCTTTTTCTTAGGTACAATTTAGTCAAAACCCAGATTATTTTGGTTTCACAAAAATTAACTATACCAAACCCACATTGATGGTTCATTGTGTGGTATATATGTTGGGTTGGTACATTGTTTATATAACGCAGTGGTAGGAAAGTGATGCTCTATAGGACTAACATTAGTTAAGCAAACATAAACTTTTTTTTTTTTTTTAAATAACTCAAATCATTTTCATGACTGCGTCAACGTTATTTCAATTGATTTTATTCCGCTTATATCCAATTGGAAAAAATTTTGCGCTTATTTTATTTCCAATTTATAGCCAAAATTTTAATCCTGAAAATGTTTTACTTTTAATTTATGATTTTTTAATTATGATTTTTTCTTTCAAATTGTCTGCCTAATTGCAAAATATTAATCAAATTTTATATATGTCCGAATGTTAGGGATTAATTGTGAAAATCAGAGACAAGTTATGAACCAATATCAAGTTATCAACATAACATATGATTGTTAAAACATATGCAGGGCTGTGCTAATTGAAAAGGGGAAGATGTAATGAGAAGGGTGAAGAGGGGGTGGTTTAAATTGAAACTTTTTTTCTTTTTTTTTCTTTTTTCTAAGGGTAAAATTCCGGTGCAGTATATTAGATTCTACAATTAAATTCAAACACATGATTTCTTTGAATTTAATTACTTTTAGTGAAGATAAAATTGTTTGTGTATCATTGATCAATGCAACTATGTAGATGAATTTAATTGAGAAACGTAAGGTACCAAAACCTAAAGAAGTGTACCTAAATTTTATCATTTTTAAAATAATAAACTAACAGATAAATTTATTAATAAAAGTGAGTTTATGTGAGTTTTGTATATCTTGCTATAAGGAACAACTAAGAAAAAGAGGAGCCTCCTCCAACCATGCTTTTGGTTCCACCAGTAGGCTAGCGTGCCTTCCCAATTTCTGTGTAGCAGTGTTACTAAAAACTTCTATTTTGACCCCTATGTGCTCTAAAGTAAAAGCTCTAATACTAATTGAAAAATTTTATTTAGACCCCAAATAATTAGGGGTACCTAACTAGGAGGAACTATTCCTTTACTTATTGAAATGAGATTATTGAAATTAGATTCCTTTTTATTGCTTGCACCTACCAGAAAAAGAAAAGAGGGACATGGCCCTAGGTCTAGGTTGAGACGGGCCAGCCCGAGTAGGTCCATGGGCTTATGACCGAAAAGGCTAAGGCTCCGTTTGTTTCGATGTAAAACATTTTCCACCGTAAAATGTTTGCAAATGCAAATAATTTACAGGAAAATGTTTGTTTTTTCCGTGTTTGTTTGCATTTTGAAAAATACTCTGAAAAATATTTTACAGTGTTTGGAGCAACGTAAAATGAAAATTAAAAAAAATCAGAAACCGCAATCTCACCGCCGCAAATCCACCACAAACCACCGTAAAACAACCCACAAACCCACCATCACAGCAAAATCCACTCCATCAAAACCAAAAACAAACAAATCAAAACCCACAAATCATCACAATCATGGGCAACATCGGTTCTTGGCGCACGAGCACGTCGGAGAGAGAGATGGTGGCACGAGCACGAGCACACCGGTTCTCATCAAATCCAGATCTGGGCCGGCTTCGATCGCAGACCGGTTCTCGTCGGCTTCGATCTGGGGACGGTTCTCGAGTCCCACCGCGCCGCCCTCGAGCTCACCGACTTCATCAACCGCCTCGTCAGGTCCGGATCTGGGCGTCGGCTTCGATCTGGGGAGGGTTCTCGAGTCCCACCGCGCCGCCCTCGAGCTCACCGACCTCATCAACCGCCTCGTCAGGTCCGGATCTGGGGCGTCGGCTTCGATCTGGGGAGGGTTCTCGAGTCCCACCGCGCCGCCCTCGAGCTCACTGGCCTCATCAACCACCTCGTCCGGTCCGGATCTGGGGCGGCAGAGAGAGAGAGCTGAGAAAGGGTAGAGAGAGAGAGAGCTGAGAAAGAGAGCAATGTCGAGAGAGCAGAACGCGTATTTTGGAAAATGGTTTACGGAAAAATTTTCCGTAAACCGTTTTCCTATTTTTCCCTTACCATTTTCCGGTCAACAACAAATATTTTCTGTTGACTTTTGGTTTTACAGCGCACCAAACATCCGAAAATGCTGAAAACGTTTTACGGAAAACGTTTTACTTCCAAACAAACGGAGCCTAAGTAGCAAACATAGTGCCCAATTGCTAAATTGGCCCTGTTAACATCTCGACTATACACGGTTCAGTATAGTCGATGCGAAAGGACATTTTTTCACTAAGCCACACCTGTCGATACAGCCAGTTTCACAACAAAGCTGCACCGTAGTGCAATCTGGAATTGGCTTAGTCAGTGCGATTTTTGAACTGTCGGTTTGGCTCATTTTTCCGGTTTGGGCCGTTGGGTATTGGGCCCAGCCTTTGAATATAGTTTTTTTTTTTTTTTTTTTTTTTTTAACTTATGGACCAAATTATTTTACATTTACATCGGGCATGGGCCCACTTTTTTAGTCTAAATTATGAAATTTTGTTTTGGATACAATATATATAAATGTTTTGGAATAAGTTACTGACGGATATTTTTTAATGAATAAAGGACAAAACTCCCTTACAAAGGGAGCAATTTTAAAAATGGGAACCACAATTCATTTGGTAAGGTTGCTTGTCACCCTTCCATTGCCAATTTAGAGTTGCTACAACCATTGTTGTTAGTGGCATAACCAATTTATTAGTTGGTCATTAACTCATACAAATCACTTGCCTTTTTTTCTTTTTTCATTGTAACCATCATTCAAGGAACATTTAAATTTTACATGTTCCTTTTCTTTTTCTTTTTCTTTTTACAGTGGACCCTGCCCTTCGTTGAAAATCAATCAAGTAGTTCATCAAGTGGTCATCCTGCTTAAACCAATCCTAACAAGCCAATTGTAATCATCTTCTAAGTGGCTAGTATGGAAAAGATGCACACCGAATAGTATTGTGGAATTGCCACATAATGACAACGTTTTGATTGAATATCTGGAAGAAAATTGGCTTGAAATTAAATTTTTTCCCCAAAATCTGATATGGTCAGTAGGAATTAAGTAATGCCAACCAAAACTGTTAATGTTTCATAAGGGTAGCAGTCACATAAAATAAGAAAGGTAGTCAAAACCCTTCCATATTATCAAGGAAAATTCATATATAGAAACTATGAAGGATTAATGTCCAATATTAGAAACACCGAACGTTTTTGTGTAGATATAAGCCCCAAGTCATACACATACCTCTTCACTCCCAATTCTCTCTAATTTTTTAATCAATAGTCACAAAAATCCTTATCCCTCCCTTCTCAAAAATTTGTGGTGGATAATGGGGCGGCGAAAAATTGAGATGAAGATGGTGAAGGACAATAGCTCGAGGCAGGTGACCTTCTCGAAGCGCCGGACCGGCCTTTTTAAGAAAGCAAACGAGCTTGCTACTTTGTGTGGTGCAGAAGTTGCCATACTTGTTTTCTCCCCAGGAGGTAAGCCATTCTCGTTTGGTCATCCAACCGTTGAGTCAGTGTCGGACAGGTTTCTAAATCAAGACCATGAACAACCAAACAATGTTAGTGTTGGTTCTTCGAATTCAAAGGCAGCCGATAGGTTTAATCAGCAACTCGTTGATGTGCTTAAGCGGTTACAAGCCGAAAAGAAAAGGGGAGAGTCGCTTGAGAAGGCAAGGAAAGCAAAAGGGCTACACAAATTCAAAATGCCGATCATCAATGAGCTCGGCTTGCATGAGCTTGAAAAAATGAAGGGATCGCTGGAGGAGCTTTGTGAGAATGTAAAAGTACGAGTAAGTGAGATGGAAGCATCGTCTTCGTTGTTGCTCTTGGCAAAGAAACCTATCCAATAGGCTGATATCTCAGTTACTAAAAAAGCTAAGAGTGTTTGTATTTGAATCATATTTTCTATGTGAATTTTGTTGATTAAATTGGCTTGTTCCTGAAAAGAACTTTCCTGATATTATACGTGCTGCAAGATCAAATTGGCTCTAATACACTTCTTAGTACTAATATTTATCTATATCTAATTGTCTTCACACACACATATTTGATACATGATTATTTTTTTTTAGATATATAAATACATTTTTTTTAATAATTATGATTACAACAATGAGAAAATGAGATTTGAACCATATTTTTTCTCATAAAGAAAAAAAGATAATACCACTAAATTACAAAATAAAATATATAAAATTAAATTCGAAACCTCAAACTCTACGTGAGACGTTATTAGCAATAAACATGAGAGCATAAACAAACAATGTGGCTTAAAAGTTTATTAGTAAGTATTGAATCATATTCCTTAACTATGAATTTGCTAATTTGGTTGATTACTTGAGTAGATGGCTTGTTCTGTTCCTGAATAGGATATTCTTAATATGTGCTAGATTTTATTTTAATATTCTTAATATATATATATATATATATATATATTGGCTAGTATTAGTAATATTTGTCGATCTTGTTTGGATGCGTTCTCAAAAAATTGTTCTTGAAAGCTGTATTTGGAATGAAGAAAAATATATAATTTTTCAATTGTTTTATGGTCAAAAACAAATTCCGAAAGGTGAGACTAAAAACCAGTTTCTTATAAGAGCACAAAAACAAGAAATACATTAGGTTTCCAAAAACCAAAAGCCCCAGTTTTTTTTTTTTTCCTTTCTATTTCTTATTAATTATATTTAAAATAAAAAATAAAAATTCCCAGCCCACCTCTCCCGAGTCAGCATAAAACCATTTCTCAAATTCATCTTTGTGATCTTCATCATCTTCGCTGCCATCATGAGTTGGTTCACTTTGGTTTGATGTTTCTTCACCTGAGCACTTCTGTGTGAGCAGAGGCCCACAAAGTGCCCAGTTTCCAATAAAACTAGATCCATTCAAGCTTTGGAGTTGACTAATTGAAGGAATTTTCCCAGATAAATTGTTGTAAGATAGGTCCAGGTGGCTCAAAAAGCTTAACTCAGACATGCTAA
Organism: Fagus sylvatica; assembly: GCA_907173295.1. Taxonomy (NCBI): domain Eukaryota; kingdom Viridiplantae; phylum Streptophyta; class Magnoliopsida; order Fagales; family Fagaceae; genus Fagus; species Fagus sylvatica. The sequence goes on from OU015763.1 coordinate 38,317,272, forward strand.
ATGGGATTTCACCTGAAAACTGATTCCATGACATATCAAGTGATTCTAACTGCCTCAATTGACCAATCATTTGAGGGATTTCTCCAATTAAGTTGTTTTTGGATACGTTCAGTACAACCAACTCCAAAAGGCTCCAGATCTCACTTGGAAGTTTCCCGATCAATTTATTGCTTGAAAGGTTAATGATCTTTAATAGTCCAAGATTTTTACCATACTCATACTCATACTCCCTTCCTTTCAAAACCATAGCACTATCAACATATATTCCATCTCCAACAAAACCATTTGGATATTCAGTGTAAACAAGCTCACTTCAAGAGTCGTTCCCTTTTTCAGCCATGGCAGTTAAATTATTGAGGTATTGTGGTATAGCTCCAGATATGTCATTCATAGAGAGGTTCAAGATTCGTAAATATATTAAGTGACATAGTTGCAATGGTATGCTTCCAACGAACTTATTGGAACGAAGGATAAGAACAATCAATTCTGGTAAGCCTTCCCCAATCCATGCTGGAACTTTCCCGGAGAATCTATTGTCTCCCAAGTCTACAAATTTCAATAACTTGCAATTTTTCAAGGATGGCAACTCTCCATTGAGTGTATTATTATGTAGATTTAATGTTTCGAGCTCATGCAGCTTGCCCAAAGAGTTTGGAACTTCCCCAAAGAAATTGTTGTTAGCAAAATTCAAAATGTATAGTTGAGACCAATACGAAAAACAATTAGGAAGTCGTCCAGATAATAGGTTATTTGATAGGTCTATGTACCATAATATGTCATCAGTGATTTTACAAACGAATAAAACTGACCCTAAAAACCGATTTCTAGCGAGATTCAAGATCGTGAGTGCAGTTGGGAAAAGTGACAGTGGACCCTCTAAACGATTATCACTCAAATCAATTACAAGAGCATTCAAAAAATTTGTTGACACATTTGGTAACCCACCATGTGTTTGGTTTCTAGAAAGATTTAATAATATTAGTGTAGGAGGCAAGTTCGCAAACCATTCTGCTGGGATGGTATCTGAAATTTCAGCATTGGAGATATCAAGGACGGAAATGTTCCTTTGAGTTCGAATCCAATTTGGAAATCTAGGCCCTAAGTTGCAAGAACTCAACTGTATTTGATCCAGTTGGAAAGGGGGAACCCAATTGAAGTTGAATTCCAAAGCAAGAGAATTACTAGATAAATATAAAGTCCATAATTTGGAGAGATTGGAGAGATTTGAGAAATGGGCTTCAGAGATCACACCTTGCAAAAAATTCAAAGAAACAGCCAAAACCACGGAGTTACAATATAACTTGACTTGAATTTAAACATTGAGACGTAATTGGTACAATGAATAATTAAAGAACAAAATTAACATTTCCCTCAAAAAAAAATAAAAAAAATTAACACAATGAAATGTAAATGGACTAAATAAAATTACTCCATTATTAAAGGACTAAAAGTGTAGTCTAAATAAAATTACTCCATTATTAAAGGACTAAAAGTGTAGTTAGTCAAATTTTAGATGTAACAATTCAATTCAATTCTCATTTTAGATCAAAAGTGGGCCATGCTTGCCCGAGGTTTGGGATTGGATGGTTGAGCCAACTTATTCACATATCACAAATGGTTGGGCTGGTCCGCTGGTGACGATGGGCTTAGCTGCCATAATCTATCAAGTGATGTTATACGGAACTGGTTAGAAAGCCTTTTATTTATTTATTTATTATTAGCTTTTATACGCAACATATTTAAAAATTATCCAACTTATGAAAATGTTTTTTTTTTTTTTTTATTGACTTATGAAAATGTTGGGGAAAGGTAGTTTTAAAAATTATCCAAATATATATATAGATATATTTTTAAGTGAACATATGTTACTCTGCCAACTAGTTTTTTAATGTTTTTTAATCATTATTTTAGGAGTTATTAGTTGATTGCTGACATAGCATAATCTGTATTATTAATTATTAAAAGAATAGTCAGGATTTAAATAACTCTAGAGTATTTTGATCCTACTCACTTGATGTGGGACTATGCCCCTACATATGCTTTTTTTTTTTTAGCTCTTATTCACAACACACTTCAAAATAATCCAAACTTTAAAAAGCCTTTTGTTATTTACAACTTCTTATGGTGTCTTTAAAGTCCTAGTTTTCAAGCCCTCTCTTAGTAGTCAAATCATTTATTTAAGAAGCTTACAACCTCTTTGGATAAAAGGGAAATTTGAGAACGGATTAGGAAGGAAATAAAATGGTCTCTATGAGCTACAATTCCAATTTTATAAATATATCTTATAGCTATCTTGTTACAACACACTATGTGGTAACTCATAAAACCATTTACATATATACTTTTAGTTACGTGACTTATTTATCATGTTGTACAAAACAGTGAAATACATATTCAGAGGTCAATTATTGTGTTATTACCAAATGGATTAATAAATATAGTTATTAATTACATTATTGTTCATTGTATACTTATTTTTATTTATAAGTAATTATTATTCCAAGACTAAAGTCTACTTTTGAGTTTTGACCCCTTAAATTTGATATCGCTTTCATTTTGGTTTCCTAAATTTGAAAATTTTCATTCAAATCTCTTAAATTTGAGTTGTTCATAAAATAATCAAATAACATTGATTCATTTCATGAAATGAGTGTTAAACGCTAGTATATAATTATTCAATCATAATCCATTTTTAAATTCCCACACATTAAAAAAAAAAAAAAAAAAACTCATTGCAATTTTATTCTTTTATATAGTCTATCAATTCAATAATTGACATTGATGATGGAAATGCACCCATTTCAAAATTGGCAATCGCAAGTTCACAACCTAAAACCCCTTTCTTCCAATCTTGAAACGACGTCGCGTTTATTCCTTTAGGGGTTAGACAACCCTTAAACCCAACTGACATTGACAAACGTCGTTGAATTAAAATTATTCATTTCATTTCCTCGATACAACCAAAGCTCCCTCCTCAATACCTCCGCCAAATTTAGCGGCGATATCTTCAACCTCCAGATATTTATCAACCAAATCCTTCAAAACTCACTCATTCTCTCAAACCTTTTTTCACTCATTTTTCTCTGTAACAATGGCTCAAGTTGTGGCCACGCGATCAATTCAAACCTCCTTGCTACGCCCTAGCTCTGGATCCGCACAGGACAGAATCGAAAAGCTCAAGCCTTCAAGTTTTACTTCCAGAGTGTTCTTCGCACGTGATGAGAAGAACAGCTCTCAAATCGTTTACACAAGTTGTCGCATTGTCGCTAGGAGATCCGCACGTGCCGAGCCTGAAGTCATTCCGGTCTCACCCGAAGATGTACCGAAGGTTCGTGCTATTTTCACCTCTTCTTTTTGAAATCATGATTATTTAGAATTGTGTACAATTTTTTTGTGTGTGGTTGTGATCAGAGAGATGAGCAATTTGAGCATGTGCAAGTTCAACAACTTCTGGACGCGCCGGTGGGCGTGTGGTCGAAGCCGATAGTTAGGCGGAAGACGAAGATCGTTTGCACGATTGGTCCTTCTACCAACACGCGTGAGATGATTTGGAAATTGGCTGAGGCTGGAATGAATGTTGCTCGGATGAACATGTCACATGGAGACCATGCGTCTCATCAGAAAGTTATAGACTTGGTTAAAGAGTATAATGCACAATCCAAGGACAATGTCATTGCCATCATGCTTGACACCAAGGCAAGTTTTATCTTTGCGATTGTTCGTATTTTATTTTTATAATTTAAGTTAGAAAACCATTTTGAATGAGCAGGTTTGGCATTGAATTTCATAAGAACCGATAAAACTGATAGGTAGCAGATTATATATATATATATATATATATATATATGTATCATTGGCAGCTTTATTAGCCGAATACACTCATCAGATAAAGTATATGTGGAAAGACTATTTTCATCGAACAATGCTAGGGACACAAAAAATTTCACAACTTTTTGAGGTGACAATCACATGGGCACATCATTGACACGAATTTTATTGTACATCACTCATAATGTGCAATTTCAGTTCCTCATAACGTATATTTGTTTATGTATGGTTTCTACGCCTGGGCATGAGTATAAACTGCTTAGCTTGTCAGGGGTGAATACCCCTGGATTACTCTGCAACTGGTTTTGTCGGGTGGGGTTAGTTGCCCGTAGGTTTACTGCCTAAAGGCGAGTCCAAAGGGCTTTTTTTTAGAAAGGTTCCCTACGTTATCAAAAAAATAAAAAATTTGTTTATGTATATTTTTATGCGGGTTCGTACCAAAGAGGTGGCGCCCAGGGGATATAATGAGTGCCTTAAGCATACTCGGGGCACCTAGGAGTAGGCGATCGAGGTACTCGTTTAGGGAGCCAAACAGGGTTCTAGTGGACATTCGGTACTTTCGAGTTTTTTTTTTTAAATATTTTTTTCTTTCTTTTATTGGTTGTCATCAGGGTCCTGAAGTTAGGAGTGGGGACCTGCCACAACCAATCATGTTGACAAGCGGGGAAGAATTCACTTTTACAATTCGGAGAGGGGTTGGCACATCAGATTGTGTTAGTGTGAACTATGATGATTTTGTTAATGATGTAGAAGTGGGTGACATGCTTCTTGTTGATGGTATGCTATACTTATTCTTTCTATTAAACAAGGACGTTTCTATTATCTTGACTATGGCCATTGATCAAAGTATTTCTCAGAAGAGAGAACACCATTCATGCTCAAGTTATTTCAATTGTTTCAAATACTTGAGTGTTTTATATTTTAATTTTTAATAAAAGGATGAGGTTAACAAAATCCTCGTCTGTATGTATGGCCAGATTCACAACCCTTTAGTTGACACATGCATATATTCATTTTAAATTTTTTTGCTGGGTACATTGATTGAAATATTTGTATCAATAACTACAGAATAAAATATGCTGCACACAAATACACATACATTGAGTGGGTATCTGAATGATTCTGTCACTTATCAAATTTTCTGAGTACTGAGATAAGACTAGTGTATGTGTGCATGCCTGTGAATATCACCGTGAAAGTCATGTTATATTTCCACATATGAAGTCAATATGCTTTTAGAAATGTTTATTATATTGTTTTCTGAAAGAAAGAGTATCATTATCTATAGAACGGATACGCCATTTTTCAAGCTATCGTGACCGTGTCTCTCACATTGTTGATAAACATGTAATTTGCTGATATCACAGTCCAGTGGGCTCTGCTTATTAAATAATTTTAAGAATTTATAAATGAGAACTTTTTGAATAGGGCAAAAAGATGCAGATGTCGTATGCCCCCAGATTTCACACTTCCTTTGTTTGAGATTTTTGAATCTGTAAGAATCTTAGGAGGGGTTATTAGCTTTAGTTTTGTGAAGGATTTGTGCCCATGGAATTCTGATCATAACAAGTTTAATTTAATACCTCTTGCCTACAGTTTCCATCTGTTCAGCCTTTAAGGCCTATAGATTGTAAGCTAACTATAGATTCTGTTGAGAGATGATTGTCTTTGGATTGCAAGTGTGATTGAAGAGGCAAGCTCTCTGTTCTCTGTCTATCAGATAAGAATTAGGAACAATGTAACATTTCCTGTTATGTCATATGCACTGGAACTGCTGACTCTTAATCTATGCTGCAGGTGGTATGATGTCGTTGGTGGTGACGTCCAAGACAGAAGATTCCGTTAAATGTGAGGTTGTTGATGGAGGAGAGCTTAAGTCTAGGCGTCACTTAAATGTTCGAGGAAAGAGTGCAACACTGCCTTCCATCACTGGTTAGACCTTGAATCATTATGCCTTCTGTTATATCCTACTGATTTGTCTTTTCCTCTCTCTCTCTCTCTCTCTCTTTCTCTAGCTGAGTAATTACTGAATTTGTTTCCTTTTCATAATGGATGTAAATATCTATGTTGGTTTGTTGCAGAGAAGGATTGGGATGATATCAAATTCGGAGTGGACAACAAAGTTGATTTTTATGCTGTCTCCTTCGTTAAAGATGCACAAGTCGTTCATGAATTGAAGAATTATCTGCAAAGTAAACCTTGAGACAAAATATCTTAATTTTAAAAAAGAAATTTGAAGATGCTTGTTAGTCACCAATTATAATTTAATTTTTCCTTTTGTTATGGCAGGCTGTGGTGCAGATATACATGTCATTGTCAAAATTGAAAGTGCAGACTCTATCCCAAATTTGCATTCCATCATCACAGCATCTGATGGGGTGATCTCCCTAATCATTGCATTTTATCTTCTAGTTGCTGCTCAATTTGATGGACAATTTTCATTTAGACCTTGAATTCTATCAGTGTGATTGACTATGAATATTATCAAGTATCTTTAATATTGATCTAAATCTGTCTTCTTGGCTTACTTGTGTACTACCTGCTTGAAGTAACACATGCTCTTCCTATTTCAGGCAATGGTCGCAAGAGGAGATCTTGGTGCAGAGCTCCCTATTGAGGAGGTTCCACTTCTGCAGGTATTTTACTTCTAATAGAATAGAAACAGAAGGGATATCATCACCTGTTGGTGACCTTTCCATAGGGACTTTTAAGACATAAAGTTGAGTTATTCTTTGACATTCAGAACATTGTCAATTCAAAATGCAGGAAGAGATAATCAGGATCTGCCGTAGCATGGGGAAGGCTGTTATTGTGGCAACAAATATGTTGGAAAGCATGATTGTACACCCAACACCAACCAGAGCAGAGGTATCAGACATTGCCATTGCTGTCCGAGAGGGTGCTGATGCAGTCATGCTTTCCGGTGAAACTGCTCATGGAAAGTAAGTTACTTCTTTTTGACTTTTTAGTCTGTTACTTGTGATGTGACTGGAAGATTTACATATTTTTTGGGTGTAAGCATCATGCACATTGAGAAGCATTTATGTACTTATGATTACTCCTTGGTGGGTACAAAGGGATCTGATCTCCCTGGAAAACAATACCTAAGATTGAATGGTTTGGATGCTTGCATACAACATTTTGGTCACTGCAGATGTGTATGACAGAGTGGCGTTACTCAAGTTGCAACATCCATATTGCCCACAAGCCACTATGGGTCTTGATAATGTGGATTATTTACGTGTAAACTTTTACATCTTAATGCACTCTAATGATGTGATTTCATTGCTGTGCAGGTTCCCTTTGAAAGCTGTGAAAGTCATGCACACGGTTGCATTACGGACTGAAGCTACAATATCAGGTGGTGAAATGCCACCTAATCTTGGTCAAGCTTTCAAGGTTATTTGACATAAATTTTATCTATCTTGATGTTTCATGGAGTCTATCTGCATTAACCCCTCTCTCCCCCAAAAAAATCACTTAACACTGAATACTGACTGGAAGTTTTTTTGTTTTGTAGAATCATATGAGTGAAATGTTTGCTTACCATGCAACCATGATGTCTAACACTCTTGGAACTTCAATTGTTGTCTTCACCAGAACTGGTTCCATGTCTATCCTACTGAGCCACTATCGACCTTCTGGCACCATTTTTGCTTTTACAAATGAGTGAGTTTCTTCTATCCCTAAGCCCAAATTGCTATGCAATGAGGATACTGTTTGCATGGGAGATTATTATACAGTATTGCATGCTGGACCTCATCATGCTGCAGGCATATATTCTGTATCTATTAGATTTTTCTTTAGGCGTAAATCTACTCTCCGACGGACTCTTAGCTGGTCATTGTCATATAAAATCTGGCATAATAAATGTATCTTATTTGAGTTTGACTGTGTGACTGAAAATATATAAGAACTGCGAAGTTCCTTGTTGTCTGTACTGAAATCCAAAATTAACCTGGAGCTTGGAAAAACAAGTAAAATTCTTGAGATCAGCTACTTTTGAGAGTTTATTGCTATTATATTTTGTTTGAATATCATTAAGTGGGAAATTCATGAATGAGGTCTATTGTCTGCTCGTTGATTTAATTGAGAGTTTGGAATGATAAAGAATTCACCACCCCACCCCCCCACCAAAAAAAAAAAAAAAAAAAGACAAGGAATTGGAATCTGATATTGTGGCTGATCACATAACTTTAATGGCCATGCAGGAAGGCGATACAACAGAGGCTGGCTTTGTATCAAGGAGTGTGTCCTATATACATGCAATTCTCTGATGATGCTGAAGAGACCTTTGCGAATGCCTTAGCTTTACTACAGGTAAAGGTTTTCACAAGAGAATTCACTTGCACCCTTTGACTTGGGTGGTAATTGAGATGTACTGATCTGCTCAAATTTGACTAACAAAAATCTGGACTAAATAGTACGTCGGAATTATAAGTTCAAACTTCAACGTGTTTCTCCTCGAAACTCAAACAAGTGTCCTGATGGGTTGTGGTGCATCTGGCTTTCAGGGTCAGAACTTCAACCTGGGAAGGATCCATATTTGGATAGGATATATAATAACCTTCAACATGGGCTCTATATCGAGCCCTGTGACAGTTGTGCTTTTGCTTTTCCATGTATCCTATGTGGTATACTTTATGACTGACCATGCAGTCCACTTGGACTGATGAATGGCATCAACCATTTCGATCTAGAGGGCATATCTCTAGAAAAGAGTGTCCTCACTCAACTCTTATAGTTTTCTTGGAAATCGGGGCTTGCCGAATTGTGTAAGCCCATAAGGTGATGAATAGATGCCTTCCATAATTCAACCACTGTTATTGCCATAGAGTGCTAAATTTCACATGGCAGCTAGATTTCTTACACTGAAAATTCATAGTAAATAGGTTTTGTTTGATGACATCTTCATCATGTCTGATATACTTTCTCGGTTCTCATATACAGAAGCAAGGGATGGTAAAGGAAGGAGAAGAGGTAGCACTTCTTCAGAGTGGAAGACAACCCATCTGGCGGTTCCAATCCACCCATAATATCCAGGTCCGGAAAGTGTAGATGCCTGTGATTATTTCAAACTGTCAGAGCATTAGTATCTGTTCTGGGGATTCTATATGTTGGATAGACGTGAATTTTGCTTGCTTTCTTATTTATGTGTAGTAGTTCATGGTTCCACTAGAAGTTTGGTGCTTTGCTTTGCTCTGTTTTTTTTTTTGGGTAGAATACTTTGCTTTGTAATTTCGTGATATATGTTGAGATTTGGAGAGTTTGCTGATGCCTCTTGTTAAACACCAACACAGTTCGTTGTGAGGACAATAACAAAATTTGTCGGTCATCCAAATTATGATTCATTATACGATCACTATAGAAAGAAATCAACTGGCTCTAATGTCAACCAGCCATGCAATGCTATAAGAACCATCCGGTTTTAATAAACTAATATTTAATATTTTTTCCTGGACTTTTCATTTTGTTACGGTTCAAATAGACCATGTTCATATTCCCCATTCCCAGGTACATAGTATATGGTATCCATGATGTCATATCAATTTATTTTTAAGTGTTAACTACTTAACTCATGAATATAAATAAAAGACTAAGCTTGAAACATTTTAATTAAATGATTTTGGTCATAGTGAATACCCTAATGGCCTATCCTAAAGGTGCCATTCAAAACCATGGAAACCTTTATGGGTCCCTAGCCCCACTTAACAAGAGTAAATTCCACTTTATTATCTTGAATAATATAGCAAAAGCAATTTACCATCTTCAATAAAAAATAAAATAGGATTAAATTCCAATAATTTTGCAACATATTTTACCATCCTAACTATAAAATCAAATGATCTTTTTGCGAAAGCAATTACCATCTCCTAGCTTAGATGCCTTTTCTTCTCCACAATCATTTTTTTTTTTTTAACAATTTAATAGTTGAGTGAAGGAGATTTGAATCCTGATTCTTCTTATAAAAGAGTCTAGTTAAGCACTTTTTTTTTTTTAGTGGTGACTCTGAAAATAGTCTAAAAGAAGAAAGTCAAGCTCAATATACAAATTTTATTTATTTGTAGAACCAATACAAATAATGAATTCATACAGCATTAAAATTTCCAATATACTTATTTATTTTTCCCTTCTAGGTACCTGACCACATCCACATCTGCAATATCATAGAATAAAAAGGATATTCACCAATTCGTGTAATAATTTTGGGGTAGACTAGGAAGCCACAGTACCCTCAGACACTCCCCTTGATGAAGGAACTATATCCAGTCCTATCATCAAAATACTTAGACCAAAGCATCACACCTCCATACTTAGGTGACCCCTTTATTACAGGAAGTATTTGAGAAGTCAGCACGTTTGTTGGAATATACCTGCTGCCTGCCGCCATTGAAGCCACCTGTAACCCAGTAAATACACTCCTGGCATTTATCGATGTAGTCCATTGGTTCCATGAATTTATAAGATTATTGATGTTACCATCACTGTATTGACATGGATGACTTTTGTAGAATTGAACCCAAACATAGTCAAAAAGCCCAGTATTAGGAGCGTTACCAACAAAACTATCAGGAAATGGGCATTGAGGAGCAGCACTTAAGTACACCAATCTTCCTCCTGGCTGACTATATGCCTTTAAGTACCTAGCAAGATCATCCCAATGAAGTGATGAGCCAAGCTCAATGTCAAAATCTATGCCATCTAATATAGCATCCCCTAGGGGACGTGAAGGTGATTCCCACCCAAGAAATTGTTCCATATATAATCAGCTATATTTTTGGCATCCAATGAAGAAGCTAGTGAGTAGCTTCCAATTCCACCTCCAATTGAGAGCAACACCTTAATTCCTTGACTTTGGCAATTTCTTATGCCATTGCTAACTAAAGTGCACCCATTGGATGCTGGGTTGCAATGACCCGCAAGGTTGAGTTCTGGGGTGCGACCATTGCCAAATTTGTTAAGGAAAGATATGATTACATGGGAATATTTCCCCGTGGCACAAGTTTGGGTTAAGGTTCCTTCATAGCCACTCTGACCCCAGTAGATGGCAATGCCACCAGCGTGAGAGGTTCTGATGAAAACTAGGATGAGGAGGGGAAGAAGAACTAAAGCTTTAGCTAGTGGAATGTTAAGCCATTTTTGCTAGTATATCAATATTGAAATGACTTTGGTTTTTGTTGCTGCCATGCTATCGGGGGGTTGCATCCCTTTTATAGTATTCAGGATGCCTCTGATTTTAAAATTTTGAAAATGACGTGTTTTGCTTCAAATTTAGGCATTTTACTTATTTATTATACCTATAATATTTCAGTAATTTCAAGTTGATTTAACTGTTTACTATTTAATTCAATATTTATTTTTTTTAGTAAAATTGTAAATATAAAGTAATATTTTAGATAAGATCTTTTTTTTTTTTTAGTTTCTAATTAACTTAATATATTATTAGGCAAGAATGAGGGCCCGAGGTGTACAAGGCATAGGATCTAATAGCAGAAAAGTATTGATCTTATAAAATATTATTAAGTAGTACAAAAGTATAAAAGAGTTAAATCAAATAGAATTAAAATCTAATCCTTTCTTTAAATATAAACATGATATAAGAAATTATCTTTTACAAAGTATAATGTGGCAAGTAATCCCTTGGAAGCCAAGTTTTGATATCATATATAATCCTACTACAAAATCTGGCTGTTTATTTTTTATTTTTGGGTAAATAAATAAAGAAGATAAAAGGGGTGGAGTTTATAGAAGCAAAATCTATATCATGGATTGCTTAGGCACTATTGGAAAATGAAGTTTTGATGGCCTGGCCCACTATTGGAAAATAAAGTTATGTTAATAAAGAGGGAGAAGGGAGATCTCCAGTGCTTGTTTGTGAGGTTTGACTTACAATCTTAGTGTGATTTGTGTTGTGTTAGTATGAAACAAAATGCAACTAAATAAGACACATGCTGAAAAGGTTCTAATTGGTTTGAAATCCATGCATCATGAGCTCAAGGCTGTGAAATGCGTGTTACTAAGTACCATCACATGCATCCTATCATTCCGTGCTATATTACTGAAATCCTTCAAAAAAATTAGAGCAAATATTACTCTACCGTGATAGTAAATTGAGAAAGAGAAAGGGAGAGAGTTATTGTGGCTGCTGAAGAGAAAGAGAGAGAAAATTAAGGAAAAGACAGCAACAATATATACACCAAAATTTTCAAAATATGGTAGGAGAGAGTGCGTAGCGTACAGGGTTTATTTTTTTGTTTAAAGGAAAAGTGCGTAACGTATAGTTAAAGGTGATTTACTAATTTTCTAAAAAAAAAAAGAAAGTGATTTACTAGTTCTATAAAAAAAAAAAAAAAAAAAAAAAGGTGATATACTAGCTTCTAAAAAAGGGGAAAGAAAGGGGAAATTTCAAATTTACTATTGGCAATGAAACTATCTGTAACGCTTTCACCTATCTTTTATTTATTTTTAATATGTAGTTGTGTATATATCCAAAGTTATTATCATTATTAGTATGCTTTTCGTGTAAAAAATTATTTACAACAATAGTGTCCCAAAATATTTATGTTGAGATTAGAAGTGTCATTTATCCTTATAAGAGTTTTGTAGCTTAATTGACATTGACTATTATTTTTTATAAGAAAAATTAAAATTCAAATCTTTCCCCATTACTAATCAAATTATCAAACAAATAATGAGACTGAGTGTTATATTGTGAGTTCAAAACCCAATAGTGTTTGGAGATTGCCAATAAAAGGAAAAGATATGTTACAATAATTTGCCTTTTTAAGATGAACTAATTGAAGGATTAAGACTAAAATCTATTTTTGGCCCCTTAATTTTGGGGATGTTTTCCTAATTTCAAAATTTTTTATTTGAGCCATTTAAGTCTGTTTAATTTTCAAAAAAACCCTTCCGTTCATCTTAGTTAACCTCCATTCCGTTAAGTACCAACTAAATATCCAAACATGTGTCCACATCATTATATTTTTGCCAAGTGATCTCTCCATGTCATATATATTATATAAAAAATTATCAATAATAAAATGAAATTAAAAAAAGAAAAGAAAAAAAAGAACGTCATCGGTGGTTAGAACAAACTTAAGCAATTGTTATAATAAGCTATTTGATTAAGTTATTTTTCCCCATATATATAGTAAAATCTACCATTAAATTTTTTTGACCTCTTCTCACATCTATGCTAATAATTAATACCTAAAATATTGCAGTTGACATTATATTTTTTGAGATAATTAAATATAATAATTTTGTTTATAATTTTATAAAAATTAGACTCACCAACTTGTATTGCTAAAAATTATATATAATTTCTACTATAAAATAGACTATTTATATTATCAATAAATTACAAATAATTATTTGATATCTTACGAACTTATTTATAAACATACATAATTCAATCTTAAGTTTTTATAACTATACATGTATACATATAATATTGTATAAATTTGAATAAAGTCTTATACCCACAAGTTTATTCACAAATACATTATTATATTTGAGTTTGACTCTTTTGATAGTCGGGCGTAAATCTAGGCTTGAACTTAACTCATTTGCTAAAAATATAAACATAAACAAATTTTTTCCAACTTGAATCCTAACTATTCTAAATAACTCAATTCATTTACGGTCTTAACAGAAACAGATTTGAGCTTGCCAAGTTGCTTAGACAAAAATAAATAGATAAAGATAAGATAAAATAAAGGAGTACAAATGAAGCTTACAAGTTGCCACTATCCTAATTTTCTGTGTTCGCCTAATTTTAGGGTCTTACCCAAATCACTTTAAATAAAATAATATTGTCCCTAGTGGAATGCACGTAGTGGTTGTTTCCATCCAAGCGCATATGACATTGACTTTGGGCCAAATGAACCACCCCCTCCTCCACGTAAAAAAAGAAAAGAAAAAAAGAAATTATAATGATCGATTTTCTCTTTGGAGGTTTATAACCAAACGCACAAAATCATTATAATGTCTTCTCAAAAAAAATCATTATAATGATATCTTTCTCTTTGGTGGGATATAACAAACGCACAAAATCTAGAATTGATAAAGATATCCAATTTATTTTCATTTTCACACTATAACCAAAGCATAATTCAAACACTTTTAATAATGGTTGCACTATATCCAGTCTGATCATCATAATACTTTGACCAAAGCATCACACCTCCATATATGGGTGACTTCCTAATCACAGGAAGAATTCGAGAAGTCAGCACCTTCGGTGGCACATATCCACTCCCAGCAGCCGCAGGAGCCGCAGGCAACCCCAAAAACAACCTTCCCACCTTTATCGAACTAGACCATCGGTTCCATGAACTTACAAGGTTGGTGATGTTACCTGAACTATATTGGCATGGAGGATTGTTATAGAATTGAACCCAAACGTAGTCAAAGAGGCCTGTCTTAAGTGCATCACCAAGAAAGCTATCAGGAAATGGACATTGTGGAGCTGCGGTTAAGTACACCTTTCTTCTAGGCTTGGAATATGACTTCAAGTAACGTGCAAGGTCTGGCCAATATTTTGTTGAACCAAGCTCTATGTCAAAGTCTATCCCATCCAATATTGCATGCCCTAATGGACGCGAAGATGACTTGCCTCCCAAGAAATTTTTCCATAAATATTTTGCAACTTTTTTTGCATCCTTAGGAGAAGCTAGAGTGTAGTTTCCAATTGCACCTCCAATTGAGAGCATCAGCTTAACTCCACGCTTTTGGCAATACCTTATGCCTTGACTAACGATGGTGCACCCCTTGTTTGCCGGGTTGCAATGACCGGCGAGGTTGATTCCTGGGGTTTGGCCACTGCCAAATATGTTTAGGAAGGCTATGTTTACATAGGAATATTTTCCGGTGGCACAAGTACTGGTTAGGTTTCCCTCATTGCCGTTTTGACCCCAGTAGATGGCGATGCCACCGGCGTGAGAGGTTTTGATTTGGGTCATAAAGAATAAGAGGGGAAAGATTAATAAAAGTGTAAGATGAAGATTTCTAGCCATTTTTGCTAGTGTGTCTCAATCTAAATTTTTTTTGTGTCTTATGTGGTTTCATTAGAGGTTCCTTTTATAGGGTTCAGACTTCAGGGTTGAGTTTAAAAATTTGACCAACGCAATTTAGTTCTAATACAGAACTTAGTCAAATAGGGTTCAGCTGACCCAGTTTAAGGATAATTGGTGGACTTGCTCTAAGAAGGTAAAAACAAATGCTCTATTCTGGACAACAAGAATCAAGAAGAAAAGAACACAATATGTTTAAGAAATGTATAATTGTTTAGAATTAAAATGAGGATAATTATTTTATCAAAAAAAAAGAAGAGGATAATGAAGGGGAAAAATATGGCAATTTTTTGTCATCTTTGATACCATACCAATTCCCATACCAGCACAACTGTGTATTTGATAGATACTTTCCTTTTCCTTTTGTATCTTTTGTGTGTAGCGTAATTAATTAAGCTTCTTTATTCTATGATACCATGCCTGCACAACTGTGTTCTATAGCTACTTTATTTTTCCATTTGTTTTTCCTTTTGTATCATTGTATGTGGTGTAGTTATGCTTCTTGATTATTCTATGATCCTTCTTTATTTATTGAAAAATAAAATAAAGGGAAGGTAAATATATATATAATATATATATATATATATATAATTATATATATAATTTTATCCTTTTAACAAATTAAATCTTATACTTTTAAATGTATTATTTCAAACACAAAATTTTAGCTGTTAACAGTATTATATACTATAATTAATTAAGAACCTGTAACAATAAATTGAGTGTGAGTAAAAGATTTCTTGTCATCTGATACTAGAGAGAGAACAAAATTAGAACTTAGAAGAGGGGAGAGAGAGGACTTGAGGAAGACGTAACTGAACCTTTCAAATGTTATAGAACAAAGTACATTGCGTGAGGCTAATTAGCTTGTCCAATTTTGTTACGTTTGTGACTTACTTCACATGGTATTAAGTACCTAGAATATTTTCTTATGTTCGTTAGGAAGGTTTTTTTTTAAACAACAAATTATATGGAAAATAGGAATACGAAGTTTCCATTGGTGTAGACAAATAAGGCCTGGTTAAAATATTTAATTTATACATACTTACATGAAGATGAAGATCGTGCGCAAGACATGACGTTCAGTGTTTGCGCAGTACTTTATGGGGAGGCTCCGTTGATCAAGCTAGGTTTGACTAACCAATGGTTATTTTCTAGTAAAAAAGGTTTGACTAGACCAATAATGCATGGCATGTATCTCGGTACAGGCATGATTGTGGAGGTCATCTTTACTAAATTTATATACAAATTTGACCTAATATGATATTACCAAATGTGTGGCCGGAATAAGTCAACTATAACATGATAACCTAATATTCAACCATATCATTTGGAAATTGGAAGCAAATCTGGGCAAATGACTTAAAATGGAGACAGATTAAAGTCTTTCGAACTTCTCCTCTAAATTGACAAAGGAGATTATGATTTCTAATGGACACCTAAATGATTCATTTTGGGCAAATCTTTAAAAATCTGCATATCAACTTGTTAGTGGAATCTAGAATATGGGTTAATGTTAGCCTAGTCCAATTAGGTATTGGGCCGACACATGGGCCAGTTTGTGAATCAGAAGTGATTCTTCATCTTTAAGAAGTCTTTCGATTTTCTTCCCAAAAAAAATTGAAGGAGAAGGATATTCTTCGGTGGATCTTGTTCATATTTAGTCCCCTTTTCCATCAAGAATTTTAAGTGGGCTTTACAATAATACCCCAAGCACCCATTTTTAAGTGGGCAATTGATTAAAAAAAAAACCCACAGAGCCAAAAGAGAGAGAGAAATTAACATACTTTTAATCCTAAAGAAGCACTAAAATCCTTTAGTGTTCTTGTATTTTTCTCTTTTTTAGAGAAGTTAGGGTACAATACTCCAATCTCACTGTGAGTGCAAAATCTGTGAGATTTTGATTTCTATCGAATTGTGAAAGAAAAAGTGTGGATAATCAAAGTGTAATTGGGATATATAACTAGGTGTTGGTATTAGTTTTGAGCTTATACAATATGTCTTGTGCCTTTGGGCCTATCGACTTGGGTGCAAAGGGAGAGTCAAATCCACGACTCACTTTAAGGCCTACACCTCAAAGGCTCTTAATCACAACGAAAACTTCAACTTGGAAGAATATTTCATACTAGTAATGAAAGATAATTAAACTACAAGTAATTTGTTAAAAGAGCTAATAATGAAAGGTAATTAAAATACAAGTAATTTGTTAAAAGATGGAAGGGATGGTGAAGGAGAGAGAGAGAACTCTATTTATGCTATCACACACCAAAAAAACTCTATCTCCAAGTAATATGTTCATGAAGTCATGTTTAGATCCTCATTCACGGCTGAATCGGATCGTTGAATCGGTTAGAACAACCAATCCTATGCAATTTTCAAAACTATGTAATAAAAATATGGCAATTGTTTTTGTCATCTTTGATACCATACCAATTCCCATACCAGCACAACTGCACATCTGTATTCGATAGATACTTTCCTTTTCCTTTTGTATCATTTGTATGTAGCGTAATTAAGCTTCTTTTTTTCCATTTGTTTTCCTGTTTTGTATCATTGTGTGTGGGTAGTTATGCAACTTGATTATTCTATGATCGATCCTTCTTTATTTATTGAAAAAAAAAAATAAAGGGGAAAGTAAAAAAGAAAAAAGAAACCATATAATTTTATTCTTATAACATCTCATACTTTTAAATGTATTATTTCAAACCACACACTCTTATTATTGTGCCAAACAAAACCACATCCTTTACTATTAAACTTTAACCATTTCTACCAAAATGCAAATTAAGAAGAAAGTGGAATTTTTTTTCATTAGAAAAACAACATAATTTTTTTTTGTGCGTGTCTTAAACATGCGTATTGCTTTTGATTCTAAAATACGAGTGAAAAGAAAAGTCAATCATTTCTTTTTTATTATTAGTTAAGTTTGGGAAAATGTATGTCATATTGGCATGTCGTCTTTAATCTATATGAATGATTCATCCCTATACATGATTCTACTAAGTGATCGTGTTACATTGAGGGAGACAAGCCCCTAAAGAGATGTGCCCTATCATTGAATATGACTATACATTAATTAAGAACCTGTAACAATAAATTGAGTGTGAGTAAAAGATTTCTTGTCATCTGATACTAGAGAGAGAACAAAATTAGAACATAAAAGAGGGAGAGAGAGAAAATGAGGAAGATGTAACTGAACCTTTCAAATGTTATAGAAGAAAGTACATTGCGTGAGGCTAATTAGCTTGTCCAATTTTGTTACGTTTGTGACTTACTTCACATGGTATTAAGTACCTAAAATATTTTCTTATGTTCGTTAGGAAGGTTTTTTTTTAAAAAAAAACAACAAATTATATGGAAGATACCATCAATATCTTCCTATGAAAATAGGAATACGAATTTTCCATTGGTGTAGACAAATAAGGCCTTTCTGGTTAAAATATTTAATTTATACATACTTACATGCATGAAGATGAAGTTCGTGTACAAGACATGACGTTCAGTGTTTGCGCCATACTTTATGGGGAGGCACCTTTGATCATGCTAGGTTTGACTAACCAATGGTTATTTAGCCAAAAAGGTTTGACTAGATCAATAATGCATGGCATCTCGGTACAGGCAAGATCATGGAGGTTATCTTTATTAAATTTAGGCAGAAATACACTTTTGGTCCCTATATTTAGGGAGTGTTTTCAATTTGGTCCTTGTGTTTTAAAAGCATTCAATTGGGTTTCTGTATTTTTAAGCTGTTATCAATTTTACCTTTGGAGTCAACTTCGTTAGAAATCTGCTTACGTGGCAGACGGAATTGTTGGCATGGCTAACTGTGTCATTTAAAAATAATAAAAAATAATTTAATTAAACCACGTCAGCATTTATTTTTATTATTATTTTTTCTTTTTATATTTTTCCTTTCTCTCCCCTCTCTTCTTCTTCCTCCCTAGATTTCTTTGGAGCTTCTAGAACCCTCCCTCTCTCTCTCTCTCTCTCTCTGCTCAAACAAAGCCACCGCAACTCTTCAAGCTTCGCCGTTCACCACCTCAACAATAGTGGGAGCTGATCTGATTACTTTTTTCATGAGCTTGTTTAATTTTGTGTGAACTATCAATTAGTACACGTTTCTCACAACTTTAAGTTTCCGAATCTGTGTCATTTTCTCTTTCTTCAAGTCATTGCCAGACTTCAAAACTAGACCTTTCCTCAACTCAAGCCTTTGCTAATTCCGTTGGTTGTCCACAAATATCACAGATGAGAGGAAGAGTTGCAGTGAACGGCGAAGCTTGAAGAGTTGCGGTGGCTTTGTTTGAGCAGAGAGAGAGAGAGAGGGAGGGTTCTAGAAGCTCCAAAGAAATCTGGGGAGGAAGAAGAAGAGAGGAGAGAGAAAAGAAAAAAGAAAAGAGAAAGGAAAAATAGAAAAAGAAAAAATAAAAGAAAATAAAAAAATAATAAAAATAAATGCTGATGTGGCTTAATTAAATTATTTTTATTATTATTTTTAAATGACACAGTTAGCTATGTCAGCAATTTTGTCTGCCACGTAGACAGATTTCTAACGGAGTTGACTCCAAGGATAAAATTGATAACAGTTTAAAAACACAGGGACCCAATTGAATGCTTTTAAAACACAAGGACCAAATTGAAAACACCCCCTAAATATAGGGACCAAAAGTATATTTCTGCCTTAAATTTATATACGATTTTGACCTACTATGATATTACCAAATGCGTGGCCGGAATAAGTCAACTATAACATGATAATTGCTAACCTAATATTCAACAATATCATTTGGAAATCGGAAGCAAATCTGGGAAAATGACTTAAAATGGTGACAGATTAAAGTCTTTCTGACTTCTCCTCTAAATTGACCAAGGAGATTATGATTTCTAATGGACACCTAAATGATTCATTTTGGGCAAATCTTTAAAAATCTGCATATCAACTTGTTAGTGGAATCTAGAATATGGGTTAATGTTAGCCTAGTCCAATTGAGTATTGGGCAGACACATGGGCCAGTTTGTGAATCAGAAGTGATTCTTCATCTTTAAGTAGGCTTTCGATTTTCTTCCAAAAAAATTGAATGAGAAGGATATTCTTAGCTAGATCTTGTTCATATTTAGTCCCCTTTTCCATCAAGAATTTTAACTGGGCTTTACAATAATACCACAATCACCCATTTTTAAGTGGGCAATTGATTAAAAAAAAAAAAAAAACCCACAGAGCCAAAAGAGAGAGAGAAATAAACATACTTTTAATCCTAAAGAAGCACTAAAAATTCTTTAGTGTTCTTGTATTTTTCTTTCTTTTTTTTTTTAGAGAAGTTTGGGTACAATATTCTGATCTCACCGTGAGTGCAAAATCTGTTAGATTTTGATTTCTATCAAATTGTGAAAGAAAAAGTGTGGATAATCAAAGTGTAATTGGGATATATAATTAGGTGTTGTGTCAGTTTTGAACTTATACAATATGTCTCGTGCCTTTGGGTCTTTCGACTTGGGTGCAAAGGGAGAGTCAAATCCACGACTCACTTTAAGGCCTACACCTCAAAGGCTCTTAATCACAACAAAAACGTCAACTTGGAAGAATATTTCATACTATACAAGTAATTTGTTAAAAGAGCTAATAATAAAAGGTAATTAAAATACAAGTAATTTGTTAAGAAATGGAAGGGGTGGTGAAGGAGAGAGAGAGAACTCTATTTATGCTATCACACACCAAAAAAACTCTATCTCCAAGTAATATAAGATGTTCATGAAGTCATGTTTAGGTCCTCATTCACGGCTGAATCAGATTGTTAAAAAGTTTATTTATTTTTTAATATGATATAAATTATAATCTAAACTCACACGTATATTTCGAAAATCCCGGGGATCGAACCCATATCCTCATAAATGGGGTTTTTTATGAGAGAATTATCACTGGACTGAATACCTAAATGACGATTGTTAAAAAGGTTAAAACAACCAATCCCATGCAATTTTCAAAACTATGTAATAAAAATTGTAACATATATAATAGAATTTATTAAAATCTATTCCCCATCAAATTTTGGACCACACTTTAATTTATATAAAATAAAAGGAATAATTGAACAAAAATCAAAATTTGTAAGAACTAAATTGAAGTCACTATTAAATTATATGGATAAAATATTTTTATTATTAATTTATACACATATTTGGTGGGTCTTGATCTCATTACCTCACTGTTCTCCCTGCTCTATGAAAGAAGGGGTTGTCATTTCAAATAGAGCTCATTTGCTACGTACATCAATGAAAACTCTCAACATTTCTACCATGAATATATCAGTAAAGAGAAATTTAGTAATACTTTTGATATCATAAACGACCACAGCAACTGCAAAGAGTTTAGAGTCACATCAACTAAAAATGTAATGATGCAGAATTTGACTTTATAAGGTGAGTTTTGGAATAAATGGTTTCAAAGGTTCTAAGTAGAGTGACGAAAATTGACTTCAGCTCGCATATCCACTAATTTGTAATTTCCATGAACATTCAGTTTTACTAAATAAATAATATTGAGTTGTCAAAGTTAGCATTAATTAAAGGCAAGCTTCAAACACGGTAGAAAAACTAATATAGTCCAACCACCCAATTAGGAACGGCTAATCGAAACCATTTATATAAATTTAAAGGTAAAGTGCTAAAATAGTAAAATTTGTGGTATTTTGATCAAACATTCCATCCGGATTGGTGTGGCACATTCTTGCATCGCATACAAATAATAGAATTGTAATCTTGAAATTTATTATTAATTAATTAGGCTTTTTCCATTTTATTTATTTGTCTAAATATAAAATTTGATAATTATGATAATCGTTACTGTATATTTAGACATTGCGACAAAACTTACATTACATGCCTTCTTGCAGAACAAACAAGATTCTCCCAGAAAAACATAATGTCATTTGGAAATTAGAAGGGGTGAATATTGGGTGGTTACATCCTTATAATTCTTTTTTGAATTAATTCTCTTCCCCTATTCTATACCTATGTACTGATAATAAAAAAGTTTAATATTAATATTTACAATTTGTCAATTTTGGCATCTAAATCTTCTCTTTTTATTCTACTTTTTAAATTTGTCTTTCTTAGCAACGCGCGTGACAGTTGCTATTTTATTTGTATGGTAGGCAGGCACGCAATTTTGAATTGACATTTTGATTATCTATAGGTGAGGATTCAAATCACAGATGAAATAGTTTAAAAACTTCAACGGAATTTCTGAATGCATCCGCGAATCATTTGAAAACATGTGGGTCCTGTAGGACCCACCATTATAATAATTTACAACATACGAAATTTCTGAATGTTGCACAATGTCATAATAATTCTGCCGTCATTTGCACAGTGACATTCAATAATTCATAACACTCTTCCTTGGATGACTACTTACAAAGAATAAACCTCGTTAAAACCTTGCTAAGGAAAATCCCAGTAGGATAAAAACCAGTGGTGAAGGAAAAAGACTACAATATTCTTGTGAACTGTTAAGTGCATTTGGATCGCCTCATTAAAACTTTGCAAAAGAAAACCCAGTGGGAAAAAACCTTAGCGAAGGAAAAAGAATACAATCAGTACATATCCTTCAGAGTACTTAGTACTTACTCCCTCTCATGAGTTCATAGATCTTCAATTGTCAATTGAAAAGATCTTTATGTCGACGTATGCCAATATTATGAATAATGGAATGTCTAAGTTGTCACATGACCATATCTGCTTGACATCAATATCTCTGCTCTTCTGAAGAATATTAGGTGAGATGTATTTGTTTCGTGAATTGTTACATCTTTGTTCACTTAATAAATCTTCATGTAATAGCAGTGTTGTCACATGTGAATAGTATTATGTTTCTGATCATCCTTTGGTTTGGATCAGAAAGGTATCATGCGTTTGCATTTCCCATTAACTGTGGATTTAATTAAGTGCAATTTGCAAAATACATCTGTAGACACCTCATTTGCCAAATTTTGGGGTTTTCGCTTCGGGTTTGAGAAAAGGGGCAAGGTTCTCACAACATCAGAGTATCAATTGCGCTAATGTATAGTACTTTAAGATCATAAATTTCTTTATACTCTTCTTAAGGGTGAAAATGGTCTTTCTTAACATCAAGTGACCAATCAACCATTGGAGTATTCAAAAGATAAGTTTTATTTATATGGAAGTGCTTCAGGACTTCCTCTATGTATCTTGACTGGTGAACAGGGATTCCATTTGGAAAGTATTCAACTTGCAACTCAAGACAAAATTATATTTTACCGAGATCTTTTATCTTGAATTCATTCTTTATATGATTTGCGGTTTTTGTGAACTTTTCAGGAGTTTCAGCAAGATTTAACATATACCGCAATAATAGAAAATTGGGATTCTCATTCTTTAACGCATGGACAAATATGGATTCTTCTTAAATCTTTCTTAAAAATATTTGCTAAAACAATTGTACCACATGCACCCAGATTGCTTTAAACTATATCATAATTTTTGTTACTTAGTATAGTATATCCTTCAGGGATTATATGCTTGAGGCATTCCATATCCTTCAAGGATTTTAAATTATATGCTTTAAGCATTCTATATCCTTTAGGGATTTTAAATTGTATGCTTCATGCATTTCATATCCTTTAAGGATTTTAAATTGTATGCTTCAAGCATTCTATATCCTTCAGGGATTTTGAATTATATGCTTCATGAATCTTTGTTACTTGGTAGGAAATATCCTTTAGGGATTATATGCTTTAGGCATTTTAAATCCTTTAGGGATGTTTAATAATTCATATAGATATGCGCATATCCAATCTACCAAGTTAATCAAGATTCTGAATGAAATTGTATTCATTACAGGAGCATATTTTTCTTTATAATTGTACTAGATTTCTGCAAGAAACCTTATTTAATAAGTCGTACTTTGTACTTCATAGTACAAATACCCACATGAATTTAAACAAGGCATTACACCATTAGGTGTATGGACTACAGGTCCAAATATTTCATATTTTACTCATGAGTTTAGCTCTATTTGAATTCCACATTGGCCAATCATTTCTACGTCGACTTTTTTCGATGGTTTGTGGTTCAAATTCACCATCATTACTTTTGGCAATGTTAAGAGCAAATATATTGTCGACAACAAATTTATTTCTATCCCATATTTCTCCTGTATAATTTATTGAGATCTCGTAATTTCAGGTACCATCTTTCTCTTCAAGAGATTCCATTTCAGGGGATAACTCTTTAGAAGTTTCCTCTTCTGGAGGTTTATTTTCAGGAGATATTGTGCACAATTTTGGATAGAGTAATTACATTTTTGCCTGTTTAATGGGTATAGCCTCTTCATGGGCTGCGACTTATTTTTTTTTTACAAAAACTATCTTATCCAATACCTTACAAATAATAATTCTATGAACTTGCAGTTCACATTGATTTATGTAAGGATCAAACTAAGATAGTTTTGTCATGCTTCTGGCACGAGTTTTCTCCCCTTAATGGTGGGAAGACTATTTCTCGTCATGCTTTTGACATCGACTTTTTCATTGAAGTCTATCTTCATAAGGGTGACTTAGAAAAAAAAATTATCATGTAATATAGCATACAACATGTAATATAGCATGTCTCCAGGCATAAATGGTTAGTTTTGATTTCATACATAAAAGATGAGAAATAATTTAATTAAACCATTTTGAGTATGATTATAAGTAACATGATTTTTAGTCTTTAATTAGGTTCCATAAACCTAATATAGTATTAACATTTTTTTTGAAAATATTTCTTATTTTACAGGTTGTAATGTCTGTTGGACAAAATTTTCACCCATCATCTTTTTGTGATCTTCTTGATCAGCAAAATCATGATAATCTGGATCAAGATAACCTTATAAAGATTTTTTATTTAAGGTATCGAAATAACCTTTGAGATTTTTTAAATTAGTAAAATTCATTTCGATTTATTCTCCTTTCTTTTATGGAGGCTTGGTACAGGTCTGCTAATTGTTTAAACGTACGACAGGTGCGCGAACAATGACCTTCCATATCACACCTATGGCCTTTTAAAGGTTTATGTTGTAAACCTTTGCCATTTTCTTATTGTTTTATTTCATTGTTATTTCACTTCAGGTGAAAAAGTGTGATATTCCTTTTTAAATAATTTTGAATACTAGAGTTCAATATTGGTTGTATATAATGAAATTCATATCATAATATAATCAACCAAAAATATGTAAACACATAACAAAATGTAATAATATGATCAAGAAGAATATGTTAACTGGTATGGATATTCAACCAACAATCAATTTATTAATTATCCATTTTATTTAGGATATCAAAATAACTCATATGATCTTCTGGATCAACAAAATTTATTATTAATAATTTCACTTCAGGTGGTAAGGTGTAATATTCATTTTGAGAGAATATTTGAGTACATCTTTCTTGATTTTGTTCATACCACTTCTATGTCCACGATCATTTAATTATCAAATGAGATTTCATTCATTTCAAGGAATGGTATATAACTAGTCAGATAGAACTTGTGGATTTTTGGTAAAATCTTATTATTTTTCCCTCACATAATTTAATTGTGAGCTGATGCAAAATTTTACTCACTTACACCTTTTAAAAATTTGCAACTTCAAGTGCATCCATATCTATAATGAGTTCTTGTAAGGTGCAGCTTCTTGTGCATCCATATATCTCTTAAATCATTTCATAAAATTAGGAATCATTTATTATAAGGTATTCAATCATTTTATTGTCAAAATATAGTAATAAAAGTCATATCAAAATATGATCAACCAAGTATCAAAAATTCAAGATTGTGAACACATTATTTTGGTTGGATTAAAACATAATCATAATGATTGATTTAAGATATTATGTTCTTTGTCATGTCTAGATAATAGATATATCAAAACAATATAACTAGACAGATATAAAATTTGAGAGCATCTAATTCCAACAAAATCAAATAAATATTGATTTTCAGTTGAATAAATAAACTCAATATATAAATAGAGTAAGGAGGACTTTCCTGGCAAAGTGATGTAAGAGACGTATAATCGAATGATATGCCTAAGACTGAAAACTGCACTGCACATCTAATAAAATTATTAAGGGTAAACTACACTATTGGTCCCTAACATTTACCCAAGTTGCGCGTTTGGTCCCTAACGTTTAAAATGGGCAGAAATAGTCCCTAAGGTTTCAAAACGATGCACCATTGGTCCTTCCGTTAGTCTCCGTTAACTTGGTGTATACGTGGCTAACGGAATTATGACGTGGACAATTTTTAATTGACATGTAATTTTTTTTTTTTAATGATAACTAGGATATGACATGGCATACCCATTTAAAAATAACCCAACCCAAAAAAAATTAACCCAATCCAAATTAAAAAAAAACCCACCCAAATTAAAATTAACCCACCTCACCCAAATCAAATTAACCCTAAAATTAGATTCTAATTCTCTACCTCTCTGTAACAAACCACCGTACAATGTTATCTCTCTTCTCAGCCTCTCAGCCTCTCGCCTCTGTTTCCTCTCTCTCGCCTCTCTCTCTAAAAATCTCTCGCCTCTGCTTCCTCTCTCGCCTTTCCTTCCTAAGATAAAAGTCTTCCTAAGATGCTACCATAAAACGTGCTCAAAGTTTTAGTCAAGGGAAAGTTCATGTACTCGAGCTAAAGGTATCTATTTTTTTTAGTATAATGTATCTATGCAGTGTCTTTAAAAATATTATTTTATCTTGGAATTGTGTTTCCCATGTAGCTATATGGCTAATCTTTTTTTTTGAGTAAAATGATAGAAATTTTATTGAAGAAAAGAACCATACAGGACAATATACCAAGAAGCAAAAACCAATTACAAAACTCCCAGTAACTCAAATGGGCTGTCCTCAACCCAAACTTTTGTCAATTTTGATGATAAACCAACTTGTGTTAGAGTTGTTGCAGCAAAATTAGCGCCATTTACTGCAGATTGCAATGTAAAAGACCGTAATTGCTGTACATAGAACTGAATTTCTTCTAGCCACATGTCTTCAATTGAAGAACCCAGGTGTTGAACATGCAACTGCTGCATAAACTTGACAGGCGGTCCCTCCAAACAGATATAAAAAAAACCCATCTCCATGGAGAACTTTAAAACTTCAATACAAGCACCAATATAAGGATGGACACCAAGTAAAAGAGCTTGAATAGGTGAAGTAGAAATCGAGAGTTTTTAAAGGTCAAGCCATCAAGGTGCAAGTTCTTTTATTAATGCTAGTGTGTGTTCAGATGCTTTATTTATTTATTTTTTTGTTAGATTAAAAATACAATATATGTAACATTGAAAAAAAAAAATCTGTAAAGTCACAATTTCTGTTTATTTGGTATAAGTTCAATTTTGTTCAGATATAGTTTCCAAAATTTCCAAAAGAAAATAATTTGATTCCTCCATTTATTTATTTTTGTTTATGTGACTTATGGGATGCTGATACCTGCATTCTTCATATTTTGTAGAGATGGATGAGGACTTTGTCTTCACAATTGTCCTTCACTATTGGGGGAAGATTAAGACCAACCCATTCACGTATGAAGGAGGACAAGTAAAGAGGGTAGAAAATATCAAGTCAGATGAAATGTCATTTATTGAGATACTGAATATAAGGAAGGAGTTTGGGTATGATGAAACTGATATATGGATGTATAGAGTACCTACTGTTCCATTTGCGGGTGGATTAAGATATTTGGACACTGATATTGAGGTACTGAACATGGTGAAGTTTGCAAAGGTTTATAATGAAGTAGAGGTCTATGTTGTCTTCTTAAATGAGGGAGTTGCATTGTGTGATATTATGGAAGCTGATAATAATGAGGGAGATGGTGGTAATAAGGACAATGGTCTTATCAAGGTAGATGGTGGTAATGAGGAAGATGCTAGTGAAGAAGCAGCTAAAGCATCTAGTGAGGAGGATAGTGCTCATAGAGTTCATTTCGGAGACAGTGAAAGTGATGTGAATGATATGTTTGAAGAATATATTTCTAGTGATGTAGTTGCCTCCGAAGTTAGCAAAGAAGTAGTTGAAGACCACGTATGTCTTAGCAATTGTAAGCAGTATAAGAGAAATGCATGCAAGAGAGTTAAAATCAAAGTAGGAAGAAAGGGTTACTCTGGTGGGATTGATGCAGTACGGGTTGGTTCAGATTTAGTTGCTAGAAGTAGTGTAGGTGCTGAAAATGATGCGGCTGAAACTAGCTGGGAGTCAGAAACTTCTGCAGTTGTTTCTTCATCATCTGATGACGAGTCAAGGCCTAGGTATCCTCAATACCAAGAACCAAAGGCGTTCATTGAATTGAAGTTTGAACTTGGGATGCAATTTGCCACAAAACAGGATGTCACTGATGCAGTTAGGCATTATTCAGTCTTCAAAGGTGTTCAATTACGGTTTAAAAAGAATGATAAAATAAGGGTCAGAGTTAAATGTGTATATGGATGTCCGTTTGAGTTGTTTTTTGGGAAGATGGCAAATGAAGATATTTGGCAGTTGAAGTTGATGAATGATGAACATAATTGTGGGACGCAGTTAAAGAACAAACATGCAAGCTATAAGTGGCTTGGGAAACATCTTGTTGAAGATGTCAAGAATGATCCAAAAGTGAAGACGATCTCTATCAAGACACTACAAGAAAATAGGTCTATGGCAACAAAACCTTTTCGTCGCACAAAAGTCTCAATTTCGTCGCTTGATGTACTAGGCGACGAAATAGTACATTAGGCGACAAAAATTGTTTTGTCGACTAATGTTGGTAGCCAAATAGTCCTTGCGACGAAATATTTTTGTCGCCTAATACTTTTAACATTTAGCGACGAATTTTTTCGTCGCCTATTAATTTCGTCGCCTAAATAGTATTTGGCGACAAATTTCTTTTCGTTGCCTAAAGTTCATTTGTCAACGAAACATGGTTCGTCGCCCAAAACACTATAGGCGACAAAACTTATTTTTGTCGCCAAATATTCTTTACGTCAACGAAACATGGTTCGTCGCCCAAAAAGCTATAGGCGACGAAACTTATTTTTGTCGCCAAATATTCTTTACACGAGGAAATTTATATCCTCACCTATTGAATTTTAGGCGACAAAACATTTTGTCGCCTATTGTTTTTTGTTTTTTTTTCCAAGCTGTTAGGCGACGAAAATGTGGGTCGCCAAATGATATATATATTAAATTAGGTTTTTGCATTTTTAATATTTTATACCTACTCATTACAACCTGTCATTAACAAATCAATTCATTTTCAACAAAATATCCATAAACAAATCTTCCATACATTCCAAAAGTAAATAATATTTAAATTTAAAATTATCATAAATACAATCAGTACAACAATTAATAGAAATGAAAAAAATGTCATCTAACAATACCAAAAAAAAAAAAAAAGACTTCACACGAGAAAATATGTCTTCATTCCCCCAAGCTCATACAATCTGCACAAAATATTAAAAAAAAAAAATCAAAATATTAATAAATTCTAGGTTGTTTTGGTGAGAGAGAGTGTGTTAAAATCAATATAAAATGGCTTACCACTAGATGTATTTTTCTTCTTGATCCCTAAAAATCCAAAAAAAAAAAAAACTATAGAAAATTTATACATCTTAAATCATCCATAAAATTGCCAAATAAAAAAGAAACCAACAAAAGTATAATATATACTCACAGTGAAACAATGGCTTCACTCCTTGTCCATGTAGCGTCTATCTCACATATATAATCAAACATTAGAAACTCAACAATCATGTTTCCAAATACACAAAAAGCAATAAACACTCCCAATACCAACTAAACCACCTTATAACACCATGCATGCTACCACAAAACCAAATTTAGCAAATATCAATTCCAAGATAAGAATTACACAACAAGAGGGTATGTTCTTTTAATTTTACATGAGGAGACCAAAAACAAGTTCCATGAAATTAGCAAAGAAGTAAATTAGTTAGTCATCATTTAGTCGAAAAAATTAAATAACTCCAAACAAACTTCATAACAACGCTAATTGAAACCTCTAAATAAACAAACTCCAATTAAAATCCATCAATCCCAGCAACCCACATGCAAAACCCAACACAAATCACTTAGCTAAAAAAATTAAGCAAAACCCATGTTACAAAAACAAAAAATTCCCTCAAATCATTCACATAGATATAAGCATATGTATATATTTTGAGCAACCCACATAGAAATTCACACACAAAACCCCCAAAAAATAGGATTTGGAATTAGACCGGCATGAAAATACCAAGTCACTATATAAGAGTAGCATGTGTCCTAGAATTTTCAGCTCAAGTTAACATTTCTGTAATTTATTAAAATATTCACAAGTCTGTAAACTCAATTCTATCAAACAGCTCATTCCAAAAGAGTGTAACACACTTCTAAACATCATTTTCAATATCAAAACACATCAACATTTGATACTAATTTACAGAGACCCTTCATCATGTGTCTCAAACACAACATACAAATTTCAGTTCTAAATGAGCATCCTATAAGTTTCTAAAATTCATACAAGTCATCAATAACGAATTCGTTTGACAAATTCTAAACTTTTGTAAATAAATTCACTAAAAATCATATAGTCATCCGATGAGTATAAAACTTGTTCCAAATTAATCTAAAGGGTGTTATATTTCATTATACACATAATTGGTCTCAAAATTCCTCTTTTGTAATTTATGGAAAATTTTACAACACAAGGTGTACAAAACTGTCCAGTAGTCAGATTTGACCCGTTTTCTTGTAAATTCACAAATAAATATCAAACGATGGTATTTTCTTATGAAATTTAATAAAAATATACTAGACACATGATATAACAATCCACAACAAACCGTTTTAGCATATCTATTTTCAATAAAATCAGAATTTCAATTTAAATTTACTGTTCACGCAGCAGCAGAAAATTCAGCAACAAATTTGGTTCACTTTTAATAACTTAATAAACTAGATTAATATGCACCAACCATTCTCAAACTTTTCAGAATTACTCTAAATGAGCATACGGACATTTTTCGTGAAGGGTCCGTGACCCAATTCACAACCATTTAGAACTTGGTTCTCAATGGTCTCCGCAAGTCAATTTTCGGTTAAAAAACTAGATTTGCATCTACAATGCACCAAACATTCTCAAACTTTCTAGAATTACTCTAAATGAGCATACGAACATTTTTCGTGAAGGGTTTGTGACCCAATTCACAACCATTTAAAACTTGGTTCTAAATGGTCTTCACGAATCGATTTTCGGTTAAAATTTGAGATTTGCATCTACAATGCACCAATTACTCTCAAAATTTCCAGATTTATTTTAAATAATAAGACAATTGTTTTTCAAGAAGGGTGCGTGACCTAATTCTCAATAAATCACAAGGTGCCACATGAATGTCAAAATTGCATCAAATGTGACCATCTAAGCATGTTTTGTTCCTAAATTGCACAAACCATCTTAAAAATGTTTAGACTCATTCTAAATGGCAAAATAAACATTTTCAATGAAGGGTCTATGAGGGACATTTCATCAAACACTTGGTGGATAACTTTACATATTACATTACACATGGGTTTTCTTCACAAACCCATTCTTCCTACATACATTTATAGAGTTTATACACACAATCTATACTCTAAACATATTTCAATAACATTCTCAAACAACAACAACACAAACCCATTACAAATTGGAGTATAAAAACACAAAACATGCAAAAATCAACTCCAAAACACACCCAATACCCATACATCCGAAAATTACATGAATAAATTTTATTAAATTCCAGATTTGAGTGTTTGATGCTACATACCTCACTTCTAGCACCATTAGAAAGCAGCAATTTAGAGAGATTCAGATATGAAACAACATATCTGAAAATATGAGAGAGCTTTAGATATGAAACCAAAAAATGAGAAAAAATGAGATATATGTTCAGATCTGAAACTAGAAAGAGGAAGGAGGAGAGAGGCTTTCGGTGACCCAGTGGTCCTTCAACTTGAACGGTGACGGGGCCGAGATCGGCACTGGTGTGCTTTGCTCTTACGGTGGTTGCTGGGGTGTTTGTCTGAATGAGTTTTAACTTATTTGGTTTTTTGGTTTTAAGAGGCAGCAATAGCATTGTTTAATGTAACTTTCCCTCTCTTTTTTTTTACGCCACAGGAACTTTGCCTCTCTTTTTTTCATTAATTTATTATTATTATTAATACTGTACTATACATTTAGTTAACAAAAATAAATGAACCAGGCCTTGTGGCCTGGTGGTAACTTCTGGCGTCTCCCAAGGGAGACGTCCAAGGTTCAATCCCCATGGGAACTTTGCCTCTCTTTTTTTCATTAATTTATTATTAATAGAATACTATATATTTAGTTCACAAAACAGAATGAACCAGGCCTTGTAGCCTGGTGGTAACTTCTGGCATCTTCCATGAGTTTCAATCCCCCGTCTTGCTATTTTCCAAAAAAAAAGTTTGTAATTGTAATTAATAATAATATCATTATAAAAATAACATTATAAAAGGGCGAATAATAATAATAATAATATCGAATACTTTGTATTTTAATTTAATTGTTTATATTTTTTTAACATTCTTAATATCATAAGTATGAAAATTCACTTAAAATCGTTTATATGTTTTAGATATATTTAGGTTTAAATATCATTTTAGTCTAACTTTTGGCTTTTGTGTTAAATTGGTCTTAAAAAAACCTTTCAATCTCATGTCAAAATGATTTTTACCGTTAAGTGTTGGATAAAAAATGCTGACGTTAACGGTTTTTTTTTTTTTAAATATTAAAAATGTATGACGACATGAACTCAAATTTTAATAAAAAAATTTAAAATAAAGTCGCAAAAGATGATTTTCCAGGTTCAAGATGTTCATTTTTTTTTTTAAATGTTCATAAAGCCACGTCAACATTTTCCATCTATCCTTAACAGTAAGGACCATTTTGACACAAGGTTGAAAGGTTGAGGACATTAGACATTGAAAGGTTTAGGACCAATTTAACATAAAAGGGTTAAGAACCAAAATAGATTTAAACCTACTTTTTTTTCTTGAAATAGACCAATAGACAACGTCCATTTCCATACTTGTTACTCGGACTTGGTTTTGTTTTGTGTGTTATTTTTTTCCTTTTCTTTTGCTTTAAGTTTACCCATGTTGTTGCTAAGGTAAGGGTCGACAATGACTTGAAATTTTCCAAACCATTGATAGTGTCCATATTTGAAATCTATATATTTTTCTTTTAAGCACGTAGTATATCTACTAGATTTCAGTACGTAATTCTCAACTAGATTTAAGTCCGTAGTACGTAGTATGACATTACCTTTTTAAGTACGTAATATATTTACTAGTATTTAAGTACGTAGTAATAATACGTATATAGTATATCTAGTGTTTAAGTACAAGTATATCAACTAGTATTTAAGTACGTATGTAGTACGTAGTATGATATTACTTTAAGTACGTAGTATATTGATCTAGTGTTTAAGTACAAGTATATCTACTAACTAGTATTTAAGTACGTAGTATATAATTTACTATAGTATTTAACTACGTAGTATGACATTACCTTTTTAAGTAGTATTTTACTAGTATTTAAGTACGTAGTACATAATACTAAATATATCTAGTTTTAAGTACAAGTATATCAACTAGTATTTAAGTACGTACGTAGTATGATATTACCTTTAAGTACATAGTATATTGATCTAGTGTTTAAGTACAAGTATATCTACTATACTAGTATTTAAGTACGTAGTATATATATTTACTATAGTATTTAACTACGTAGTATGACATTACCTTTTTAAGTACGTAGTATATTTACTAGTATTTAAGTACATAGTATGACATTAATTACCTATTTAAGTACGTAGTATGACATTACCTTTTTAAGTACTTAGTATATTTATTAGCTAACGGTCATGACTGGATATATAACATTACATTTTTCTTAAGATAGACATTGGTTTCTTTAAAACTTTGGGCGCCTAACTAAAAAATTGGATATTTTAGGCGACGAAAAATAATTTTTTGTCGCCATATAGGATATATCCATTAAATTAGGCGACAAAATTCAATTTTCGTCGCCTAAAGCTTATTAACTCTATTACATTTGGCGACGAAAATTGAGTTTCTTGCCGAATTTAATTACAAATAACATATGGCGACGAAACTTGATTTTCGTCGTCTAAATCTTAAAAAAGGCATACATTAGGCGACGAAAATTGAGTTTCGTCGCCGAATTGTAATTACAAATAACATTGGGCGACGAAATTTGATTTTCGTCGCCTAAATCTTAAAAAAGGCATACATTAGACGACGAAAATTATTTTCGTCGCCTAAATGTTTAAAGAAAAAACCGGTTATTCATTACATTCGGCGACGAAAATCAAATTTCGTCGCCAAAAGTGTAAATTCAAGTGATATTAGACGACGAAAATTGAGTTTCGTCGCCGAATTGTAAGTATAAATAACATATGGCGACGAAACTTAATTTTCGTCGCCTAAATCTTAAAAAAGGCATACATTATTTTCGTCGCCTAAATGTTTAATTCATTACATTCGGCGACGAAAATTAAATTTCGTCGCCAAAAGTGTGAATTCAAGTGATATTAGGTGACGAAAATTGAGTTTCGTCGCCAAATTGTAATTACAAATAACATATGGTGACGAAACTTGATTTTCGTCGCCTAAATCTTAAAAAAGGCATACATTTGGCGACAAAAATAATTTTTGTCGCCTAAATGTTTAAAGAAAAACCGGTTATTCATTACATTCGGCGACGAAAATCAAATTTTGTCGCCAAAAGTGTAAATTCAAGTGATATTAGGCGACGAAAATTGAGTTTCGTCGCCGAATTGTAAACAAATAACATATGGTTTTGATTTTTGTCGCCTAAATCTTAAAAAAGGCATACATAGGCAACAAAAAAAGTTATTCGTCGCCTAATGTAATCTATGTTTTGGAATGTAGCGACGAAATATAAATTTTGTCGCCTAAGATTTATATTTGGCAACATATAAATATTTTGTCGCCTAAGATAGATATTGGGCGACAAAAAAACATTTGGTCGCTAGATTTCGTCACCAAATAATCACTTTGTTATAGTGAGAGACAAGTTGCTTCTAAATTCAATGTTCATATTAGTAGACATGTAGCATACAAAGCTAAGAGGGTTGCAAAACAGTTGATAGATGGATCTTGTAAGGAACAATATGCTCAGTTGGGTGATTATAGTGAGGAGTTGATTAGAAGCAACCCTGGTTCCAATAGTATAATCCATACTGAGAGACCTCAACCACACTTGCAACCAAGATTTGGGAGATTCTATGTTTGTTTAGATGCTTGTAAAAGAGGCTTCTTAGCTGGCTGCAGACCATTCATTGGTCTTGATGGGTGTCACTTGAAGGGTCAATATACAGGTCAATTATTGACAGCAATTGGGAA
Organism: Fagus sylvatica; assembly: GCA_907173295.1. NCBI lineage: Eukaryota > Viridiplantae > Streptophyta > Magnoliopsida > Fagales > Fagaceae > Fagus > Fagus sylvatica. The sequence goes on from OU015763.1 coordinate 38,352,670, forward strand.
GGATGCAAATAATGGTGTTTATCCTATTGCATATGCTGTGGCTGAGGCAGAGTTGAAGGAATCATGGGAGTGGTTCTTGGAGATGCTATTTAAAGACATTGGAGATCTGAGCTATGAAAGCTGGACCTTCATGTCTGACCAACAAAAGGTGATTCGTTGTTTGATTATTTTCCTTAACAAAAAGCCCCTTACTTTAATGCATTTAACTAATTCTGTTTTATTTCTTTGTCTCAGGGTCTAGTACCTACATTTGAGAAGCTAATGCCTGTAGACCATCGGTTTTGTGTGCGGCATTTGTATAATAACTTTAGTAAGGAATTCAAGGGTAAACTACTAAAGGATCAAATGTGGGCAGCTGCAAGGGCAACTAACATGGCTGAGTTTGAGATTGAAATGGAGAAGATAAAGGACATAAATGTCAAAGCATGGAAATGGTTGGATGGTCATCCCAAAGAACATTGGTCTAGGGCATCATTTAGTGCATACTCTAAGTGTGATGCACTAACCAACAATGGGTGTGAATCTTTCAATGCTCAAATTCTGGAGTTTAGGGATAAACCGATAATCACTATGATGGAAGAGATTAGATTGCTTCTGATGGATCGTTATGTTAAGATGAAAAGCATGATTGGTAGGTATAAAGGTCGTATATGTCCTAGAATTCATAAGAAGTTGGAAATTGAAAAAAGCAACAGTAGAACTTGGACACCACGTTGGAGTGGGGATGATGACTTGTCAGTGTATGAAGTATCAATGTATCCACGTAAGTATATTGTTGATATAAGTAAAAATACATGCACGTGTGGATCATGGGCTCTATCTGGGATTCCTTGTGTGCATGCATGTTCTGCATTAGGATCTGCTGGTAAAAATATTGAAGACTTTGTGCATTCTTGCTATAATATGACATCCTTCGCTCTAGCTTATGAACCATGTGTGTTACCTATTAATGGTCCTGATTTATGGCCACAGAGTAATAGGGATACAATACTTCCTCCCCCATATAGAAAACAACCAGGTAGACCTAAAAAGAGAAGGAGGAGGGAACATGATGAGCCAAGAAATACCTATAGAGTGCTGAGGATACATGCACCTGGGAAATGCAGAAAATGTGGGCAAGTAGGCCATAACAAAAGGAGTTGTAAGAATGATCCTACCAATGAGACAGCACCACCATCTCAAACAGCAGCAGGACCATCTTCTTTGAGGAGAAAAATAATGGTAACTAGTTTTTATTATAAGCTTTTAATTTCCTCCAGATTTAGTTTATGTACATGAGTTTTTAGTTATTAGATGTATAGCATTGTGTTAGTATATTCAAGGTTGTATTTGTAATTTATGTTTGGGTGGTTATTATCCACACTTTCAGTTTAGAAGAAGACAGCCATCACATACCATTGAGACAGCAACTCCAAGTGACGATATAGTACAAAGTCAGCCAGCACCCACCAGTTAGACAAAACCTCCGAGTGACATTGTAGTTCAAAGTCAGCCAGTACCTACCATTCAGACAGAACCTCCAAGTGACATTGTAGTTCAAAGTCAGCCAGCACCTACCATTCAGACATCAGCTCCAAGTCGAAATAAATCTATGGTAAGCCTTCACTCTCATTTGGAGATACTACGTACCAATACATCCATTGGACATGGTTCTGAGTTGAATATTTAATGGTACTTAGACAAATGGTGTATTATAAAGGTGCACTCTTGAATATTTTTTTGTTTTTTTTTGGTCATTGCTTATAAAGATGAACTCTTTTTGTTGGCAGGTTAGACCCACAGAAGCCTTACGAAGATGCCCTATATTTAAGGCATCAAATCGTGTGTCAGTGGAGACGATGGCTACTGCAAGTGAGGCATCTAAAAGGATCACGAGATTGTTTATGGAT
>OU015763.1:38354658-38404615 GCA_907173295.1 Fagus sylvatica
ACCATAACTCTGTGATGCTTGTGGTATAACTTAACAAAGTGATGTTTGAGGGTGATAAACAGTCAGCTTATGAAGTGCTACTGCTTAGTAAATCTTTGTTTTGCAAGTAAGCACAAGCCTATAAGCACAACATGTGAATCAGATTAACTACAGTAGAGTACCAAGGCGAGTGTCTCTAGTTGTGGAGGGATGACAAGTGTTGTTGACAGTTGAGGGGCACTGGCAGAGGTTGCAAATGGACTTGTTTTGCCAAAGTAGATTGAGAAGCATCAACTAAGGGTCAACAGCTTCGTTTTTGCAGACTTGTTTTGATTAGTTGAAGAGTAGAGGACCTCTCTTTGGGAAAGAAGAAGGTTCCTTGGCAAGTTGCTGCGCTGATTGAAGTCCACAAGTGCACATGCTCATTCTTATATTTTGCCTTTTGTTTGCATGACAGGTAGTTCCAAAAAATAAACTAGAATTCTAATTCTTATATTTTGCGTATATGGTACAGTTTGGTTTAATTTAAACTATGCAAAGGGTTTTATTTGTTTGGAACTATTAAAAGGCATCCTTGTTTTTCTATTGGCTACAAGTATTTCTTTTACCTTTTGAGTTTCTATGTACCTATCAAAGTTCACAAGCCATGAAAATTTATTGAATAGTTTTTGTATATATTCTTTGGATTGTTATGGTTGTTGTGCTTCTTTTTGCAATGCTTTGTTGTTTGCTTGGATTATTTTTCCCTCTAATGCAATGAACAGCGATTATACTCACGTAAATAATTAATTAATGAGGGCTATACTTAGGTGAATTTGCAAGAGGCAGGCACCATGAATTTATTATTGTGAATGATGAAAAATTTCAAAAAGTTAAATATGGAAAGTTTCCCACAAGGAGTTGTAAGTGAAGTTTTCTCCAAGTACCCTTATGAAATTCAATGGGAAGTTTCCTACAAGGAATTGTAACTTTCCGGCGCTTTGTGGGTATGTGATTAGTATTAATAGATGTGCAATCACCAACTAGACAATAAAAGCTTTAAAAGGAGACAATCTTTACAACTAAAACCATTTAGTCCTATGTAGCGACTAGCAATCTTTAAAGCTAAGAGCATTTAGTCCCATGTATACACACCTTAGTTGAGCAAGAAATTACTTTAGTAGCTTTCGTTTTTTGTCAACATTGTTGTTGTCAAATAGCCATATATACACACCTTTTCTTTTTCTTGGCTAAATGAATAAAAGCTTTATTGAAGAAAGCAATAGAAGCACAAGAACCCACAATTATAGGAGATTAACCAGGATCAAGGATCCTCTTCCATCCACTCCTTCAGATCCTCTGTATTTCCCATATGTATGGCGAGCTAGTTTGTGTGACTGGATGTTACCCATCCAATTGACATGCCCAACCATTCAAAAAAAAAAAAAAAAAAATGCCCAATTGCCAAAATATCGCCTAAATCTCTTTTTTGCTTTATCTATAACATGACTACCATTTATAACAACTGTGTTCTTGGTCAGTTGGTTGACCAATATTGTTGTATGTGTTATGAAATAAAAGAACTAGAGAGGTAAGACAAAGAAATGTGAAAATGAAATGATATCTGAAATTTCTTTAAGTGGTCATCCACACACTACAATTTTGATACTGATATATTGTAACCCTACAATGAAATTGAAAGTTACTATATATAGACCTTCAAAGTCGGTAACTTAACAGTGCAGCAAAAATATAATTGGTGGGATAAAGAGATGCTATATTAGTTGAGGGCCGAAATAAATTTTGGCACTGCAATCTAAAAGGCTGCAATTGCAATCAGTAAACAATTGTGGATGTTAGTTGCTATTGTTGACCATAATCAACAGAAATGGCTTGGCACCAAAACCAACGCCAAGAAGATATTTACAACACTCTCCCTTGAATGACCACTTGTCAAGAATATGTCTCATTAAAACCTTGCCAAGAAAAAACCCAGTAGGAAAAAGGCCACAATCATGGTGATCAATAGTTGAAGGACAAAGATGCCTGATTTTTTTATATTTTGTGTGACAGTATACAATTAATTTCAACTAAAAATTAAGAAATCTACACCATAGCCTTTTTGTTTTGGTCGTGAGCAGAACAGGTCTAAAGGTTTCGTACCAAACCTGGCTTAAAAATTGAATCAAGCCCGGAGATGAGCCCATCATATTAATGAAGGCCCACTACCCTTGACCCATGAAGCTCTTGGAACATGTTTTGGGCTTCATAAGGTTTTGGTACAACGTTAAAAGACTACAATGTGCACCAACACCAACGAGGCCCAATAAACAAAAAAGTGTGTTTCTAACCACTTTCCTATTTTTTGTTTTGTTTCTTAATACAGCGCACTTTAGCAGCGCATTTTAGCGAAAGCCCCATAAACAATTTAAGTGCCAGAGCTGAGCTTTTACTTGGTAGAAAATTGAAGAAGAAGAAGAAGAAGCTACTAGCACTACTAATCTAATTTTAATTTCTCTCCAAAAAATCATAAAATCTCTCTTCGAAACCCTTAAAGTTTGTGCATTTTCGATTCATCTGCAATTTTATAAGGTACAGTCATTACAACTTCCAATTCATGTTGTTTCCTTTTATTATTGAAATGTTAATCAAACTGAACCCTAGTAGATCTTTTTATAAACCTGTTGTTTACAAAATTTCAGCTTGAAGTAATTTTCTTTTCGAATTTACTAGCTTTCTGTTTGGTTTTTGCTATATAGTGAAAGAAAATAAATTAATAGGGGATTGGGATTTGTATCTGAGAGTGGGAATTTTACTTGTGGGGTGTGTGTTTGAATTGGATTGTGTATGAGTGTTTGTGTTGAGTTGTTGGAAAAGAATGGGAACTGTCCTATCCCATGTGTTGATGAACTTGGTAGAACTGGTATTTTAGATTGTCTATCTTGAATTTGGGTCCACTGGGTTTGGTTAATTTTGATATTGGGGCCATGTGATTTTGCTACAAAAGTAATTGGAGTTACTGGTTTGTGTGACCCTCCATTCGAATTTTGAATTTGATTGGAAAGTTTATTTGATAGTTATTACTACATGACGGGTCGTTTCCTATGTATGTCACAAGAAGTAGGCTATATCCAAAGTGGAAATGGGATGTGACAAGAATTTACAAGTGCTGATAGCCTGCATATTAGATTCACTACTTTTTTTTTTTTTGATAGGTAATAAAATTTTATTGCATCAAAAAAGACAATGACCCAGGTACACAGGGAGTATACTTAGATCAAAGCACAAAGTTACAGCATACAGAAATCTAAAAAATAAAAAATAGAAGAAAAAGAACAAGAGCCTGCGGCATTAGACTAATCCATCAAGGTTCAAATAATAGTAGATTCACTACTGAGTAGGTATTTAGCAAGTTTTTCTGTTGGAAAAGGTATCTAGCAAGTTTGGATGTTTTTAATTTGTTGCAAGGTAAGTCAATTAACTAGTAACTATCAATGTTTGACATTTGTCCTATTTCTTACAATTTTAGTTTCTTTGAACACATGCATGATCCTTACTATACCTGGCTCAACTCCTCTCGAAACCTTTTATATATAGAGAATAACATCTTAAGAGTCTCAATATCTTACTTCCCATGAATATCTTAGTTTCCTTCTTGCCAAGAGTCTTGTAGTTCAGTGGCATTGCCTGGTCTTCTGTTACATTGTGCGTTTGCTTCTAAGTTGTGGGGTTTTGTCTTTAAGACTTTTGGGATTCATTGGGTGATCCTGGAAAGGGTTGTAGATCTTTTGTTTGGTTGGCGAAAATGGTTTGGGAAGAATTTTTCAGCAGTTTGGAATCTCGTTCCTCTATGCTTAATGTGGACAATTTGGCAAGAGCGGAATAGACGTATTTTTGAGGACTTGAAGAGATCCGGGAATCAACTCCTTGAGTATTTTTCTGGCTTGTTGTTTGATTGGTCCAGGGTGTGGGGTTTTACAGCCTTTACTTCTCTCCTTGATTTTATTGCTTCTTTAAGTGCTGTATATTTTCTAAAAAAGTTATTTTACCTATAAAACAAAAGGTTCGAATCCCCCATTCCACCTTATTGTAATAATTGAATTATAAAAAAAATTTCTTAGTTCCATCCTCCCAAATGAATGACATGCCCTGGTTGTAAATATCAGGGGTTATGAATGTCATTTTGGCCATTTTGAGTTTAAGCTTTGGTGCTGTCGTAGCCATGAAATCTTCTTCTTCTTTTTTTTTTATTTTTTTATTGTCGTCGTCATTTATCACTGTCAGCTTTGTGGTCACAATCACCATTATCATCACCAGTGTCTTCTTCTTATTCTTAGTGACAATATATTATCAGTAATGAAGATGTGATGTGTTTATACTTCATTAATGTACTTTTTGGTTGCTATTGTTGTTACTGAACTAAGCTTTATTTGCTTTTGCAATTAGGTTTTTATTAAGTTACTTGACTTTTCTTGCATGCAGAATGAAGAAGTTATGTTCATACACATTGCACGTAGAGATTGTGCATATAACATACGAACTAATTGGTGTAGGAAAATAATATTTTCATCTGTACTTTTTTAGTGAGCATAGAAATGCACTACTAGGTAATCCTGTATGAAGACATACACTTGCTGTTTTTTACATTCTATACATCTTTTGGTTGGTCAGATGTGTATAGTGTAGTCTCCTGTTCAGGGACTTCACAACAAAAAGGAAAAGGTTTTCTGTTGGGTTAGATATGTAAATAATTATGGGGCCTGAAGGTATCTTTATCATTGTAGGTGTAGCAGAACAAGATGGAGAACATGCAGTATGCCGAGGAGCTTGTGAGGGAGTTTCTTGTCTTCAGAGGATTTACTAATACTCTGCAAGTTTTTGAGAGTGAATTAAGCACAGATATTGGTAAAGGGTTTCAAGTGGATAGGATTTTAGACTTAATCTTCTCAGTGTACGTACCCAAATTTGAGGCAGAAAAATTAGTTGGTCTGCTGAGTTTTTTCAAGAAGTGCTTTTCTTCAGCTTCTGAAACTGTACTTATTGCTACTTTGTCTAAATTGGAGGTCTCAATTCTTCGATACTATATTGCTCATGCTATACAATCAGGGAGGAGGGACAAAGTTGTAGATTTGTTTGAGATGAATGGCAATGAATTGTTGCAGAGGGGCAAGGAGTGGACTGCATGGTTTGGTGGGTTTCTCTTTTATTTATTCTATTGTGTTCTACTGGACTGGACTACCTTCTCCTTGATTTATACTTTTGGGCATGTGATGCAGCCATTCCATATATAAAGAACCCAAACTTGGATCCTGAATTTCGTATTTATTTCTCAAAGGAATGGTATGAGGCCTTACGTCTTTCTGTGAGGAACTTCTTTAGTGAGATCTTCAACGGAACTCATATCCTTCAGAGCAATTCATATATATATTTTAATTTGATACTTTGGTTTCACCACCTCTCCTATGTTTCCGATGCAATTACAAGTTCACAAGTACCATATTAGAACCAGTTTTGTTTAACAAACGACCTTAAGTTTAATGATTGTTAAGTGAGTTTAAACAGGAATTCTAGAATAAGGATGAGCCCTGTTTCGAGCTGTTAGCCCAATGGTACTGGCACCCTCTGTGGTGCCCGGTGTCTGAGGTTTGAACCCCCCCTCCCCCCCACCCACATATTTACCTAGTAAAAAAAAAAGTATGAGCCCATGTATTTTGAGGATATCTCTTTCCCTAATTTATTCATGTTCCTGTCTCCAAAAAAGGTGAGCTCATTTATTCTCTTTGATTTGTTTCCACCAATAACTACAGGATGTCATCATTATATTGGGTCTTTTTTTTTTTACCAACTGTGTTTTGAGAGAATATATCCTTAACTGCTCATTTATTCTCTTTGATTTGTTTCCACCAATAACTACAGGATGTCATCATTATATTGGGTCTTTTTTTTTTTACCAACTGTGTTTTGAGAGAATATATCCTTAACTACACCACGCCTCCCTGCCCTATTGAAGATCAGTGCAGAGAAGAATACCGCCAACCGTCTCAAAAAGGATATCAAGCAACTCAATCTTAAGTTGTCACAACTTCAAGCTTTACTGGAGGAAAAAGAGGCTCAGTTATGCCGGTTAAGGTGGTAAGGATTGGTCTTTGCTATTTCCCTCATGACTATAACTTGCTACATATAGAACTAATTTGATTTCTGTCATCCTTTTTGTTTTGTTTTGAAACTCAGTTATTCTTCATCACTACCTGATGCAAGCACAGGACAAACCAACAGTACATCAAGTGTTATGCATGAGGAAGATCCTCTTATATCCAGGGAAATGCAGGAAGCCTCTGCCCCTGCTACTCCACAATTAGCTGAAATAGTGGTGGATCAAGATTTTTTTACGTGGCCTACTCAAGTTCAATCAGAGCTTACCATGTCCAAGTCGCTTCATGATTCAATTGCTTCATCAAATCTTAACATGGGAGATGGTGGAACTGGTGATTCCGGTCAAATGTGTCAAGATGGTCGCTATATTGGTAGATTGCTGTTCTGTACAATTTCTCTTCCATAAGTTGAGGATAGCAAACAAGCTGTACGAAAATAATAAGAGTGGTTGACATTCATGGGGTTACAACATGTTGGGCTTCCAAGAGATATCATGTTGTAAGATAGGCATACCAAAGATGAGGATATTGAAGTGCATTAGTGGAAAGCTAAGATAGATGATATCAGAAACCTGTTAATTTAGAGAAGTCTAGTAGAATTAGTGAAAGATAGATAAAGGCAAATAATGTCAAATATTCATGAATTTAAAAAACATGTAGAAGTAACTCTTACATTTAAACTTCATTAAATTAGCTGATCCATGGCTAATGTATAATATTTAGTAAAAAGAATGCGATGCTAGTGGCAAGATGAGAGTTGATTTATGAAATGGTATTGTCATACAAGAACAGAAAAACGAGGCTGCAATGTAGATATAATCTTCAAAGAGATCTGAAGAGAATCAAGATTCTGTCTGAGCAGCAGAAAGCATTAAATATGTAAAGCATAATTTATTTTACTGAACTAGTTAAAGAACTCATATAAGTTGTTTTGGTCTGAGGAAACAATCAAGTTAATTTTCAACTGTATGGTATGCAGGTTGAACTTCTTAAACTAGTTTCTGATTTCCTGTTTGTTACTCGAATATTTGAGTTAACTGTGGCAACATTTATGAACTCATTGTTGATTAAGTAATTAACTAATTATCGATTTTGTTGTGGCAGAAAATGGAAGGGAAGTTAACATAGAAGAAGAATTTCCTGAAGTTAAAGTAGACTTTCAGGTGAAATATCTTATAAATCCATATCAAAATTTTAAGTTTTTAGATTTTTATCATTTTCATTGCTCATTGTGTGTCTTTCTCATTAGTCCTTTCTACATAGACATTTTATTCTTTACCTGTACTTGGCTAATTTATTCTTTATGGAGTGTCTCTAATTTCTGGAACACCATGGTTTTTTTAGGAGACATTTTTGGGTCACACAAGTCCAATCAGTCGGTGCCGCTTTTCTGCATCAGGGAACAATATAGCCAGTGCTTCAGTAGATGGAACAGTAAGGTATTTTGTGGATGTAGGTGACAAACTTAATAGAGATGTAACATACATTGGTTTTTGATTCTTTGTTCTCTATTACTTGCATATATTGAAATGCCTATATGCAGGAATGGATTTAGAGGAAGCCCCCCCTCTCCCCTGGATGTCCACCCCTTTTAAGAAAAAAATTCTAGATTCATCCTGCCTACATGTTTTTTTTTTTTTTTTTTTTTTTTTTTTTTTTTTTTGTGATAATTCGATGGTTGGGGGAAGGGGGACTTGAACCCTGAATGTCTCCATTGAAAACACCAGGAGGTGCTAGTTGAGTTACAAGGCTTTTGGTGCCTACATGGATTATTGATTTGACTACCTTGGTTGTTGAGCATTCCAGAGAAGGCTTGGGACATGTCCCTTTTTTTTTTTACTTTTTAATTATGTGCTGATTTCCAAGTTAATCCCTAATTACTCTCCATACATTTTAAACAAAGGATATGGACATACGACTCCTCAACTCCGGCATCAAGAAATGCAACCATTTATTGTGGGGCAGAGATCATGTCACTTGACTGGGATTGTAAATCTGACCGCTTGGTATGTAATTGGCCTTTATAAGTACTGCATATATGGTTTGATATAGGAATGATGTTGAGAATTTGAGATCGAAGTTCATTCTTTTATGTTTTGTGGTTCTTTTTGGCAAAAGCTTCTCATAGGCACTGCTGATGGAGGCATTAAAGCATGGAATGTTGATGCAAAAAGAGTTGTCTGTGATCTCAGCACAACTGAAGCATTTCCAAGGTTTTTCTTATATATACTATGGCTGTGATTCTCTTCTTCCTTGGTGGTCACTCTTAACATTTCTTTTTTGGTGCTGCAGTGTCTTGGATCTAAAGTGCAGCCCTGTAGAACCAATTTTTGTTTCTGCAGCAGCATCCAAAGGGTATTTTCTTCTAATAATCTTATTTTTTCTTATAGAAGTGTTAAATCTGACACTTTATGCTTGCCTGGAGATTTGTCCTTTATAACACCTCTATTAGATTTAGAAGTATGATGCTCGTGCTATGCCAATGAGCTTTGGCTCTAGTGGAATTTTCTCCCCCCATAAGAATGGGATGGAGGTTAAAGTTTAGGGTTCAAGACCCATTGGGTGTGTAATTTACCCAAAAGGAAAAGAAAAAGAGCATGATGCTTGCACTGTGTTGCTGAAATGACTTTAGTGTTGGTTAAACCATTATTAAATGGTGGTGGTGTTTCTTGAGGACACTAATCTCCATATCTCGTGTATTTTTCAGGAGATTGATCGTGGGTTTATTATTTTTATCTATCATTTGCCATTTTTTTTTTAGTTTTTCTTATTTTATAATTTTTATTCATTTTTCTTTATGTTCATAAAATGAGTGTACTTATCCACTGGGCATTTGGCCCAATGGTGTCCCCCCTCCCCCAATTGACCCATCCCTCTATGAGGGTGTGGGTTCGATTCCCCTCATACAAATTAGATTAGGAATAGATTAGGAATTATGCCTTAGATAAAAAATGAAAATAAAACATAAAATGAGTGTAGTTGAATTGAGAATGTTAAGATGGATAAGTAGAAATATAAGAAAAGATAGGATTCGGAATGAAGAAATTTTCTTAAAGATAGGGATGACCCCTATTAATGAAAAGATGAGGGAGAATCACTTAAGATGGTTTGGTCATGTGCAGAGGATAGTGGTTAGTGCACTAGGAACAAAAAGTGAGTTGATTAAAGTTGAGGGAATGAAAAAGATTGAGAAAGATTTAAAATGACATTAATAGAAGTAGTAAAGAAGAACATGTCAATTATGGAGGTGACAGAGACTATGATTTTGGATAGGGTAGAATCGCGGAAAAGAATACATATGGCCGATTCTGATTAGTCTGTTCAGGATCCATAAGTGACTTCAAAGTTTTGGGATTAAGCTTTGGTTATTGTTGTTGTTCATTGTTGTTTCTACGGGTGCAAAAGATTAATAGGAACTCATTTTCTTTGTAGGCATGGCTCAAATCATATTGACAATTTGGGGTTTGCTTCATTAACTGTCTGGAACATGAAAACCTGGAAGGCTGTGGTAAATAACTGTTGCCTTAGAGCTTTATTTTTGCATGCAGTTGCCAGTTTTTATTTTATCTCTTAATGATCTTTGCCTTTCATGAAGACAGTCCTTCCTCTTGGTAAAGATCCACCCGCAATTACTTCTTTATGCTTCAATCACAATGGGAAGATTTTAGCAGCTTCTGCTACTGATGGCATGATTCACATGTTTGGTATCCTTTTTAATGATTAGGACCTGGTTTGTTAATATGCATTGTAGTAGTTATTTGCATTTGTGAGAAAAAACTTGGTCACACATACTTAAGAAGACATAAATTCATTTTCTACTAAAGTGGCCCTTCCGAGTGCATTTTGGAGGTTTACTTGTATCATAATTGGAGAAGGGTACCCTAGTCATTTGGTTTAACAAAAAGAAAATGGTTCTCGATAATGCACAGCTGAGGGTGCTTGAGCAGACATATATCCACATAGATATGCATATTCCCTTAACTTGCCAAAGACATGGCTGCTGGTCTTCAAATTACTGGGTGGCCTGCACATGATTCTGCGATAAGCTCTATTCTTTTTGGGCCTGATGAGACAAGCATTTTTAGCTTGGGGTCAGATGGAAAGGCAAGTATATCTTGATTTTTACTTGAAATTTAGGCTGAGCTCTGAAAAGACTGCTCAGCTTATTATTTGAACATCATATTATCTTAAGTTTTTGCCATTTTATGCAAAGTGTAAACCTCACATAATTGGTTTTGTGGTTTTAGATTTTCGAATGGAGCTTGCAAAACCAAGGTCAAGTCCTATGGTCAAGAAACTGTAGTAGGTAATTGCATTGCTTGGCATTTGGCACTTCATTATCAAAAGCGAATGACTATTATCCTTAGCAAAATAAATATTGGTTAAGACTAGCTGGACTGACTTGTTTCTGACATTCAACTGTTATCGTGGTTCTTAAACTTTTAAAAAAAAAAAAAGCGAGATTCATTAAATGCTTTCCATGTACGCAAGATGTAATAACCAATGTTTTGGAGGACTGGGATATTATACTTACTTATATGTCAAATTGGAGGATTATGGAATTATGATAATTCACCTTTCTCTCTCTTAACAATACTCCACTAGCTTCTAAGCTGTAATTCATGGCTTAATCAATTTTAAATTCATTATTTAAGTTTATCACAGTTTGAATTCTGTTCACTGTGACTTGGAATATATTTGTGGGAATTATGTAAGTTCATCACAGTGAAGGGAAGTAGAAAACCTAAATATCTATTCGATATATAATACTAGGTTTCATTGGTTTTATAACTAGTGAAGATCATGGATGACTAAAATAACATAAATACTAAAATAGATATAAAATTTATTGAATACTAGTCGTGCTACAACTAGTGGTGCTATGTTTAACTCCCCCAGCCTCACTTCCCCTGTGGTGACCCCTTTACTTTTTTATAACCTTGTAAACTGTCTTTGCACATGTCATTTTATGGTGTTGCCTTGTAAAAACCTGTCATGCTCTAATTTTTGTTATTATAGTTGCATCTTCTATATTGTCGCATTATAGTTTACAGAAGGAACTTGCTGACATGATTCTGTTCCATTCTGTAGGTTCTGTAACCCTGAGAGCTCAAAACCTTGCAGACATGAAATGGCTTTAGATGCTAATGGGGGAAGGCTATTGGTGACATCTGGTTCAGTAAGAGCACCCATATATCAGGTTGATCTCTCCCCCACCCCATGCCACCCACTTCACACCACCCTTCTCCTTTCTCTCTTTTATATGTGTGCCCATGTGTGCATGTAGACACACAACCACATGCACACAATATGAGTGGTTTTCCCCTATTCTATAATTTACAGCAATAAGATTTTACTTGCTATTGACCCTGGTCAATATATGGACCAGAGTTACAAATCAACATTTGAAGCCATACTGATTATTTTGGTGCTCCTTTTCTAATTTAAGTTGTCGTTTTATAACTTGGCTCAGGTCCGTGGTCATAGAAATGGGTTGAGAACTCTTCCACACAGTGCTGCTGTAACAACTGTTGATTGGCACCCGACTTTGCCCATCTTCTTGACCGGATCAGCTGATAACTCAGTTCGAGTAACATCTATTCTATAATAGACTTCTCACTTCTACATATCTCTTTATTCTTGGTCAGCTGGAGGGTTGAATGAAGTTTACTCGGTTGGTTTAACATGAGTTACACTTTGTTGTGCATCTGAGCTTTGGGTTGTATGACGTTATAATTGGTCAGGGTGTTTATAGTGCACTAGCCATTCATTGATTATTTTTCAATCTATGTTGTTTATATCTGCTAGAGTACCGTTTGTGTGTGTGTGTGTGTGTGTGGAGACAGAGTGCTGTTTCCTAATTTTTTTATAGTGTTTCCTGCACAGAAATTCAATATGATCTATACAAGGTTTATAGATGTCAATTTTTGTGTTGGAATGCTGATGGATGCCCTTAATAATATGTGCACTTAGTTCTCTTCGTTCATTGATGGCACTCTCAAATGCAACCCAGTGAAAATCTCTTATCCTATATACGGGCATGTGATGACCATTTATGTCTTCATTATTATTTTTTTTTTTAATTTATGATTTTTTTTCCAAGAGTCTTATATTTCAGTGGCATTGTTTGTTTTTCTCTATGAGAAGAACCAGAGTTCGAATTCCCTCTTCCCTATTGTTGTAACTAAAAAAGAAAAAAAAATTATCACATTTTTATTTCATATCTCGATAGCTTAGAAATTGATGATAGTATATGGTCCAAATGGTCTAGAATCCAGACTCTGTATTCAAACCATTGCCCCAAGTTACAAGCCCAATGCCTGTGAGAAGATGCTGGATCGAAGTTGCAACTTTGAGAACCTCTACTCGGATGCTTACATCTGGATTCTGGATATTGACTCTCAGCGAGCTTCAAGGTTTTAAAATCGCCACAGGCCCACAGTTTTCAGATTAGTATTTTTCAAATTTTTTTTATTATAATAAAACACAATTTTGAGCTGTAATGTAACAAGTCGTGCTCGATAAAACACAATGTTAAATCCTTTGTGGAATACTAAGGAAACATTTAACAAAGTAAAACTGGTTTCAAGTTGAAGGTGTTAGCCGGTGTGGGAAGCTGTAATGTAACAAGTTGTGCTCAATAATCAATTGCAATAGACATGACTTACAGACTACAAATGAAGTTACAAACTATGTCACATGTCCATTCAACAATGTTAAAATGCCTCAAAGAGAGAGAGGAGCCACAAGACATGTCTAATAACCACAAATGAAATTACAAGCAAAGGTTATAGTAAAAATAGTCCAGGATGGGAACTCAAACATTAACTAAAGTCAAAATACACAGAATCTCTTCTAAATTGACTTGCATTATTGAAGATATAGTTGATAATGACGGTGCTGAGAGAGTAGAAGATAAAACAAAGCATATAGATCCACACCCACACAAATGTTACAAACAGCTCCGGATAGTCTTTTTTTGCACAACAGTTTCCTGATATTGTCACCAAGGTAAAAGAAAACCATTAGTCTTGATGCACTGGATAGAACCACTTCATGCAGAGTTGTTAGGATCATGTAGGTTTATGTTCGCAAATTCTATGTGCCAAAACATGTGTTAGTGAGGGTTAATTGTTATTTAGTTGGCTAAAGATTTCAGTAAAGAGCTGCTTGAAATGGTCAAAGTTTAGAAGGCTCATTTGAGTGAAGTTAGGTCTTGCTCGAGCAAACATTAAAATCAAGCAAAAACTTTGCTCCATCCTTACTCGAGCCAGATCACGAATCTTGAAATCGTGATTCTACCCAAAGATTTTTATTCTGATTAAAAATAAAAATTTCCCATAATCTTCATTTAAAATAATCATACATATAGCACATCTTTTTTTTTTTTAATCTAATTTTGATTTATCCAAATTTATTTTCACCTTCCATGTATATTTTCACGTATTATGAAAATGCATGTTGGCATGAAAAAGAAAAAGAAGAAACAATAATGTATAAGAGGCAATTAAAAGAGAAAAATCCTTAAATTTATGTCTGGAGGTTAGTAGCCTTCTTCTGGTGCATCACTTTTCAACATGTTTGCTATTATTTAAAATTCCGACACCAAAAGTTCATTATATAAGCATATTACAATATAATTTCTTTAATTCTTTTACATTACATATTAAAAAAAGAAAAAAAACATTGAGTTAAATTTATAAAAAAAGTAATTGTTTGTATAGGGAACAGCCATTTGCAACAATTTTTCAACACATGTACATTATTTGCATCAAATTTTCAACACGTGTATATATATATATATATATAAGAGTTTGATGATTAGCAAAAAAAAAAGAAAAAACTATATATGTATTATCTCTACTATATTTGTATTTCCCCAATCTTAGTATGCTATAGTCATAGAAAACTGTAGTATATTTTAGTGTTCAATCGTAGGTTCAATTACATCAAAGTAAAGAGATTTTGTCAAAATCATATTATTGGCAGTAATATTATTGTGAAGTAATTCTTTATTATCTTTTTTGTATTTGTATTTTCCTATTTGACTATAATGGATTGATTGATTAGCATAATTTCAATTTAAAATATTAACCGCGCATCGCGTAGGTTCTCTGCTAGTTATTTAAAATTCCAATACCAAAAACCATGTTACATAAATTCTTTAATTCTTCTACATATTAAACAACAAAGAGATTTAGTTAAATTCAAAAAAGTAGTTGTGCACTGTGCACATAGTTAGTTAATGAAAAATACCAGAGCTAATCTAATTAACCATGTAATGTACATGTTATTTTTGTTCAATATATGAATATGACAAAATTAAGTAGTAGCAATTTTTATATATTAGTATTGGACGTCTTACCGTACTAATCTCTAATGCCTCTGAAACTTCCTCCGCAATCTTGCCATGTTGACTCCCATAGTTACGTAGAGCCAATCCTTCATATTGTCCAATAACAAAAAATAGGCATGTCTCCATGAACGCTTTAACAGCAATGAACCACAAACACCCCAAAAACATATCGCAAATCCTAGTCCTGTACCTGCATAAAACCATTTCCAGAACTCATCTCCATATATTTCACTATCTTCACTTCGGTTTGTTGTTTGTTCACCTTGGCACTTCTGTGAAAGTGGAGGCCCACAAAGATCTGGGTTTCCAGCAAAATCAGATGCATTAAAACTTTGCAGTTGAGTGCCTGAAGTTATTTTCCCAGATAAATGGTTGTAAGATAGGTCTAGGACGCTCAAAAAGTTCAACTCTGACATGCTCGATGGGATTTCACCTGAAAACTGATTATTTGACAAATCAAGTGTTTCTAACTTCTTCAACTGACCGATCATTTGAGGGATTTCTCCTGTTAAGTTGTTTCTCGATACATTCAGTCCAATCAACCCCATAAGACTCGAGATCTCGCTTGGAAGATTCCCGGTGAACTTGTTGCTTGAAAGGTTAATGATCTTTAATAGTCCAAGATTCTTGCCATACTCATACTCCCTTCTTTTCAGTACAACCATCGCACTATCGATATAATTTTCGAAATAGTAAACATTAACAGAATGTGGAAATTCATAATAACTATCAATGATTTCACTGAAAGGATCCTCTTTCTGAGCCATGGCAGTGAAATTATTAAAGCATTGTGGTATAGTTCCAGATATGTCATTTCGAGAGAGGTCCAAGATTCGTAAATTTACTAACTGACATAGTTGCAATGGTATTTTTCCATGGAATTTATTGGAACATAGGATTAGAACAATCAAATGTGGCAGGCCTTCCCCAATCCATGCTGGTACTTTTCCAAAGAATCAATTGCCTCCCAAGTCTATTAATTTTAAGGAACTACAATTTTTCAGTGATGAAGGTACGTCTCCAGAGAAATTATTACTAGACAACTTTAACATTTCGAGCAGAGACAATGAGCCCAAAGAGCTTGGAACTTCCCCAAAGAATTTGTTGCCGGCCAAATTCAAAATGACTAAGTTACGCCAATGCATAAAACAATTAGGAAGCTTTCCAGATAATATGTTATTGGATAGGTCTAGATAACTCAACAACCCACCTTTGATTTTACAAATAGATGAAATTGAACCTGAAAACCGATTTTTAGAGAGATTCAAGCTTGTGAGATTAGCTAGAAAAAGTGGCAGTGGACCCTCTAAATGATTAGCACTCAAGTCAATTCCAAAAGCATTGGAACCATTCATCGACATTGGCACACTTGGTAACCTACAATTTATTTGGTTGCTAGAAAGATTTAAAAATAGCAATGTAGGAGGCAGGTTTGTTAACCATTCTGCTGGGATGGAATCTGAAATGTTAGCATGGGATATATCAAGGTGGGAAACGTTCCTTTGAGTTTGGATCCAATTTGGAAATCTAGGCCCTAACTTGCAAGATCTCAAGTGTATCACATCTAGTTGGAAAGGGGAACCCAATTGAAGCTGACTTCCAAAGCAAGGGAATTATTATTTAAGTATAAAGACTGTAAGTTGGAGAGATTTGTGAAATGAGCTTCAGAGATCACGTCTCGCAAAAAATTTGAAGAAAGATCCAAGACCTCGAGCTTATATAGGTTTCCGATGCTTTTGGGCACAGTCCCATTTATATTGTTGATGTCAAGATGTATTTCTCTTAAAGATGGAAATATTGTAAAATTAGGCAATGAGCCCGTAATTTGATTTGCAGGTAAATACAAGACCTCTAATGATTCCTTTGCACATCCCGACAAATTATTGATAATATCAACGAGTTGTCCATTGAAATTGTTATACCACAATTCCAATGCATGTAAGGTACATATATCCCCCAAGAATTTTGGAATGCTACCGTCAAGTTGATTACCATCAAGAACCAGACTTTCGAGAGAAGTAAAAGATTTTGAATAATTGAAATGGGGAAGAGATGAGAAACTCATTGGAGGAAGAGCACACCCCGACATGCTCAAGTTTTTTAAGTTAGGGAGATGACTCACAACTTCCAACCAATCATTGGAAACATTGGGATTTGTGTAACTTAGTTCAAGGTATTCTATTGAAGACAGATGAGACAGCCATTCAAGATTTTCATTAATTTTCAAATCATTCCGGCCGAGATTGAGATATTGCAAGTGCGAAAGGTTTTTAAGCTGATATGGAATTGGCCCATTCAAATTGGCCGAAGAGAGATCGAGGTATTTTAAGTTTTTGAGAGAACCGATGAAGTCTGGGATATGACTCTGATTAAAATCAATTGCACAAAGATCCAAAAAAGTCAAATAAGGCAACTTAAGTAGTGAAGGACTAATTGTACCTCGCAAACGTTGGAATTCACGATTTTGATAACCATTAAAATCAAGTCCGAGCACATGGCCTGTTTGGTTGCTGCAATGAACTCCTTTCCAATTGCAGCAATTCTTCTTTTCATCCTCACTCCCCCACGAAGAGAGAATACCGTAGTCATCAACAAGGTTGCTTTTGAACTCAAGGAGGGCTTGTCTCTCCCTCTCTATGCACCTAACGCTGTCATCTCCAACTCCTGAACTGAATCCAAGGGCTGGTTTCAAATGTAGTAAAAGCGTTAAAAATGCAAAGAGAAATTTTAGAGACCTTCCACCCATGACCATTATCATCGCCAATGATATAAAGCAATTTAGATTAGGATCAAAATGACAAAATGAGAGAGGAAGCACCACTAAAACATTCAGTGCTGCAAGTTTGTTGAGCTCTCGAGCCCCACAGCATGAACTATTTATAACCATAACTGCATGCAAAGGAATGATTAAACTAATAGTTTGCTTTAAAAAAAAAAAAAGTATGATACTGTATTGTCGACTTTAGGAATTTATTGATAATAACCACAAAATACAACTTTAGTCAATTGGAGACTCTTTTAGCCACCAAAAAATAAAACTCTAGTTAAACTAAATTTTCATGAATTCTCCGGAACTAACAATTTATATCCCAAATTATACCAAATCAACACACTCTTGTTTATGGGGAGGAATTTGAATTATAATTCTCTTAACAAAACTCTTGACTGTTAATGAAGAATCACCAAACCCAATATCCGGTTTTTTGCAATATGATACTTGCTGGTGGCCTTAGGCCATCTCCAGCAATGGTTTAAACCCTGCTCTTCAACTCTATTTTTAAAGAACAAACCCAAAAACCGGCCTCCAGCAGTCGTTTAAAATAACTCTTCATCCTTAAATTTTTTTACAAAGTGTACAGTACCCTTTCATTTTTGAAAGGGTACTGTACACTTTGTAAAAATTAAAATAACAATATTTTTTTTCTGACCCCACCGGTTACCAACGGCATTTTATTACCGAAAATTTCTCTCTCTCCTCTCATTTCTTCCGAAATTTTTTCTCTCTCTTCTTCTCTCTGCTCTCTCTTCTCTCTGCTCTCTCTTTATCTCTTTGCTCTTTGGGATTTTCTGTTTGAACAATAGAAACTTTCGGTCTGAAAATTTGTTGGGGTTTTTGAAGCACGAAAATTTCTCTCTCGTCTGAAATTTTTTTGGGGTTTTCTGTTGCCGGCGTGGTGGTTCGGTGGTGGCTTGGGCTTGCCGGCGTGGTCTTTTGGGTTTTCTGTTGAAGTTGATTCGGTGGTGGCTTGGCGATCTGGGTTGCTGGCTCTCTGGTGCTTGCGATCTGGGTTGGTGGCTTGGCGATCGGTTGGTTGGTGGCTTTGGCGATCGTTTTTGGTGGCTTTGCGATCTGGGTTGGTTGGCTTGGCGATCGGGGTTTTTTGGTGGCTTTGGCTGGATGGCGGTTTCGGGGTTGGTGGCTTGGGTTTTCTGCGATCGGTGGTGGCTTGGCGATCTTGGTGGCTTGGCGATCGGGGTTGGTGGCTTGGCGATCTGGGTTGGTGGCTTGGCGATCGGGTTTGGTGGCTTTGGTTGGTGGCTTGATCTGGCGATGGTGGCTGGCGATCGGGGTTGGTGGCTCTTGGCGATCTGGCGTTGGATGGCTCGGCGATCTGGGCTGATTCGGTGGTGGTTGATTCGGTGGTACCGGTTTCTGTTTCTGCCGATCTGTCTTCTTTTCTCTTCCGGCGTGGTGGTGGTGGTAAACGGCGTGAGGTAGGAAATTTGTATTCGGGTTGATTTTGTGTTGATTTTGTGGCTGTTTGTGTACTGGGGTTGAGGATGATTTTGCTTGTGGCTGTTTGTGTACTGGGTTGAGGTTGATTTTGTGTTGATTTGTGATGAGGGGGGGTTGTTTACTGGTGTGGATGAGGTTATGTTAGTTTGTGTGTTGAGGTTTTGATTGGAATTAGTTTGGGTGATCAAGTTTGGATGAGGTTCTGTCTGTGTGTTGAGCTTTTAATTGGAATTAGTTTGGGTGTTGAGCTTTGGATGAGGTTCTGGTAGTTTATGTGTTGAGTTTTTTACTGGAATTAATTTATGTGTATATGTGGTTCTGGTTTAATTGGATATAGCACAGAGTATAAAACATAACCAAAAAAATAATAATTGGGTTTTAAAATGAAGCTCTCTTAATTTTAAAACGAACCCAGAAAGCAAAATGTATTTGATAACCTCCAACTCATGTATATCATCAGTTCTTATCTAACAAAAAAAACAAATGTGGAAACTAAATCATTGGGAAAGAATAAACTCAGGTAATAAATTAGAAGCTGAAATTGGTAAATATAAAATGACAATAAAAAAAGATTTAGTTCTGGAAGAGTTGTCTTGTAATTTAGTTAGATTCTGAATTACCTCACGTGGGTGTAAGACATGAGTGTTGTTGTCTTCCTTATCCATGACCAGGACTCCACAGTCTTTTGCTTGGTGCAGGTTTTTTAAAACTGGGAGAAACTTATAAAGAAATTAATTTTCATGTGGAAGAAAAATTAGTTGGCTGGTTTAATTTGCAGATAAATAATATTAAGTTAAGAGTTTTGAAGCATAAAATTTATTCAATATTGTAACAAATTATAGTTTAAAGTTGTATATATCTGTTTATTGAGAAATCAGAGTCGAAACCCAATAAGTTTTGGACTACAAAATACCCCTAAACGTTTATAAGTTATAAAAAATATTTAATTAGATAGTCAAATTAAATATAAAATATAACAAAAATAAATAAATAGAACGAAGTAATCCATAATTTTATCTTCTTGTTCATCTTAAAAGAATTCGGTATTGAAATATTTTGCAATTATAATCTGTTTCTAGTATATAATTTTCTTTTGGATGTATAATTTGCTATCCCTGTTAGAATATATTATCCTGGCTTAACCAAACTTTATTAACTTTATATATCCTTAGCAGTTTGGTAATTACAACAGTTTTATTTTTACATACGTATGTATTATGAAATTATAGGTTGGATCTGTTTGAGAATTGCAACAATTTTATTTTTACATACTCTTCATGTGTGATTGATACCTAATATTGTATTGTATTGTATTTTTATTAGGGATGAATTCTCAAAATGAAACCCCCAATTTCGTTAATCTTCTAGAAGATACGTACGAATATATGATGGAAACCCCAAATGAGATGGATTATAATAATAATCCATTTCCATCCCAAGTTGAATCCACTAAAAGACCTAAAACACGTCAAGCCAATTTTACCATAGAAGAAGACTTGACTCTTATATCTTCATATCTCACTATTAGCGAAGATCCGGTGCAAGGTACTGATCAAACATATGAAATATTGTGGATTAGAGTTCATGAATATTTTCATGCTCATACGACCTCCAAAACTAAGCGAACTATAGGTTCTCTTCAAAACCGGTGGTCAACCATTCAACTTGGCACCAATAAATATTCTGGGTGTTTGTCAAAGATTGAATCATTGCGTCAAAGTGGTCTAACTGAGGAAAATAAGGTGCATCTTATTAACTCTTCAAATTTGTTAATGTATCAATTTATTTTAACTATTGAAAATATTAATTGTTTTTATTGTTGGAATTTTTTAGGTTGATCAAGCAAAACAATTGTATACAGTAGAAACTGGCAAAAAATTTACGTTTGAACATTGTTGGAACGTGCTGAAGTATTCACCAAAATGGTTGAATAGTCATCAAAATGAGACACCAAGAAGAAAGAGAATGGAGACACCATCTTCTTCGGTAAATCTAGAAGATAAAGATGTCACAAATGATTCCAACATAAACTTGGAGAGACCACCGGGTAGGAATGCCGAAAAAGCTCGATTGAACAAACAAAAGAGCGACGAAGGTAGTAGCTCAAATGTGGAAGTGATGTTGAATGTCATGGCGGACGACAAAAAAAAAATCGCGGAATCGAGATTGGAATTTCTTGAGAGGGGCCGTGTTCAGTACATGGAGCTAGAGAATAAGCGTCTTTGTCTTAAGGAAGAAAAAATCAATTTGGCAAAAATGAAAGAGGAGAGGCAAAGAATGAAAGAGGAGAGGGAAAGAATGAAAGAGGAGAGGGAAAGAATGAGAGAGGAGAGGGAAACATTGAGAGAGGAGGCGGCAATTATGACAATGAATGTAGATGCGTTGCCTCTAATGCAACAACAATATTTTCGTCAACGCCAATCGGAAATCCTTGCAAAAAGATGTGGTAATTAGTAAATGATATTGTATTATTTTTGTATTATATTCATTAATGCTATTGTGTTGTATGAATTAAGAGAATACTTTGAACTTTTGTTGCTATTAAATGTCATTTGCTATTATGGTTGATAACTTAATTTATTACTTTGAACGTTAATGTGGTAAAATATATATAGCATTGGCTTTGCAAGTTATAAGTGTTAATATATTTTTTATTTGATAATAGAATTTTAAAGAACTTTCACAATAATTATATAGATTTGATAAACTTCAAATTACAATAAAGAGTAACATAAATAAATAATACAAGCATGAAAATTAAAACTAAATAATCTTATGATTGGCCATGTAATTGCCACAAGTGCTCCACAAGATCAGCTTGGAGTTGAGAATGAGTTTCTCTATTTCTAATGCGAATATGAGATTGAATGAAATTCTGAACTTCAATTGTAGGCTCTCGTGACACGGGTATAGGGATGCTTTCAGGCACTTGTTCGTAATCATCATCTTCTTGTACTTCATTAGAATCGCGCTCATCTTCAATAATCATGTTATGTAATATTATACATGCTTTCATAATATCATTGAGAGTTGCTTGATCCCAAAAGCGTGCAGGTCCACGCACAATTGAAAATCTTGCTTGAAGTATTCCAAATGCACATTCCACATCCTTCCTACATGCCTCTTGAACTCTAGCAAAGTGTTTTTTCTTTGCTTCTATTGGAGCTGAGATTGTTTTCACAAAAGTTGACCATTGTGGATATATACCATCAGCAAGATAATATCCCATTGTATAATCATGACCATTGATTGAGTAATTCACTGGAGGAGCACGCCCTTGAGCAAGTTCCGTAAATACAGAAGAATGCTCTAATACGTTGATGTCATTATGAGACCCAGGAAGACCAAAAAATGCATGCCATATCCAACGATCATATGAAGCTATTGCTTCCAAAATAAGTGTTGGTTCACGAGAATGACCAGTATACTGACCTTTCCATGCTGTCGGGCAATTTTTCCATTTCCAATGCATGCAATCAATGCTCCCCAACATTCCTGGAAATCCACGCTTTTCGTTAACCGCGAGCAACCTAGCAATGTCATTGCTATTTGGTGACCTCAAGTACTCTTCAGAGAAAATATTAACCACCGCTTTAACAAATTTTTTTAGACTCTCTACTGCAGTGCTTTCCCCAATTCTCACATACTCGTCAGTAGAATCAGCAGCTACTCCATAAGCAAGAATCCTGAGTGCAGCAGTCATTTTTTGAAGGGACGACAAGCCAAGCGTTCCAGCAGCATTTCTTTTTTGAATAAAATATGGATCATACGCTTCTAGTGCAGATTGAAGACGAAAAAATAGTGGACGACTCATCCGAAACCTCCTTCGGAATATATGAGAAGGAAAAACCGGATTATCTGAAAAATAATCATGAAAAAGCCTTTCTTCGCCTTGCAAATAATTGCGCTTAATGACCTTGCGGCCTACAATTGAACCACGGTGTGATGTTGATGCTCGCTCTTTTTTCAATCTTTCGTCTTCCATTGCAAGAATTGAAAGTATTTCAACGTCATCATCAGTGTCAGACTCAAGAAGAGCCATTTCCATTTCCCTCATTTGATAATCACGAGGCTTAAGATGATAATTATGCTCCATAATATATGAAAGAGAAATTTGGGTTTGATAATGAAAGAGCAAATTGGGTTTTGATAGTGAGTGAGTAAACTGAATTTGAGATTAATGAAAGAGAAAATTTGGTTTGAGGTGAATGAAAATTGAGATAGGAAATAGTCCTATTTATACTAAAAAATATGACTGTTGAAATAGGACACAATATAACCGTTGAATAACGTTATAAAATATTACCGTTATTCAACGTTATATAACATTACCGTTGATAACGTTGTATACTATCAACGTTTATTTTTTTTTTTATAAACTATCAACGTTGATTTTTTTTTTTATAAATATTATTTTGATTAAAAGCTTCAGATAAATGATTTCAGAAAAAAAAAAAAAAAAAAAAAAATTCAAAATCAAAATCAAAGAACATTCCGGATTTTAGTTGATTTTTTGCCAAAAATCAACTGTCTTTTTTTTTCTTTTCTCTCAGATTTGTACCGGCAGTGGTACCACCGCCCATAACCCACGGCTGGAGGTGATCCACGGCTTGAAGGAGATCCGGTGGCTTGGCGACGGAGAGAGCCACCCCAGCCTGAACCGGTGGCTTGCCGTGGCCATAGTGGACGGACTGGAGGTGACCCACGGCCAAGGCTGCCGGTCTGGAGGTGACCCACGGCAGGGCTGCCGCCTGGGGTTGCCGTGCCGGATCTCTGCCGGTCTGGAGGTGACCCACGGCCAAGCCTGCCGCCTGGAGGTGACCCACGGCCAAGCCCACCGGATTTCTGTTTGCAGCGTCACTGTTGCTGGAAATTAAGGCAGAAATTTCTGTTTAGTTTGGTTACTGTTGCTGGAAATTAATTTGGGTGGGGGTTGTTATTTTTGGTGGGAAGTAGTGATAAAAAAATAATTTTTAATAGAATAGAGATAAAAATAAAGAGTACTGCTGGAGTGGTTGTTTAAAAAAAAAATAGAGAGTTGTTAAAAAATGTAATTTTAGAGATAGAGATAGAGATAGAGATAAAAAACTGTTGGAGATGGCCTTAGGCCTACTTTTTGGGTAAAGTAGTATAGTTTATTATAAAAGAATTGGTTAATGAGTGAAGCACTAGAATGGCAATGGAATCCACCTATTGTTTCTTTCCTTTTTCTATTAAACCACTTCTTCCGCATTTCTCAAATATACCAAAGGTCTTGAGAGACCATCCCAACCACACCACCATCACCATTAATGAAAAGCAGCTTCTAAGTTTTAACACGCTTAAAGCCTAAATGGTGAACTTTGACCAAAGAGAAAAATAGAAAAAGAAAAGGGGATTTAAAAAATAAATAAAGTTGGATTGTTGATATTATTAAATTTGCTCTCCTTTTCTCCAGTGTATCAAAGGTTTTGGAAAACCTCAGACCCCACCCACCTCATCAATTTACCTCAGTCAATGTTACGTAATTCAAATAGAGAACAGACGCAAGGCGCATGTGATAATATATATGTACAGACTACATTCCAAAGTGAGAAAACGTTCATCATTGATCAATACACAAAATATTTTCCCATTTATCCTGCTCTTTCTCTAGAGCATCTAAACTCAAGCAATAATCTTCAAACAAAATTCAGTTACAGTTTTATGGGAATGGATGACTGCCCTCTTCACCTGAAAAAAATTAAATAAATAAATTATAAAATCTATCACATCATTAGCTACAATTTTATTTGGAAGGAAATTGTGTGCATTTCTGATCTTTCAGCTTTTCATTCTTCCAGTTTTCTCCCCTCAAGAATCAGCATGGTGGGAAGATTGCATATTAGACATTTAACTTAAAATTGATATCAAAATTACAAATGTAAAACAGAAATTAATTAGACATTTGTATAAACAAAAGTTCATCAAGAGATGAATTAGTAATGGCTTTTGTTTGTTTTAAAAACAGAAAGGCAAAAATTTGTGTGTGCTATGATACATGACCAACACATTCTTAGATGCTCCCCCATCTGACATACCAGAATCAATGATGGTAAAAATGTCATTGCCTTGTTTTTTTTTTAAATTGTATGCGCCATGATACCAAGACATTCATAGATGCTCTCCAACTGACATGCCAGAACCAATAATGGTACAAATTGTACCAGATAGCATATTTTATATTATATGTTAACACGAATTGCTCAATACATTGCCAATGATAAAAACAATTTAAATTAGGATCAAAATGACAAGATGAGAGAGTAAGCACCACTAAAACATTCAGTGCTGCAAGTTTGTTGAGCTCTCGAGCCCCACAGCATGAACTATTTACAACCATAATTGCATACAAAAAAATGATTAAACTAACAATTTGCTTTAAAAAAAATGCACAGATCAGCAATTTAAGTGATCTTCCATCCATGATCATTATCATAGCCAATGATCGATAACAACAGATAGATTGATATCAAGATGTGATCAAGGATGAAAGACAGCTAGCTAGCATTCGTAATACAGTACGGTATGCATTACAAGTTTATATTAGTAGCCATAAAGGAAGAAAGATTGCTTTAATTAGCGCGCGTGGTCTTTAAATATTCTTAAATAGTTGAATGGGAAAAAACTTGGCATGCACTAGGGCCTTCAATACCATGTCCCTGTTACAGTTTTTATTGGTTGTTCCAAAATTGATAAAATAGATTACTTAAACGTAATTCAGACTTCTAAGTTAGACTGAATATAATTATTTATAGTCTACTCAAAATTCATATTTAACTTGATTAATTTATCAACAAAACAAACCATAGGTCATCCGAATCCGCAAACATTAGTTGCTGCATTACAAGAGGCGGAAAAACTTGTAGTCGTGTCCAACACCACACGGCATTGACTTTGTGTATTTTCACCAAGAAACCTCTCAGAAAGCTCGACCAACATTCACAGAAGTATCACTTTGTTGTTCTATAATCTCATTCGGAATTAACAGAGCGTTTAAAACACTCATATAAACGGGCCATTAACGCTGCTCCACAATGCTATGAGAGTTAAATAAATTCTCTAATTGCCGTAAGTTATGGGTCTTGACAGAATCTGACAATTGCATGCCCTGTATTTGCATATTGCATGGCGTAATACTTTTCACTATGCCCTTATTAATTCACTTAGTCTACTTCATGGTGTTCTTAGATGCCATGACCACGTTCTATCGTACCTAGACTGCAACTTATTTTATCGAGCAGCAAGTGATGTACATGCTAACGTAGACAGTTTGAATCTAACATTTTGGGAATGAGTAATCAAGTATAAAAGCGAGAGTTTAAGACCAGGGAAGGCACTAACTTCGTGGTTGATGACGAAACGATAATGGGGCCCCTCAGCTCGGCAAGCAGTAGTCAGCATGACCCCTCAACTCCAACGACTCAATGAGGAAATTATTTTATGGTTGACTTTATTAAGTATTATTATGGGGAGGATGGGTTAGGACTTAGGAGGGGTTAAAGTACGAGCTAATAGCTTAATTTGAGTTGGGGTAAATTATAAAATAAAATAAAAAATTAGTTGTTGAAAATTTCATATCTTAAGAATTATAAATTTTGACTTGAAACTCAAAATTAAAAATTCTAGAGAGATGGTATTTATATTGTTAAGTTCATATCATATTATTGAAAACACTATATTTAAAAATATAATTCTAAATATTTAGAATTAACTTACACATATTTTGTTTTTTGTAATTATTTCAGTATTTCCAAATCATAATAAATGTTTATGAAAATTAATAAACATCTTATTTTCATAAAAAAAACATAAATAAATATTTTAGTTCTAAAATTTACTATATGCAATTAGGTTTAAATTAAAAAAGAAAACTTGAAAATTGAATTTCAGTATCACACTTAATAATTTCCTTCTTTTTTTTTTTTTTTTTTTGGAAAGTCTAAAAACATTATGGTTTTATCATTGTGATAAATTAAATCTCACATTTTTAAATATTATGTTTTAAATCACAAACTTCCATTATTGTGCTAAAACAAAACCCTGTCCCATACTATATTAGTTAATTATGCCTTAGCGGTGAAACTAAAATACAAAATAAAATTGTACAACAACATAATTTATAGTTGATATGAGAAAGAGAAACATGGTGGTCACCATTTTGTTATGAAAATCTGTGTTGAAATGAGTGAGAGATGAGAAAATACAAGAACCACAATTTACTCCGAACATTTTCATTGGAGACAGAGGAGGGGGTGAAAGAGAGAACTTGACATTAAGGTGGTAGCATATACATATACTACAACTGAACATTGGTTTTGGCAGCAATAGCAAAATTTGTTTCCTTCCCTTCTTTAATCTTTTAGTCCGAGACTGGCCAACGTTAACAAAGAAAATACTTCATCTTTTCTTTTTCTCCAATCACTTCTGTTCATTGTAGCTTTTTAATTAATGAAAAAAAAAAAAAAAAAAACCCTTATATTTTCATTTTCTAACTTCTTGCAAATAAGTAATGCTACAACCACAATATTTTCACATTATTTTCACAACATTGTCTAGGTGACAAGTTGTTATTAAATTTCACATAGACTCATCACTAACACCACTTTATTACCTAACATTTATAATTTGTCACCTAAACAATATTGTAAAAATATTATAAAAAAATTGTGACCTTAGCTTAATTACTCCCCAAATGATTTTACTACCAATTATCGAGACTATGGCCCTATTCCCTGATATTGACCACTTCTGGGCCGTTAAAAAACTTTTCTGGTGATGGCAATTTAAGTCATAACGTAGACTTCTTTTTCTCCTCAAGTTTTCATGCATGTCTTCAGTTTTTTTTTTTTTTTTTTTTTAAATCATGCCTTCAATTTTGTGATGGCAATATAAATTTTGGGATAATTGTCATATGATTGTTTTACAATGTATAGCTATTGATTATGTACTATAGTCCATGAAGTGTGCTTTTTTTTTTCTTTTCTTTTTTTCAATGTTGTGAATGCATTGTCTGTATAATATACCAATATGGTAATTAAACACTCTTTGAAAGAGGAGAAATTAATAGATATTAAAGGGAAAATGGTTATGCTTTCTATTTAGTGTGGAATTTATTTGGGATGTCTTATTTTGACTAAAACGAGAGGGTAAATTTTAATTAAGAAGTATGAGATTTGTTGATTATTGGTAGTGCTATGGTTAGATTTTTTCTTGGGTAAATTATAGCAATATTTGTTGAGGTTTTGTTAAATGACAATCTCTCCCTCATATTTTAGAAAATGAGACTTTGTCCCTTCACATTTGTTAAAAAATGAAATTACGTCTCTACATTTTTTTAAAGATGTTGTTCATATTAAGGATAAAAACCTCTTTTGAGGGGGCAAAATGTCATTTTATTTAAATAGAAAGTAGGCATTATTATTTCGTAAAACCTCGAGATATGTTATTGTATTTTGCCCTTTTTCTTTTTTTCTCATGCATATATATCACACAGGTTAACGGCTAGTGACATAAATGACAAACGAAGGAACTTAATTGTGCTAGTTGGCCTGCCTAAACAGAGTACAACTACAAAATCTGCAGAAAATGTGTACAACAAGTAATGTAAAATGCAGCTAGTGGGTGACAATATCAATGATAAGTTTAATATGTTTGGTGCAAGTAATTCATTGAACATAATTCAAGGTCCTGCCAAGTACATAAAATTTAATTCTACTAGAAATTTAAGATCATGTAGTGTAATCCAAATTAAGCTTCCACCATAGCATGGATGTGGATCCAATGAGCATAAGAAGAGCTTGTAATATCATAGGCACGTCACACGTGATCTTCTACGATGTTTTTTCTTAGTGTCGAGACCTACACAAAGTAAAATAATACTCATTAGTTTACAAACTTAAAATCAATTAAAAAAAAAATTAGAAATATATCTAATTCAAAAAAAATTTCGCAAACCTTTATTGAAAGAGTGGTAGTTCTTAGCTATGAAACATCCTTTGCAATCTTGCAGTATTCACCATCATTGTCACGTAGAGCCAATCTTTTAAGTTGATCAACAATCGAAAATAGATGTGTCTCCAAGAACGATTTAACATTAAAAAGCCACAGATTCCCCAAAAACCCACCACGAATCCAAATCCCATACCAAAATAAAGACATTTCAAGAATTCATCTTCATCTTCTTGATAGTTTTTACTACCACCTTTAGTTGACTCAGTGTTTGGTGTTACATCTCCTGGACAATTCTGTGTAAGTGGAGGGCCACAGAGTGCAAGATTACCAATGAATCCGGAAGGGTTGGCTATCTGGATTTGAGTGCCTGTTGGAATTCTTCCCGACAATTTGTTATACGACAAGTTTAGGACTTCCAGGAAACTTATATCAGCCATGCTGGCAGGTACTGAACCAAATAATTGATTTCTTGACAAATCTAGGGACTCTAATTGTGTCAAGTAACCAATCTTCTGAGGAATTAGTCCCGTCAACATGTTTCTTGATAAGTTCAATGCTAACAACCCATTTAGACTGGAAATATCTTCTGGGATTTCTCCAGTTAATTTATTATTTGAGAGATCAATACTTCTCATTTCTTTAAAATTCTTTCCGTAGTGGTACGAGTTTCCTTTCCAACTAACAATTATATCGACAACAATATCGCCCCCATTAAAAAATCCAAATTGAGTGCCATCAAAATCTACAAAATGAGCAACCTCAACATCGCTATTATTTGAATTTGTAAGAGCCATGGCAGTCAAATTATAGAGGCACCGTGGAATATTTCCGGAAATATTGTTTTGAGACAGATCCAAGAATTGAATTTGTACCAAGTGGCATAGTTGTAGAGGTATGCTTCCGTGAAACTTATTAGAGTGAAGGTCAAGAATGACCAAAGATAACATGCTTTCTCCTATCCAAACTGGTAGTTTTCCAGAAAATAAATTCTCTCTCAGATTTATAGATGACAATATTGCGCAATTTCGAAATGATGGCAATTCTCCCAAGAAGCTGTTGTTGCTCAAATCTAATGCCCAAAGCCATATCAAAGAGCCCATAGAGCTTGGAATTTCTCCAGACAAATTATTGTTAGCCAAATTCAGAATTCTTAGTTCTTGCCACTGCATAAAACAATCAGGAAGGGGCCTCCAGATAGCCAGTTGTTTGAGAGATCAAGGTAAATCAAGGATGGCACCACAGCCGTGCATAGAAAAGAATTTAGTCCCGAAAACTTATTGTTGGATAGTTTTAACATGGTCAGATTAGAAGAAAGTAATGGAAGTGGGCCTTCAAAATTGTTTGAGCTAAAATCAAAGACAGGAATATCTGAAAATTTAATTGATAGATCTGGCAACCTACCCTTGATTTGGTTGCAGGAAAGATTTAAATAATATAACTCAAAAGGAAGGTCCCAAAACCACATGGGGATGGTATCTGAAATTCCGCTATTAGAGATATCGAGATAGGCAAACTTCTTTTGAGTTTTCATCCATTTTGGGAAATCAGGACCCAATTTACAAGATGACAAATCTATGAAATCCAATTGAAAAGGGGCATCCAATCAGAGCTGAATTTTACAGTCAAAGAATTATAAGATAAACTTAATCTGTCTAATTTGGAAAGATTTGAAAAATGGTGTTCAGAGATGTCACCTTCCAAAAGATTGGAACTAACTTCCAAACCCCGTAGTTCGTATAGGTTTCCAATGCTTTTAGTCACTGGTCCCCTCATTTGATTCCCATCTAAATCCAACCCCCATAACGAGTGTTGCACGCACCCAGATAAGTTATGGATGAGCTCAACTAATTCTCCACTCAGTTTGTTGCTTCCTAGATACAAAGTAGATAAAGCACACATATTTCCAAAGAATTTTGGAACGCCACCTTCAAGTTGATTATATCTAAGATCGAGATATTGAAGAGAATTCATGTTACCAAATGCATCTGGAATTGGACCATGTAACTGGTTACCAAAGAGGTCAAGATAAACCAAGCTGGTACTATAGTTAAACAACCACGAAAATATGGATGAAGTGAGATGGTTATCAGCAAGATCAAGTATAGTGAGAGATTTAGAAGAATTGATATTAATAGGGGCGAGAGACGAGGGAGTGACAGGAGGAAGATCACACCCAAACAAAGACAATTCTGATAGCTTAGGGAGATGACTCACAACGTTCAGCCAATCATTGGCTACACTCAAATTTGTCCAAAATAGGTCAAGGTGTTCTATTAAAGACAGATGAGACAACCAATCGAGATTTTCAATAATTTTCAAATCATTCGCGCCGAGGTAGAGATATTGCAAGCCTGAAAGGTTTCCAAGCTGATGTGGAATCGGCCCACTAAGATTGGCCCAAGAGAGATCGAGGTGTTTTAAGTTATTGAGAGAAACGATGAACTCTGGTATATGGCTTTGATTGAAATCATTGAAACTGAGATTTAAATAAATCAAATAAGGCAACTTAAGTAGTGAAGGACTAATCATACTGTTGAAGTTGGCTTGAATTAGAATTCTATAGTCCACCGCCCTTGTGTTATTCTAGTGGTATTAGAATTACTCAATAACTATGACTCACGGCAACTTATGCTTCAAGTATATTAGCCGACTTAAGTTAATATATATATATGTTATGTATTGCGGCAAATCAATTGTGAGAGGCAGCCACAATATAGAATAATTAGAGAAGGGTTTCTCTAGGTTTATTCTTGGTGAGAGAGAGGTTAGGGTGTAATTGGGGTTTGGGTTCTTTGAGAGAGTCCTGGTACCACTGTTGTAATCTCCCTATTTTCTTAGTGAAACTTTCTCCCTGTCGTCGCCGGTGGATGTAGGCATATTGCCGAACCACGTAAATTCTTGTGTTCTTTATTTGTGTGTTTGATCTCTTTCTCTCTTCTTTAATCTTGTGCAAACAGTTAATTTTCACAACAATTGGTATCAGAGCTGTTGGTCGAAACAATGGCAATTAATGCTTCTATTGCGACGGTAGGCCTAGTTAAGTTCGACGGGACTGGTAACTTTGGGCTATGGCAAAGAAGGGTGAAGGATCTGTTAGTGCAGCAAGGTTTGGTGAAGGCTTTGTACGGGAAGACAAAGAAACCAGAGAAGATGACAGACGATGAATGGGAAGAACTAGACATGAAGGCGGTGAGTACAATTCGGTTATTACTAGCAGACGAAGTCATGTACGATGTCATGGAGGAGAACTCAACTACAGGGATTTGGTTGAATCTAGAGAAAAGATATATGTCCAAATCCCTCACGAACAAACTGCATCTAAAGCAAAAGTTGTATGGGCTTAAGATGACAGAGGGTGCGGACCTGAGACAGCACATCAATACCTTCAAACAAATCATTAGTGATATGTTGCGAATTGATATAAAATTCGAGGATGAAGATAAGGCGATGATGCTCCTAACCTCCCTCCCGGCTTCCTACGAACACCTGGTGACGACCCTACTTTACGGAAAAGAAACTCTAGAATTAGAAGAAGTTTCAGGAGCCTTGTTGGATCACTACCAACGGAAACATAAGGATTCAGCTGAGAGTTCTGGTGAAGGGCTAGTAGTAAAGGGTTATCAAGATCGTGGAAGGAAGAAAGACAAGGATGACAAATCTGCTAGGGGAAGATCTAAATCCAAGAGCAAGACAGTAAAGTGCTTCAAATGCCAAAAGAAGGGGCATATGAAGCGAGAATGTCCAGAATGGAATAAGGGGAAGGAAGAGTCCTCTACATCTGTCAACGTAGTAGCAGACTCGGAATCTGATGGCAACATGCTTTCTGTTTCATCAAGCACTGACGGTTTGAACAATTCTTGGCTTCTGGATTCCGCATGTTCTTTTCACGTGACTCCCCACAGGAACTGGTTCGACACTTATAGGTCAATTAATTGTGGTTCTGTTCGAATGGGTAATGATGCTGCATGCACAATTATTGGAATGGGAACAATTAAAATTAAGATGTCCGATGGTGTGGTGAGAACATTAGAAGAGGTTAGACATATCTCAGATATGAGAAAGAATTTGATTTCATTAGGAACCCTAGACTCAAAAGGCTATAGCTATAAGTCTGAGAATGGGATAATGAAAGTTTCAAAGGGTGCTATGGTTGTGATGACAGGTCAGAAAATAAGTAGCAATGTTTATAAATTGCTAGGAAATACCATTCTAGGTGGAGTTGCTGCAGTAGCTGAGTCTGAGGATGATGATACACTCTTGTGGCATATGCGGCTAGGGCATATGAGTGAGCGTGGTATGAGGGAATTGCACAAAAGAAATCTGTTGACTGGGATTAAGTCATGCAAATTAGATTTCTGCAAATATTGTATTATGGGAAAGCAGTGTAGGGTGCGATTTAAAACTGCCACACACAAGACAAAGGGTATATTGGACTACGTGCATTCAGATATTTGGGGGCCAATGAGAACTCCTTCGAAAGGAGGAGCTCAATATTTTATGAGCTTCATTGATGATTATTCCAGAAAAGCTTGGGTTTATTTCTTGAAGAACAAGTCCGACGCTTTTGCTAAATTTAAGATTTGGAAAGCAAAAGTGGAAAATCAGACTGGAAGGAAGATAAAGTGCCTTAGGACTGATAATGGCACTGAGTACAGGGATGGTGATTTCTTGAAGTTCTGCGAAGAGCATGGTATCAAGAGACACTTCACAGTACGGAAAACTCCTCAACAAAATGGGGTGGCTGAGAGACTTAACAGGACCATCACAGAAACAGCTAGATGTTTAAGGTTGAATGCTGAGCTTCCTAAAATTTTTTGGGCGGAAGCAATGGATATGGCTTGTTATATCATCAATCGATCACCTAGAGTTGCACTTGATGGGAAAGTCGCTGAAGAAGTATGGACAGGACAAGAAGTTGATTACTCTTTCATGAGAATATTCGGGTGTCCCGCATATGTTCATATCTCAGGTGAAGACAGGTCAAAACTCGATCCAAAATCAAAGAAGTGCATCTTTCTTGGTTTTAAGAAAGGGGTAAAAGGGTACAAGCTTTGGGATCCAGTTGCGCAGAAGGTGGTTATCAGTAGGGATGTAGTGTTTGATGAGAAGTCAATGACAAAAGCATTCAAGGAAGAAAAGTCTCAAGCAGCGGAAAGCAGTAATAACATTGGTAGATCAATGGTGCAGGTGGAGCTTGATGAATTGGAGTCTCAGTCAGATGAGGAACCTCACAGTAATGATCAAGAACAGGATAGCACCAGATCAGATAGGCCTAAACACAACAAAAGACCACCGGTCAGGTATGGTTTCGAGGATCTCGTCTCTTATGCTTTACTTACCAGTAGCGAGGATCCTTCTACATTTCAGGAAGCAATTGAAAGCTCTGAAAAGGATAAGTGGATGGAAGCTATGGTGGAGGAGAATGAGTCTTTGAGCAAGAATAAAACTTGGGAGTTAACGGAACTTCCAAAAGGAAAGAAACCTATAGGTTGCAAGTGGATGTTCAAGAAGAAGGAAGCAATATCAGAAAAAGAAAGGGAAAGATTCAAGGCACGATTGGTAGCAAAAGGATATTCACAGAGACATGGGATTGACTACGATGAGGTATTTTCACCTGTAGTCAGGCATACATCTATTAGAGCGGTATTGGCTTTGGTAGCACATCAGGATATGGAATTGGAACAACTGGATGTGAAGACAGCTTTCCTTCATGGGAATTTGGAGGAAGAGATTTTTATGGTACAACCAGAGGGGTTCAAGCAACCTGGTACAGAGAATCTTGTCTGCAGATTGAAGAAGTCACTTTATGGGCTCAAGCAGTCTCCTAGACAGTGGTACAAAAGGTTTGATTCGTATATGATCCAGATTGGTTATACCCGTTGTGAATATGATTGCTGCGTATATGTTCGTATACTTGAAGACAGTTCTTATATTTTTCTGCTACTGTATGTGGACGATATGTTAATTGCTGCTAAGAGCATGTGTGAGGTTAACAGGTTAAAATCTTTGCTACACAAAGAGTTTGAAATGAAAGACTTGGGTGCTGCTAAGAAAATTCTGGGTATGGAGATTCGCAGGGACAAAGAGACAAGAAAGCTGTGGTTGTCTCAGAAAAACTACATCAGGAAGGTGCTTGAAAAATTTAGCATGTTGGATGCTAAGCCTGTGAGCACACCATTGGCGAATCACTTCAGATTATCTGGTAGTCAGTGTCCAAAGAATGAGGAAGAAATTGAAAATATGTCAAAGGTTCCATATGCTAGTGCAGTGGGGTGCTTAATGTATGCAATGGTTTGCACCAGGCCGGATTTGGCTCATGCAGTGAGTACTGTTAGCAGGTACATGGCGAACCCAGGGAGAGAGCACTAAAATGCAGTTAAGTGGATTTTCAGATACTTGAAAGGCACAGCGGAACATGGGATCTTATTTTCAAGACAGCCAGGGACTAATTCAGTTGTAGGATATGTGGATGCAGACTACGCAGGTGAGGTGGATGACAGGAGGTCTACTACAGGTTATGTGTTTACACTATCAGGAGGACCTATTTGTTGGAAATCTACATTACAATCCATAGTAGCCATGTCCACTACAGAAGCTAAATACATGGCTGTAGCTGAAGCTGCAAAGGAAGCATTGTGGTTAAAGGGGCTAGTCAAAGAACTTGGTTTGAATCAAGGTGGAGTTCAGATGCATTGTGATAGTCAGAGTGCCATTTACTTGGCTAAGAATCAGGTTTATCATGCTAGGACGAAACACATCGATGTTAGGTTCCACAAGATAAGAGAGTTGATTGTTACAGGAGATATTGTTCTGGAGAAGGTGCACACTTCAGAGAATGCAGCTGATATGTTGACGAAGCCGGTTACCACAGCCAAGTTCAAGCATTGCTTGGACTTGGTCAATGTTAGCAGCTTGTGATAGCCCTTTGGGGCTATGGTGGCGGCGATGGAGGAGAAGTTCGTGAGGCTTGACCAATTCAAGTCAAGGTGGAGATTTGTTGAAGTTGGCTTGAATTAGAATTCTATAGTCCACCGCCCTTGTGTTATTCTAGTGGTATTAGAATTACTCAATGACTATGACTCACGGCAACTTATGCTTCAAGTATATTAGCCGACTTAAGTTAATATATATATGTTATGTATTGCGGCAAATCAATTGTGAGAGGCAGCCACAATATAGAATAATTAGAGAAGAGTTTCTCTAGGTTTATTCTTGGTGAAAGAGAGGTTAGGGTGTAATTGGGGTTTGGGTTCTTTGAGAGAGTCCTGGTACCACTGTTGTAATCTCCCTATTTTCTTAGTGAAACTTTCTCCCTGTCGTCGCCGGTGGATGTAGGCATATTGCCGAACCACGTAAATTCTTGTGTTTTTTATTTGTGTGTTTGATCTCTTTCTCTCTTCTTTAATCTTGTGCAAACAGTTAATTTTCACAACTTAAGTAGTGAAGGACTAATCATACCTCGCAAACGTTGGATTCCATAATTCTGATCACCATTAAGATCAAGTCTGAGTACATGGCCTGTTTGGTTGCTGCAGTGAACTCCTTTCCACTTGCAGCAATTCTTCTTTTCATCCTCACTCCCCCACGAGGAGAGCCTACCGTAGTCATCAACAAGGTTGCTTTTGAACTCAAGGAGGGCTTGTCTCTCGCTCTCTATGCACCTAACGTTGTCATCTCCAACTCCTGAACTGAATCCAAGGGCTGGTTTCAAATGTAGTAAAAAAGTTAAAAATGCAAAGAGAAATTTTAGAGACCTTCCACCCCCGACCATTATCATTGCAAATGATAAAAAGCAATTAAAATTAGGATCAAGATGAGAGAGGAAGCACCACTAAAACATTCAGTGCTGCAAGTTTGTTGAGCTCTCGAACCCCCAGGTTGAACTATTTATAACCATAACTGCATGCAAAAGAATGATTAAACTAACAATTTGCCTTTAAAAAAAAAAAAAAAGGGTTTTGATACTAACCACAAAATAAAACTTTAGTTAATTGGAGACTTTTTTAGCCACCACAAAATAAAACTCTAATTAAACTAAATTTTCATGAATTCACCGGAACTAACAATTTATATCCCAAATTATACCAAATCAACACACTCTTGTTTATGGGGAGGAATTTGAATTATGATTCTCTTAACAAAACTCTTGACTATTATTGAAGAATCACCGAACGCAATATCCGGTTGTTTGCAATATGATACTTGCTGGTGGCCTTAGGCATACTTTTTCGGTAAGGTAGTATAGTTTATTATAAAAGAATTGGTTAATCAGTGAAGCACTAAAATGGCAATGGAATCCACCTATTGTTTCTTTCCTTTTTCTATTAAACCACTTCTTCCGCATTTCTCAAATATACCAAAGGTCTTGAGAGACCATCCCAACCACACCACCATCACCATGAATGAAAAACAGCTTCGAAGTTTTAACACGCTTCAAACAAAATTCAGTTACAGTTTTAGGGGAATGGATGACTGCCCTCTTCACCTGAAAAAAATTAAATAAATAAATTATAAAATCTATCACACCATTAGCTACAATTTTATTTAATTTTTTATTTGGAAGGAAATAGTGTGCATTTCTGATCTTTCAGCTTTTCATTCTTCAAGTTTTCTCCCCTCAAGAATCAGCATGGTGGGAAGATTGCATATTTGACATTTAACTTAAAATTGATGTCAAAATTACAAATGTAAAACAGAAATTAATTAGACATTTGTACAAACAAAAGTTCTTCAAGAGATGAATTAGCAATGGCTTTTGTTTGTTTTAAAAACAAAAAGGAGAAATAATTGCGTGTGCTATGATACATAACCAACACATTCTTAGATGCTCCCCCATCTGACATGCCAGAATCAATAATGGTACAAATTGTTCACCAGATAGCATATTTTATATTATATGTTAACACGAATTGCTCAATACATTTTGTGTGCACAACATTGAGACAAGCTCCAATCTAACAGAATAAGGTCATCTCAATATATATATAAGTGAAGATTTTATTAACACACCAAAACAAGCAGACTTACAACTTACAAGCCTGCAACACTGAGTCTTTACACTGCAGTTTAACTAACTTGGTATGACAACCAACCTAACATCCCTAATTAGAACACAAGACATTGTCATCATGGGACTCAGGATATGACCCCTTGTCCCCAATCCTAGCTCTTCACGCTTGATGGTCAGCAGCAATCTTTCCTCAGAAGGAATACATCCTTGATGCAAAACAGCATTCCTCAACTTCCATATGTTATACACAACAGCACCTAATCCCAATCTGCAAACTATTAAATGGAAACACACTCGCCCAGAGGATCTCTATTGGCTACAGCTCATACATCACAAAACTTCATATATGCATCTCTACATCTCATCCAGATCGACAAATGACAACCATAACATAGAAACCTGGCCATGCTTCCATCTCAGTCATCATCCTCAAGATCAAGTACCATTCTCAACTTCCTTCTCATTACATTACTCTTTGGAGATGCATTAGGAGGTAATTCATCAACTAAATCTTCCAACTCCTCATCCACAAGCTGATGTGACGAATTATCCAAATTGTTTACAGGTTCAACACCCAAATAATTTCCACTGCCAATCCTTCTCATTAGATTAATCTGTGGAGATGCACTAGGAGCCACTTCATCCCCAAAATCTGCCAATATACCATCCACTTGCGGTTGTGGCAAACTATCTAAATTGTTCACAGGTGCAACATTCAACAGACTTCCACTGGCAAGGCCAGTCCCTTCAGCTTCTGCAGTGCCATTTAGACTGCCATGGCTAAGAGCAGCATTCTCATCAGGTGCAGGTTTCAACTTACTGCATTGGTTGTTAACATCCCTGAAAAGAAATGAAGTAAGATTAGTTTTATATTTAAGTTAATAAATATTATCAGATTATTTAAACAGACAAGAAGCTAAGCTGAAGCTATACTTTTCTTCACAAACAATTAATTAATGCAACCAACATCAAGTAAATAACTGATGTTTTTCTTTATTAGTACAAATTGCCTTTGAAAAGAAGCCAACTTAATAAACACAACCATGGTTTATAAATATAACAGCTTAATAAGGATGATATCACCTTGTAAGCTTATAAGTAATACTGTTAACAAGGGAGAAAAAAAAAATAGCACTTAATTTGGCATAATTCCTGCATGTTATTGTAGTAAACTTTATGTAAACTCATGATTAAATTAAAATAGAAATTTTGGCTCAAATTATCTGTCTATATCACTTTTTTTTTTTTTTTTTTTCACTTTATTTCCTCCATCAAATTAGTATTTTAAATATGCAAATTCGGAACATTTTTCTCTAGGAGATATTCTGATATTTGACAAAAGATCCTAATTTTGAATTTTAAATCCACTTTTCAATTTTAACTTTGATGGTAACTGATAGCCTACTATGGACCCAATCACCCAACCAACAATTACAATCAGTTTGAATATAAGTCAATTGAAGCCAAATGAGAAGATCAATACTTTAAAATTGATAATGCATAAAGCTTTTGCAAGTCTTTCAATGATTTGGAAGATTGCTAATCCTTTCCACCTGAATTATGCAGTCAAGCTCTAAGAAGAATTGGGTAGACAAAGGCTCTAAAGGTCCTCCTTAGTAGTGTTCGTTTTCTATGCTCTCAAGCTATGAGAGCTATATTTGGGCTTGGAGATCACTCTTGCTTGTTGGAAGCCTAACTTCTCAGGTTGTAATGTTTTCTTCTCTTTTATTTGGTTTCCTCATTAGTCACCTTTTTGTCTTTGGCTCATTATTTCCTAGTCTCTTGGGATGCGTGAGGTCCTTTCTAGGCTAGGTTCCAATGTCTCTCAGGTTGTAAGAGTTGTTATTTGGGTGCTTTAGGGGATGACCTAAGGCATGTTTGAGCTCTGTTGTATGCCTTTATTTTTTTGGCAGTAAACTTACTATTTACCTACCAAAAACATAAAGCAACTGAAAATTATTTGCATCTAGGCATCCAGGGAAGTGGGGATAACAGATGCCAAAAACAGTTTCTGGAAAAATGATAATGATGTTATGCTTTCAGCACAACAAAATGAATAACAATCTTCCAAAGGACTAGGAAGCACTTTCCAGACTGTAAGCCTATTATTGATTTTTCATTCATCTCTTAGTATGCAAATACTTCAAACATAGTACACTAGCATCACGACTACATAGATCCAAAATCCACATTCAACAGTATCCATGGCTTCCATTTCCAAAATATTCAGCATTATAAGGATGGTAGAATTAATTGAATAATGTAGAAACTGGAACAAAGAATCACGGTGGATGAGAAACATACTGTATATTGACACCTTCAGTAAGTCCATTTCCAGGACCATTTTGAATTGTTGTTCCCTGAATTAAGATGCCTGTGAGCTTCTCATCCTTTGACTGAGGAAGGGGCCTTCTAGTTTTCCGTCTTCTAAAAGATAAATTAATTATAAATAAAGGATAGAAAAAAAAAAAATACAACAGGAAAAGTTGTTGCCACTCATTGATATGATTAGGTTTAACACACTGATACTCTAATTAGAGTTACGGAGTAAATGAAATATTGATATTTATGTTCCAAACAGTACTATCATAACATAGGAAACCACAAAGGATACAAGTATAAAGTTATGAAATGATCACATGGGTGAAATGTTTAGGGTGCTGCAGATATTTAGCATATAGACAGTAATAATACAATGAAAGGATTCCATCACGATGTCCAATGTTCTCTACATAATGCAAAGGAACATTTCGATCATTCTAAAGTTCCAGAATTCCAATCAACATGATGCAGCATAATTAAGGTGTCAGATTAATTGGGAGCAGTAATGTATTAAATATGCATAAGTACCAGTCAGACAAATATATAAACTTTAAATTGTGAAACGAGAATAAGAAACAATATGACAATCAGGTTCTGCTTTTGTTTACTACCAAGCAAAATTCAAACAAAAGTGGAAGATAACTTGGACATTTTTAAGGAAAAACAGACAATTTCAAATACAGTTCATAGTTTCCTATCAAGATAAATAATAATTCCCAGATATCAGTCCATTATAAGGAAAAGAAACAATTTCCAGATATAAACACCATATATACACAATCAAGCTCCAACATCTATAAACATCTATTCTTTGTGTGTGTGTGTGTGTGTGAGAGAGAGAGAGAGAGAGAGAGAGAGAGAGGGAGAGAGAGATTTACTCAAGAACAGAGCTTAGAAGTTCGTCATCTGAATCATCTTCTGGCAATAATCCCTCAATTTCTTCTGGTAACTGCTCACCAAATCGTCTCTCATTCTCCTTTTTGCTCCTAAAGTTTTAAAACATATATATTTTATGCCATATAGCTCAGTAACATCAGGAAATCAACCAATACAAAAGATATCAAATTCAACTGAACTTGCAAAAAAATATTTCAAGATTCACATATGTAGGGAAGAAGTCAGCACGAATACAAATATAATGCGGGGATGCTTCAGGGATTTTGGCAATTGCACATGTCCATTCGTAAGAAATCACTACATATCTGCCTATAAACCACCCATGACCTATAGTTTGACTGATGGGAAATTTAAAAGAAAAAAAGTTAGACAAAGAAGAAGGTTCACAAATGTGGAGCTAAATGATGATGCCTAGAGGGATGAGCAGCAAGACAAAAGGATCAATTCAAAACTTAAAACTACAACAAAAAAAATTTAATAACATCTTGGTGATGTTAAGCTAGCACATATGTACTCCGGTAGAGAACAAGGCAATAAATGACATGTTGATGGAATGCGAAAATGCTCAATTGCATATTAAGCATTATAATACTAAACAGAGTGGAGAAGTTAAAAGACATGTGAAACCAACCTACAATAACTAAATGATGGCTGAGCTAAGTCAAGAACAAGACAATGCAACATACGTCTCAAATGAGTATCCCACCGATGCATAACCTCAGATTGACGAGGTTCCCAAAAAATTAAAGCTTGACACATTTACGTGCAAATACCAAACCCATTAAAAAGCACGTATGAAAGTATTTGGAATGTTAAACTGAACTTAATACCAAAAAAGCACATGGATACAAACAAAAAATAGAATTAATAACTTGGATAAAGTATACAGGGCTGCACATCAAGAAATCCTAATGTTACAATCTAAGAAGAACAACAAAATGCAAATATGAATAGCACTGGATACTGCCTATGAACATAATATTACCTATTCAATAATGATAACAATGTTTCATCTTCAGGGTCATGTGCTTTGTCTGTGAACAAGCCATTAGAATCCTCATTCCTTATATGCATCTTGGCTTCAAACCTCTTCTGTTGAGGAACCCATAAACCAAGTTGCTTAAGCTTATGAGAAACTTGGACAGCTGTGAATTTACTCTCTGCGTCCAATGCATTTGCAATCATGTAAGCTACACCTC
The DNA here is from genome assembly GCA_907173295.1 of Fagus sylvatica. NCBI lineage: Eukaryota > Viridiplantae > Streptophyta > Magnoliopsida > Fagales > Fagaceae > Fagus > Fagus sylvatica. The sequence continues at coordinate 38,396,762 of OU015763.1, forward strand.
TTATGCTCTTTGAATCTGTGAGAATCAAGCAAAGCCCAAATTTTTTTTTATTTAAAACTTAAAATAATAACAAAATAACATATTCCATCATATCTTTATCACCTTTAGAGCATCTTTTTAAGTAAAAGGAGATTTAACCTAACATTGTAACCAGAAACCAAGCTAAGCAACACTCACTTCTCATATAGGGCTCTGATCATAGCTTCCTGATCTTCACTAAAGGCAGAAACTCTTTTCCTTTTGTGCCTATAGAGATATAATAAGAGATTTTGAAAAGACAAGACAAACAAAAATGATACAGGTATTAGAGACTTTTCCAAAATGAAAGGGAAAATGAATAAACAAAGATTTCAGACTATGCTTTTATATGGATAATGCTTTGCAAGATTACAACTGCTGCCTTAGAAACAAGCTTATACAAAGCGTATATAATCTGTAACATTCTTTTTTGATAACATATATAATCTGTAACATGCATAAAGTATGAATTTCTTATAGCACTTACAAAGGCCAACTCAATAAACTTCCCTCCAAATCATCTGAGTTATGAAGATTACTAACTCTTTCCGCCGTTTTTCCATCTCCCTCATGCTTATCAACATAGCGCATCTTTTTCCTTGGTGCAACTTTCAGTCCTAGCTGTCTAAGCTTATTAGAAATTTGTGCTGGTGAAACTTTACCATCAGGATCTAGAACTTCCGCAATAAGACGACTACAATGCCGATCATCTTTGAATCTAAAACGGCCACATTTGTCAGAAAATATTTGGAGCAAAAAGTTTAGAAATTGGAAGAGAATGAAACAATAGCCCTATACTGCTATAAAATCTATCTAAGGGGACCAAAACAATTACACAAGCGATAAATATAATACCCATCAAAAGTTTTGTATGCTTCAAATAGTATCAGGCATAATTGTGATAATCTAAGTACTATTTTAAAAACAATGTTTACAGGAATAAAACAGTTAGGTTAAAGCACACTTACTTCTCATAGAGATCCTTAATTTTTCCCTCCATTTCACCACCAAGAAAAATTCTTTTCTTTCTTCTAGGAGCCCTTTCAGATTCATGTTCCATGGACTGCCCCCTACTGCAACAGCCAAATGCACAAAGGATTTTTTTATGTAAATGTATAGATTTTACAATTTCAATTCCTAAGACTTGTGATTCTGAGGGCATACTTATCAGATTTTTCTTCTCCATTAATCTGACTGTCTGAAATAGATGCGATGCCTCCTTCCATTTCGCCAGATTTTTCTTCATTACTGTACAAAAAAAGGGGTATTTGTATCATTCATACATCGCTTTCAATCAAGATAAACTTTTTTTTTTCTTTTTTTGAATGAATCAATGAGGAGGAACTTCAATAAATTAGAAGTACAAAATAGCATCTCTGAACAAGACTACAAATGGATGGTGTGAGATTCTAGAATAACTTTCTTTGGCATCATTGTAAATATGCAGTGGAAGAAATAGAAAAATGAAAAGGTCAAGAAATAGATAAAGACTAAACAAATACTCAAGTTTCCAAAACAATTCTTACTTCTGATATCCTAGCTCATGAGAGATCACAACATCAGCTTCATCTTCACCAAGTGCATCTGCAATGTTTCTACGGGTCCATCCTTTGGCCTGTGATGAACCGAGTTCTGCATCCTCTGGAATATTTTCCCAGTTTCTACTGTCTTTCTTCAAAGAGCCAATCTCATGCAACAAATATTCAGCATTAATGTAATGGCTTTCTCTGCGCGTCTTCCAAAAGAGAATTTCCACAAAAAGAATGGGTTGACTTTTCATTTTTCTTAGCATCCTTCTGACAAAACTCGCCAGGAAATCAACAATGTTTGCATATTCTTTTGATGGACATGACTTCTGCTCAACTAGTATACTATGGAATGTGGTGATGATTGATAACTGCCAAAATATGTCCATAAGAAAAGCAAATAAGATATATATTCATAAAAAATTGGATAATGTTTTTGGAAAAATATGGATGTCCTAGTTTTCCTTGAGAAGACAAATCCTAATATATTTCACCAGATTAATAACCCTAACTTTTTTTTAAATAGTTATTTTTTTCAATAACTTCTTCCTAAAGAAGTTTAACTACTTTTACAAAGTGATCAATGCAACTTTTACCATACATTTTTTATTAATTTTTTTGTTCCACCTTTATCCCTAAGAAATAAGCACATGCTATATTTTTTAAAACAGAATGTTAGAAAAGTCTTTCTTGACCTATTAACAAAAATCTAATTATTAAAATTGGACAATTATTAGAAGTTTTTAGTTTACCTAAGACCTAGAATTTTTAGATAAAAGAATAATAATAATAAATTATTTATAAAATTTATTTCACAAGCATATCTGGATAAGGAAACTTTTTACTCTAAAATAAGCATGTTCGTCATATCTGCTGGGATGATTTACTTCACATTTCCTTATTAATAAAGAAATTAATTCTTTTCTTGGCTTTCACTATTTTATATTTTGATTTTATGAAGGGGTTATATTTTACTTCAAATTTTTAACAATTTATCACTTCTTATAATATTGTTGGGGTAACATATCTGTAATAGGCGTTACCAAGGGTAGAGTTAGCATAAGTGATTTTGACAGGGAGCAATTGAACTTAACTGTACAGGAATTATTGGTCCTACAAAATATAAGTTATTATTTTTTGAAAAGTAGGACATCCATGCTTTTTCCTTTTCTTCTAAAAGTGAATAAATCACAAAGTTTACCTGATACAGCATTGGAGAGAGCTCCAAGTCATCAGTAATCCTCCGCAACATGCATATTATGTAGTGATTTGTACTGGCAGAATTGCTCTTATAAAACTTTAGTAACCAACATAACTTATGAATAATGTTGTTGTTTGCAAAAGCAGATATCAAAGATGACACCTTAAAATCAACTTCGTCAGTTGCATCTAGCTGCTCATCACCAGAAGAATCACCTGTGCCATAACAAAGATCATCATTACCACGATCAGCACTTCCGTTATCCACCTGTGGCAGACTGCTTTTAAGGTTCCCTGTCTCCGACATGGATATTTCAGGTTCACCAGCCTGAGCAGGGAACATGATGTTTTCTTTCCCATGAGGATTTGTATTTGTTAGACTTCCCTTCTGTGCTATGCTCATATCTGCTGATTGCTCACTATTAGAGATCTCAATCTCATTCTGAACAGTAACAAGATCTCCCTGTAGTTCGTTTCCTGCTTCCTTATCACTCAATGATTTGTTCTTTCTCTTTCTCCTTGCTTTTCTAGAAACCTTAAACAGCAGAAAAGGTTTTAACAGAGATGCCCACAACAAAGGCTTTCCTAGACTGATAAACGAAAACATATAAAATACATAACCAGCAAGTATCAATCATAAATATTGAAAGACTTGGGATTTCTTCCCCAAGGTTGATTTTCCTATTCTCTCTCTCTATGAGTGCAACCAACGGTGGAGGAAAACAAAGAGCACCCCTCTCTTAGGGGGGCCACCAGCCAACTAGCCGGCCTTCCATCACCGGTATCGGTGGGAGGAGGCCCCTAAGTCTAGGAGGTGGTATCTTTTCTCACTGTCAAGGTTAGTCATGGGGGAAAACAGATTTTTTAATGTGGAATCAAAGTCTTTTGAGATTGTTAAGAATAGTATTGAGTTGAGTATCATAGAACGTAGTAGGAACCATTTTAGTATCGTTACTATGGGTTTTGTAGCAGCCTTATGGCTTCGGGATGCCTTACTTGAGGTGACCAAGTTGTCCAATGATCAGAATTTATTTCGGTCCTTTCGAGAGGGCAACAAGATTTTTGTGCTCCAAAAACAAAAAAATGGCAAAGGGAGATTTGTAACCATCACAGCATTGGGGGATACAAAGAGCAAAGGGTACGTGATTATACCGGAAGGGAGAGGAGCTTGTGGGTGGACTGGATTGAGTCACAAAATTCACGGTATAATGGGTGAGAAGGCTCATGGGAAACGTGAGGTAGATCAACGACGGCCAGAAATACGGCACCACACGGCGCAGGGCAACCACACTCCAAATTTGGTGAAGGAATCACAAACATTCAAAGATGCCGTAACTCAAGGGGATTTGCCAAAGATCTCGGTTGGTATTGCTGGAAATCAGGAGGCGGTGAGTCAAATATGTAACGGATCAAATACAAATCTTCTGGAACTATCTTTAAAGGTGCTATTAGGGACTGGGCCACGGGGAGAATGGGTAGTTCAATGGGCTGGGGTAGTGAATTGTGAGGCAACGGGCCCAAATCCTCAACAAAATCACGGTACTAAGCAACCCGTGACCAACTTGGCCAATGGGCCGCATGCAACTACCACTAGGCCCAATGATAATACTAAACCTGTTAGGCCCACCACCCAATCCAACCCGAAGCCTAGAATGGTTTGGAAACCTCGGGTAAACGGGTCCAACGGGTCAACCTCTTTCCAGAAGCTTGCCGAAGATGCTACGGGACAAACCACAGCAAACCACGATGACGATCGACTCTCGCTTCATAGCTGGGACTCCGACTCGCAACTATCGTCGATTCCGGCACAACCGACCTCCTCTCAGCCCATTGCGGAGGTCATCGCCGAGGTTGGTGAGGTGGATCGTTCGTGGGGCTCGTCTCGGGATTGGTTCATCGATCTCAGGGATGGACGCCGGCTTCGTCTTCCGGCGGATTTGCGATCTCCAATAGCCGATATGGGCCGGACTGATGATGTGATTACCCAAAAACTGGTTCAATGGGTTTCATCACAGAGGGACGCTATCGAGACCGATGATGAGGTGGCGGTATCTGAAGGTGGTTTATTGGGATCTGAAGATGGGTCTGAGAGTGTGGGGGTTATCTCGGAATATACAGCAGCTGAATCGATTGAAGGGAACGAGAAAAACATGTCAATGGTTTTAACAGAGGAGACCGAGGTTTCTGAGTCAGTTATGCTTGAGGCAGTCAGTGGGGCTTGGGGTGAGTTTTTGGAGAATACTGAAGTACCTGATGGGGTAGGGGATACAGAGCAAAAGGAGTTGGTGCCCCTAAATGTAGAGCCTTTGGCTGTAGCTTTTCCAGTTGATGTGGAGAACCATGGGAGTACAGATGATGGGTCTTTCGTGAGTCAGTCATCAGATTGGGTTCAGAGAAGGCAAAAAGCCATTGGGAAAGTGTTGGGAGCAAATTATGAAGGCTATGAACAGGCCGTCACAGCTCTGCTCATGGATATTGAAGCACGGCATTTGCAAAGGAAAGCTACTATGACTGGGGTACAGAAGCCAATGAGTTCGGGGAGAAAAGGAACTAGAGAACTTAAAAGACTTGCTAGCTCCATTAATTATGAAGCTAGAGCTACAAGAGAGGATAAAGGGAAAGGCAAGATGCAAGGGGGGGATGCTATAGTGGATCAATGAATTTGAAAATCTTAACTTGGAATGTGAGGGGGTTGAATGATCGGGCCAAGAGGCTGTGTATTAAGAATATGATTAAAGATTGGCATGCTGACATTATTTGTTTGCAGGAGACCAAGATGGAATTAATCACGGATCTTCTAGTCCGGAGTCTTTGGAGATGCAGATATGTCGATTGGATGTTCCTAGGGTCCTCTGGTGCGTCAGGGGGTATTTTATTGATGTGGGATAGTAGAGTTGTGGAGAAGCTTGAAGGGGCAGTTGGGTATTTCTCAGTGTCTTGCAAATTCAAAAATGTGGAGGATCAGCATGTGTGGATGTTCACTGGTGTTTATGGTCCAAACAATGTTAGAGACAGGAGATTAATGTGGGATGAGCTTACAGGGATTCGTAGTTGGTGGGATGTGCCTTGGTGTCTTGGAGGTGACTTCAATGTGGTGCGATTCCCTTCTGAAAAGGTGGGCTCTTCTAATTTTTCCCCTTCGATGTATGACTTCTCAGATTTTATTGCCTCCAATGGATTGATTGACATACCGCTGACTGGGGGTGATTTTACTTGGTCAAATAATAGGGAAGTTAGCTCTTTGTCTCGGATTGATCGGTTCTTGTACTCAGCAGATTGGGCTGGGGATTATATCAATATTCTTCAAAAAAGGTTGGATCGTCTGAACTCTGATCACTTTCCAGTTGCCCTGGAGTGTGGTAATATACAGAGAAGAAGGCGACCCTTCCGTTTTGAGAATATGTGGCTAATGGCAGAGGGTTTTGTGGAGCAGGTTCGATCTTGGTGGGAGTCTTACCAAGTGGAGGGTACTCCCAGTTTTGTTTTTGCAAGTAAGATGAAAACCTTAAAGGCGGACTTGAAAAAGTGGAATGAGACTGTTTTTGGGCATGTAAATGCGCAAAAGCAAAAATTATTGGCTGGTTTGAGGGAGCTAGATGGGGTGGCGGATCTCAGACCGTTATCTGATGAGGAGAAGGGGAAGAGAGAGGTTTTGACTACTAATTTAGAAAAGGTTATCTTGATGGATGAGATATGCTGGAGACAGAAGTCTAGAGCTTTGTGGCTTAAAGAGGGGGATAAAAATTCCAAATTCTTTCACTGTCTTGCAAATTCGCATCGGAATACTAATACCATTGGTAAGTTGATTATTAATGGTGTGTCATCTACGAGTCAGGATGAGATACGGGATCATATTGTTCGATTTTATGAGACTCTATACAGGGAGGATGGGTATAGAAGACCTTATTTAGATGGGATTCAGTTTGATGCCATTTCTGATGAGGATGCCTTGTGGCTTGATCGGCCTTTTGAGGAGAATGAGATTGAGATTGTGGTCCAGGGCTGTAATGGTGATAAGGCTCCGGGGCCGGATGGGTTCTCCCTAGCTTTCTTTCAACATTGTTGGAGTATTGTGCGAAATGATGTTCTGGCAGTGTGTCAGGAATTCCATGAGCATTGCCAGTTTGAAAGAAGCCTTAATGCTACCTTTGTCTCTCTCATTCCTAAGAAGCATGGGGCGGATGAGTTAAAGGATTTTAGGCCAATAAGTTTAGTGGGAGGTATGTACAAAATTATTGCTAAGTTATTGGCTAATAGATTGAAGGTTGTCTTGGGAAAGATCATCTCTCCGTCTCAGAGTGCGTTTGTGAAAGGTAGGCAGATTCTTGATTCGGTTCTCATAGCCAATGAGTGCCTTGATAGTAGACTTAAAGCATCTCTTCTTGGTGTGTTATGCAAGCTAGATTTGGAGAAAGCATATGATCACGTTAATTGAGACTTTCTCATCTATTTACTGAGGAGGTGTGGGTTCTCGGAAAAATGGAGGAAGTGGATTTATTTTTGTGTCTCTTCTATTCGCTTCTCCATTTTGGTTAATGGCAGCCCATGTGGGTTTTTCCCGAGCTCTAGAGGTATCCGTCAAGGAGATCCATTGTCCCCATTGCTTTTTGTCATTGTTATGGAGGCCTTTAGTCGTTTGATAGACAAGGCTACTAATGCTGATATGTTATCTGGGTTCTCCGTGGGCAATTTGGACAGAGCTCCTATGGTAGTCTCTCATTTATTATTTGCTGACGATACTCTCATTTTTTGTGAGGCGGATCCGGCGCATCTTTTTCATTTGCGATCTATCCTTATTTGGTTTGAAGCTACATCAGGGTTGCGAATCAATTTGGGTAAATCGGAATTGGTTCAAGTTGGTGAGGTGCCTTGTTTAGAGGAGTTAGCAGATATTTTGGGGTGTAAAACTTCGAAGTTACCTATGAAGTATTTGGGTTTACCTTTGGGGGCAAAGTTTAAATCCAAAGATATATGGAACCCGATTATCGAAAAGATGGAGCGTCGTTTGGCGGGGTGGAAGAGAATATACCTTTCTAAGGGAGGTCGGGTAACTCTGATGAGAAGTACTCTCTCTAACTTGCCAACTTATTTTCTCTCCCTTTTTCCTATC
>OU015763.1:38404715-38417084 GCA_907173295.1 Fagus sylvatica
GATCTCACTTGGTGAGTTGAGTATTGGCTGATTGAAACAGCTAGCTAGTATTCTAGTTTGGTTTGAGATTATATTGCAGTTTTTTGGGATTTTGTTTTTCTCGGGTTTGAGTCTAACTAGTTTATTTATGTTGTTGGTCTGTTGGATTGCATTTGATATTGCTGAGCGAAAATTTATTGTCATATATAAGGAAAAACAATCCTTGCTTAAGGATGATAACGATGTTCCATGATGATATTAGAAGTTATTATGTTGTGAAGGTAATTCTTGATAATTTATGCCCATTACTCATTTTCTTCTCTTAGGTTGATGGAATGGTTGCAGAATTTACTGATATAAATCGTGAGATGGAAACGACTGGAAAATTCAAAATGAAGAGGAAAAAGCTTTTTCAGTTGGTGGGAAAGGCAAATTCTAATCTTGCTGACGTGATTCTGAAGCTTGGGCTTTTTGAGAGGTAATAGTTATAATGGCCTGCATTAAACAAATTGTTTATGATGGTGAAACCAGGTAAAAGCCTAGATAAGATGACTTTCTCCATGCTTTTCCCCAAAAAAGAAAATGGGAATTAAAGCTTCAAGAATTGTCTTTATAGTATTCCCAAGAAAGCATGGGATCCCTGTATGATTAACAAGAAAAGCTAGCGAAATTGAAGACTAAAATCATGTTCACAGCTCTTTTCTGTTTGCTTGTAGCAGGAAAGCATTAATTCCAGTGATATGTATGCTTTTGGTTAACTCAAGCGAACTTTATTGATTTTTGCAGATCAGACATTGCCTGGAAGGATGCAAAATATGCTCAAATATGGGAATATCTCAGAGATGAATTTGAATTGACTCAGAGATTTGGAAGTCTTGATTTTAAGTTGAAGTTTGTGGAGGTACATTTTTTTTCTCTTATTCACACTTAGTTAGCATAACATGTTAATGAATCTAATGTTTCAATTGATGTGCATGTTGTGGTGACTAGTGACGTCTTGTTTTCTCTATACAGCACAATATCCGCTTTCTTCAGGAAATTCTTCAAAATAGGAAATCAGATTTTCTGGAATGGCTCATCATTGCACTGATAGGTGCAGAAATACTTTTATCTGTTTATGACATCGTTCACAGGTCAGCAATTAACCTTTAGCACTAATTTCTGTCGATGCACAATGCCAGAACTAATGCATTATTCTGACTGGATGTTGGAGTTGTTGCATATGGACTCTTTTGTTTCATTGTTACTTTGTAATGCATCACACTAGCCCATTTTGTATTATGTAAATAAATTTTTTGGACCGTTTTGATAATAATAATATTATTCTTCTGAATTACATGTAGATAGTGTTAATTGTGATTTGGAAGAATCTTGCCTACTTAGCTTGTGTTTGGATCCTCTATTTTGGGAGAGAATGCATTCATGCTAGGATATATTCTCGAGAATGCATTCTCTATAATGCATTTTGCTGAAAATAGTACGTTTGGTAAAATATTGAAATTATTTATAAGAATGATTATGTTGAAAGGAATTGTGTTTGGTTGGTATTTTAAAGAATCATTCTCCTATTAAATAATATATTATTAGTATACATTATGTAATTAACATTTTTTTTTTAAATATCTCAATACAAGGCTAAAAATACATTTACTACCAATACAAAATTAACAATGTAATAAAGAAATAAAGTATTACGTTGTGATTTAAATTAATGTCTACTAATAAAAAAAAAGGTCATGATTTGTGCACATCTCCTTGCACACATTTTTATAAAATTTGAACAATGTAATAAAAAAATATAGAGAAATGTGTATTGTGTGTGCAATAGAGATATACACAAACCATTTATGATAAAAAATATCATAGACATCCTCTAAATAAATTTTCACAATTCTACACTTTGCACCAAACAAAGTGAACATACAAATAAAACCAATTTAGTCGTTTTCCCTTTCACTTTTTTTTCTTCTTTCTTTTCCACTCCCCCTCTTTTCTATTCCCTCATCTTCCAAGCAGGCATTATCATTGTTTGGAGGGAAACATGCTATGGATGAGGAAATGAGTATCCTTCACAAGAATTAGACCTAGGACTGCTCTTTCTCTTGGAAAACAAACAGTAGGTTATCATTGGGTTTACAATGTTAAGTATCTTCCTAATGGTTCTATTACATGTCTTAAGGCAAAATTGGTTGCCAAAGGGTACACACAAACATAATATGGCGTTGATTATCTAAAGACATTCTCTCGCATTACCTGTCTTAATTCTATTCGGAATTTTCTTTTTGTTGCTATTAGTCGTTCTTAACTTCTATACCACCTTAATATCAAGAATATCTTCATGGAGATCTCTAGGAGGAAGTATACATGGATCAACCATCCGGATATGTTGTAGTCGGTAGTGAAAAACTTGTTTGTCCATTGAAAAAGGCTCTATATTGTCTAAAGCAATCCCCCCATGCCTTCTTTGATAGATTCAATGTCGTGCTTGGGTATGGTTTCTAGTGTTCTATCTCTAATTACTCTATCTTTGTACACCACTCATCTATTGGCACCATTATCTTAATTGTGTATGTGGATGATATTATCAATTCTTTTTTTTTTTGATAAATAATAAACTTTATTGAAAAGACCAAGCACACAAGATGTGCACAAGGTGAAAGAAAACAACCAGCTCAAAAGGAGCAATTATCAATGAGATCAAGCATATTGGATAATCTAAATAATCCTGTAACTGACATCCAATCTAGTAAAGATCGATAAAACTGGAGTTTTATCTCAACCACACTGAGCTCACAATCCTCAAAAATCCTCGCATTCCGCTCACGCCAAAGACACCACATTATGCAATGAGGAATAGCCTTCCAAATCACAGAATGCCGACCCACACTCCCATACCAACAAGAAAACAAGTCCATAACTCTCTTAGGCATCACCCATTGAAGCCCAAACAACCCAAATATCATATCCCATAACTCCTTTGCATAAGGGCAGTGAAGAAGAAGATGATCAACGGACTCCCCATCCGCCTTACACATGCAGCACCAGCTTACAACAATCATCCCACGACGGCGTAAATTATCCGCTGTTAGGATTTTCCCCAAAGCTGCTGTCCAAACAAAAAAAGCCACCCTTGGGGGAACCTTAGCCTTCCAAATACTTTTCCAAGGAAAACACCCAGGCCCAGAAGAAGTAAGTTGAGTATAGAAAGACTTAACCTGAAATCCTTTAGACCGAGCAGGCTTCCAGCACATCTTATCCTTCTCAGAACTTATAATATTGGCAGAATACAATAAATCAAAGAAGGAGGATATGGATTCCAGCTCCCAATCCTGAGCTAATCGAGTAAAAGTTACCTCCCAATGCACAGCATTACCCCGAACTTGGACAAAATCAGCCACAGGAGCATCTTTAACACAAGCAATTCGATACAGCTCTGGATAAGCCATCTTCAAAGGCTCTTCAGCACACCACACATCATCCCAAAATCGAATAAGAGACCCATCCCCCACCTTAAAAACCACAAATTTTGAGAATGTAGCCCATCTGGAACGGATAGACTTCCATAACCCCACACCATGCGGCCCACTAGGGACTTTAGACACCCACCCACCTTCTAAAGATCCATACTTCACCATGATAATCTTCCTCCAAAAGGCTTCCCTTTCCACACCAAACCGCCACAGCCACTTTCCTAAAAGGGCTTCATTGAACCTCCTAAGATTCTTAATAGCCAAACCGCCATGAGAATAGGGGCTGCACACCATATCCCACTTAACCAAGTGAATCTTGGCCACCTCCTCGGTAGTCCCCCATAGGAAGTTCCTTTGAATTTTCTCAATCCGAGTAGCCACATCAGCTGGGATAGGAAAAGAGGGAGAGAAAATAAGTTGGCAAGTTAGAGAGAGTACTTCTCATCAGAGTTACCCGACCTCCCTTAGAAAGGTATATTCTCTTCCACCCCGCCAAACGACGCTCCATCTTTTCGATAATCGGGTTCCATATATCTTTGGATTTAAACTTTGCCCCCAAAGGTAAACCCAAATACTTCATAGGTAACTTCGAAGTTTTACACCCCAAAATATCTGCTAACTCCTCTAAACAAGGCACCTCACCAACTTGAACCAATTCCGATTTACCCAAATTGATTCGCAACCCTGATGTAGCTTCAAACCAAATAAGGATAGATCGCAAATGAAAAAGATGCGCCGGATCCGCCTCACAAAAAATGAGAGTATCGTCAGCAAATAATAAATGAGAGACTACCATAGGAGCTCTGTCCAAATTGCCCACGGAGAACCCAGATAACATACCAGCATTAGTAGCCTTGTCAATCAAGCGACTAAAGGCCTCCATAACAATGACAAAAAGCATTGGGGACAATGGATCCCCTTGACGGATACCTCTAGAGCTCGGGAAAAACCCACATGGGCTGCCATTAACCAAAATGGAGAAGCGAATAGAAGAGACACAAAAATAAATCCACTTCCTCCATTTTTCCGAGAACCCACACCTCCTCAGTAAATAGATGAGAAAGTCCCAATTAACGTGATCATATGCTTTCTCCAAATCTAGCTTGCATAACACACCAGGAAGAGATGCTTTAAGTCTACTATCAAGGCACTCATTGGCTATGAGAACCGAATCAAGAATCTGCCTACCTTTCACAAACGCACTCTGAGACGGAGAGATGATCTTTCCCAAGACAACCTTCAATCTATTAGCCAATAACTTAGCAATAATTTTGTACATACCTCCCACTAAACTTATTGGCCTAAAATCCTTTAACTCATCCGCCCCATGCTTCTTAGGAATGAGAGAGACAAAGGTAGCATTAAGGCTTCTTTCAAACTGGCAATGCTCATGGAATTCCTGACACACTGCCAGAATATCATTTCGCACAATACTCCAACAATGTTGAAAGAAAGCTAGGGAGAACCCATCCGGCCCCGGAGCCTTATCACCATTACAGCCCTGGACCACAATCTCAATCTCATTCTCCTCAAAAGGCCGATCAAGCCACAAGGCATCCTCATCAGAAATGGCATCAAACTGAATCCCATCTAAATAAGGTCTTCTATACCCATCCTCCCTGTATAGAGTCTCATAAAATCGAACAATATGATCCCGTATCTCATCCTGACTCGTAGATGACACACCATTAATAATCAACTTACCAATGGTATTAGTATTCCGATGCGAATTTGCAAGACAGTGAAAGAATTTGGAATTTTTATCCCCCTCTTTAAGCCACAAAGCTCTAGACTTCTGTCTCCAGCATATCTCATCCATCAAGATAACCTTTTCTAGATTAGTAGTCAAAAGCTCTCTCTTCCCCTTCTCCTCATCAGATAACGGTCTGAGATCCGCCACCCCATCTAGCTCCCTCAAACCAGCCAATAAGTTTTGCTTTTGCGCATTTACATGCCCAAAAACAGTCTCATTCCACTTTTTCAGGTCCGCCTTTAAGGTTTTCATCTTACTTGCAAAAACAAAACTGGGAGTACCCTCCACTTGGTAAGACTCCCACCAAGATCGAACCTGCTCCACAAAACCCTCTGCCATTAGCCACATATTCTCAAAACGGAAGGGTCGCCTTCTTCTCTGTATATTACCACACTCCAGGGCAACTGGAAAGTGATCAGAGTTCAGACGATCCAACCTTTTTTGAAGAATATTGATATAATCCCCAGCCCAATCTGCTGAGTACAAGAACCGATCAATCCGAGACAAAGAGCTAACTTCCCTATTATTTGACCAAGTAAAAAACCCCCACATGTCAATCAATCCATTGGAGGCAATAAAATCTGAGAAGTCATACATCGAAGGGGAAAAATTAGAAGAGCCCACCTTTTCAGAAGGGAATCCACCTTTAAGGAATCCCTGTAAGCTTCCCACATCTCCTGTCTTACTTGCATCCTCCAATTTTTGAATTTGCAAGACACTGGGCCCCTTCAAGCTTCTCCACAACCCTATCCCACATCAGTAAAATACCCCCTGAGGACCCTAGGAACATCCAATCGACATATCTGCATCTCCAAAGACTCCGGACTAGAAGATCCGTGATTAATTCCATCTTGGTCTCCTGCAAACAAATAATGTCAGCATGCCAATCTTTAATCATATTCTTAATACACAGCCTCTTGGCCCGATCATTCAACCCCCTCACATTCCAAGTTAAGATTTTCAAATTCATTGATCCACTATAGCATCCCCCCCTTGCATCTTGCCTTTCCCTTTATCCTCTCTTGTAGCTCTAGCTTCATAATTAATGGAGCTAGCAAGTCTTTTAAGTTCTCTAGTTCCTTTTCTCCCCGAACTCATTGGCTTCTGTACCCCAGTCATAGTAGCTTTCCTTTGCAAATGCCGTGCTTCAATATCCATGAGCAGAACTATGACGGCCTGTTCATAGCCTTCATAATTTGCTCCCAACACTTTCCCAATAGCTTTTTGCCTTCTCTGAACCCAATCTGATGACTGACTCACGAAAGACCCAACATCTGTACTCCCATGGTTCTCCACATCAACTGGAAAAGCTACAGCCAAAGGCTCTACATTTAGGGGCACCAACTCCTTTTGCTCTGTATCCCCTACCCCATCAGGTACTTCAGTATTCTCCAAAAACTCACCCCAAGCCCCACTGACTGCCTCAAGCATAACTGACTCAGAAACCTCGGTCTCCTCTGTTAAAACCATTGACATGTTTTTCTCGTTCCCTTCAATCGATTCAGCTGCTGTATATTCCGAGATAACCCCCACACTCTCAGACCCATCTTCAGATCCCAATAAACCACCTTCAGATACCGCCACCTCATCATCGGTCTCGATAGCGTCCCTCTACGATGAAACCCATTGAACCAGTTTTTGGGTAATCGCATCATCAGTCCGGCCCATATCGGCTATTGGAGATCGCAAATCCGCCGGAAGACGAAGCCGGCGTCCATCCCTGAGATCGATGAACCAATCCCGAGACGAACCCCACGAACGATCCACCTCACCAACCTCGGCGATGACCTCCGCAATGGGCTGAGAGGAGGTCGGTTGTGCCGGAATCGACGATAGTTGCGAGTCGGAGTCCCAGCTATGAAGCGAGAGTCGATCGTCATCGTGGTTTGCTGTGGTTTGTCCCGTAGCATCTTCGGCAAGCTTCTGGAAAGAGTTTGACCCGTTGGACCCGTTTACCCGAGGTTTCCAAACCATTCTAGGCTTCGGGTTGGATTGGGTGGTGGGCCTAACAGTTTTAGTACTATCATTGGGCCTAGGAGTAGTTGCATGCGGCCCATTGGACAAGTTGGTCACGGGTTGCTTAGAACCGTGATTTTGTTGAGGATTTGGGCCCGTTGCCTCACAATTCACTACCCCAGCCCATTTAACTACCCATTCTCCCCGTGGCCCAGTCCCTAATAACACCTTTAAAGATATTTCCAGAAGATCTGTATTTGATCCGTTACATATTTGACTCACCGCCTCCTGATTTCCAGCAATACCAACCGAGATCTTTGGCAAATCCCCTTGAGTTACGGCGTCTTTGAATGTTTGTGATTCCTTCACCAAATTTGGAGCTTGGTTGCCCTGCGCCGTGTGGTGCCGTATTTCTGGCCGTCGTTGATCTACCTCACGTTTCCCATGAGCCTTCTCACCCATTATACCGTTAATCTTCTGACTCAATCCAGTCCACCCACAAGCTCCTCTCCCTTCCGGTATAATCACGTACCCTTTGCTCTTTGTATCCCCCAATGCTGTGATGGTTACAAATCTCCCTTTGCCATTTTTTTGTTTTTGGAGCACAAAAATCTTGTTACCCTCTCGAAAGGACCGAAATAAATTCTGATCATTGGACAACTTGGTCACCTCAAGTAAGGCATCCCGAAGCCATAAGGCTGCTACAAAACCCATAGTAACGATACTAAAATGGTTCCTACTACGTTCTATGATACTCAGCTCAATTGTATTCTTAACAATCTCAAAAGACTTTGATTCCACATTAAAAAATCTGTTTTCCCCCATGACTAACCGTGACGGTGAGAAAAATACCACCTCCTAGACTTAGGGGCCTCCTCCCACCGATACCGGTGATGGAAGGCCGGCTAGTTGGCTGGTGGCCCCCCTAAGAGAGGGGTGCTCTTTGTTTTTCTCCACCGTTGGTTGCACTCATAGAGGATGATGATATTAAATCACGGTTCTAAGCAACCCGTGAAACTGCATATTATCAATTCTATATGCATTTTGTTGAGGATTTTGTTGAGGATTTGGGCCCGTGATTTTGTTGAGGATTTGTGTGGTTAGTCAGTATATGCATTTTCCTCATTAACCTCATTTTGAAACTGTTTGCCGTATCTTGCATTATTTGAAAGGAGCTCCTGGACATGGACTGTTGTACAGGCCTTCGCTTCCCCGTTTGTTATCGGTTTCAATGATGTTGACTAGGCTAGTAGTCGCTCTAATATACAGTTAACTAATTTCGTTGCCGCTCTAGTGTTAAAGCTAAGAATAGAGTCATGACTCATACTACCTTCCAAATGTTATGGGTTTCCTTCTCTCCTTCAAGTTATTGGTATTGTTCAAAAAAATAATATCAAAATTCTTACAGGGAACCTAACAGATGTGCTCAGGCTCACTGTCTTCGTTGGAACTCTCCATATAGGTCAGTTATTTGTATGATATCCGTTATAGTACCTGACTCCATTCTATCATTGCAAATGACAAAAATTTATTTTTCAAACGTTCAGAATTCTAATTCTCAAGGTGTCAATTGTTCTAATTAACTTTTACCATTAGCACATTAACAAACACAATTACCCAATCTGATTTACCATTCCTATTCCAAATGTAGCTAATTAGAACATACCTAACAATAGAATATTATTCCAAAAATAGATGTTTAGTGTCATCCTTAGTACTGCATTTTCAATGCACACTCCATAATAGGTTATGTTATATTGTGAGGGAACCAAAAAAAAGTTGTTTAACCACTATTCACCAATGTTCACTCGAATTGATTAGCTAGGTGAATTACTATTTTAATTTCAACATCTATACAAAGTGGCCCACTCAATGTCCTTCCATTACAGCAACTCTATAAATAACCGGAATTTAGTCTTGCCAAGGGACTAGTGCTCATTCAATTGTGAATATTCGGATGGATTGATGATTTGTCGCGCTCTTCATAATGACTTTAGGACCATTCGACCGGGGCAAAAACTGGGTTCGTCTGCTACTTCCAATAGCTCAATCTACTCAGTTTGATCATTCGGGTGGTTTATGCAATTCTATAATCAATTTGAGATATCTATGCTTACTTTCAATTTTCTTTTTGTATAGTAGTACATATCACATATAGGTATATCATTTATGAATTTTACTTTAATCATGTTCTCCATACATATATACACCCATTGTCAAAAAAGAACAAAAATCAAATTGCATTAATTATTCAATAATGCTTAATATAGACTAAATATAATTAATGATGCTCTTACAAGATCAAGTATGTTTCTAAGTCAATTAAACTCTCATTAATTTCTTCCATCAAGACTTTTATATTCATATTAGCTCTTCTACTCATTCTTCTTTTATCCATTTTCTCTCTTACGCCCTTAATCCAAGTAATTCCAGAGAGACTCACTCACCTAATCTGACATAAGAAACATTGCGTCATTCTTCATTATAGGTTCTCATTAATTGGTACATACTCCATCACTTGTGTACGCTTAAAAAATTCACCAGCTGCATCATATAGAAAGAATACTGGAAGAAAGAATATATAAATATACCTCAAAAGAAAAATGAATGTACAAGACACTCCTTAACTACGATTTTACTCTTATCTATACACCAATTTGCCAAATGAACATTTCAAACAAATGATAGAGAAAGGAACGAAAACGCGGCAACTTTATTTACGCATCAATAAAAAACAAAAAAATAACTTAACGGTTATTGGGCGATTTAGGTTGAAAGACAGTCTTGGCTTTCGGGACCAGCATGGCTTAAGTCTTAAACATATTCCAAAAATATAAGAAAGTAAAAATCAACCCAATACAAGTAATAATTTTCATTGGAGTTAGAAAAAAAAAACAAAGTAAAAATCAGCCCAATACAAGCTAAATTTTCATTGGAGGCCCAAAAAAAAAAAAACTCAAAAAATCCGAATAAACCTTGTGCAGTAGAATCGTATAGAATCGGAAGCAAATCGGGATTCTAAAGATTCTAAGATTCAAATCGGGATTCTATTAAGATTCTACCACATTTAAAATTCAGTTAAGATTCGAATCGTTTTCATAATATTGAATCGTAAAATCGTAAGATTTTAAGATTCGAATCGAGATTTTAATAACCTTGGAGGTGAGCCAAAAGCTTGAATTTTATTCCTCCAAGTTCCTCCTTTTTCTCACTACATTTCCAATCAAGAGATCTTGCTCCTCCTAACCTTCCAATGATCAATTTGAGATAAATATTGTTCCATTTAGCCATTGCTATTGTTTTCCCGAGCTTCTTCTCTAGCAAAAATATTTCTTGTCCTTTTATCTTACCTGTCTTTAGAATAATAATTATCTCATGCATCTGACATATAATTCAAGCTTTTTTTTTTTTCTTTAGAAAATATACATGGGCCCTACAATTATATAGAGCCCATATGATTATGCATACCCAGATGCAATACCTTCTCCTTTGGGAGGCCATGCTCTGCTAGCTTCAATTAAATGGGTATTCAGGCCATTAAGGCCCAGCCCCATGAAACAGTAACCCATGGCAGAGCACAAGTCACACTCATGACTCATCTGTGGCTAAAAAAACACCTTTATTTTTTTTTCTTTTTTTCTTTTTTGAGTCACCAAACGCAGCCTAATAAAACAGAGCAAAGTGAGAGAGACACAGAAATATTGGAGGCGTAGTTGACCTGAACAGAAAAAAACACCCACCAATAACTATGCCGACTCTGACGAAGCTCTTTACAATGCAAGAAGCCTCCGAACACAACACCAAAGATGACTGTTGGGTCGTCATCGATGGCAAGGTACCACCTTTCCTCATATGTATATGTCTTTCACCTTCTGGGTGTTATGTCTTTGAAGCAACTAGATCATTTTCATGAACTATTTGGGTGTTTTTTTGTCTTTTCAAAATCTGTGCTTTGTGGGTTTATGCATAACGTTCTTCTGAGATCTGTTTTGCTGTGTACTTTTAGTCCTTGATTACAACTTGTTGAATGGTATAACTTTTTCTTGCCTTTGTCAAAATCTATGCTTTTCTTTTATTCAACGTATAAATGTCTGAAACTATATTTATATTACTCGCAAGGCATGTACATTAAAAACAATGTTAGCTTTACATGATAAGTACTATAAGGAGGGAGCAGGAAGCTTAATCCAGAGATGTAGAATCGTAGATTCTTGTGTTTTGTTTGTTCTGGATCAGGTGAATTGTGCTAAGGACGGTGGTTGTTCAATTGGCATGTTTGAATACTTGAAGGGACATTTCAATGTAGTTGTGTAATTTGCTTTTTGGGTGTTTCTCTTGTATACATCCTGTGTACTACAATTGTGCCACTTTTTGCACTTTTTAAAAGCAATTCATTGTCAAAAAGTGGAGCAGGAAGCTTAAACTTCTCATGTATTTTGATAGCATTACTATCCTTTTCCTGGGTATTAGCATTAGTATCTAGATTCTGGGGTGCAGATATTGCACCCTGTCATTTGAGTGACCAAAGGACCCTTTTGTACCTCTGATGCTGTATTCAGAAATATTGCACCCTGTCACTTCACACCCTGCGTTGAGTAATGAGTGAGGACTGAAATCCTTGTGAGCTTGGCTATTGTGTTGGCATTATATGCATACTTGTGCCGCAAGTGGTTTCTAGGATGAGCTGAGAGTCTCGGTGTTGTGGCTGTAGTAAACTTTTTATCCTCATCTGGATGAAGTCCTCCTTTCTTGAACTCCCTCCACACTCTATCTTTAGACGGAGAAGTTACTTTGTTTTCTTTGGAACTTCTGATATGTTTCCACTTGCAAAAAATTCTTTAAACCCCCTCAAAGAACATTATAAGCAGAAGTTCTCAAATTGGTAGAGGTGAATATGTGTGGTCCTTCAGAACCCCACATATTGGGACACACATCAATTCGGCCTCTCTCTCACATTGTGTTTGCTTTACTCCCTCCAACACCCTGGTTATGCCGTCATAATTTTAATGTCTAATCTAAGTTTTCCTCCTAGAATAAAGGACCCACAAATATAAACTCTACCCATATTGTAGATGAATACATCTTGGTCAACCTATGCATATTGTTTCTTTCACATTGACATTTGTCCCTGTGTCACGCATCCTAATATTATTTCATCTACACTGGAATAAACCATCAGGATTTATAAAATAGTAATATAGACAACTTCTT
>OU015763.1:38417184-38436975 GCA_907173295.1 Fagus sylvatica
TAGTATTTGGCGACAAATTTCTTTTCGTCGCCTAAAGTTCATTTGTCAACGAAACATGGTTCGTCGCCCAAAACACTATAGGCGACAAAACTTATTTTTGTCGCCAAATATTCTTTACGTCAACGAAACATGGTTCGTCGCCCAAAAAGCTATAGGCGACGAAACTTATTTTTGTCGCCAAATATTCTTTACACGAGGAAATTTATATCCTCGCCTATTGAATTTTAGGCGACAAAACATTTTGTCGCCTATTGTTTTTTGTTTTTTTTTCCAAGCTGTTAGGCGACGAAAATGTGGGTCGCCAAATGATATATATATTAAATTAGGTTTTTGCATTTTTAATATTTTATACCTACTCATTACAACCTGTCATTAACAAATCAATTCATTTTCAACAAAATATCCATAAACAAATCTTCCATACATTCCAAAAGTAAATAATATTTAAATTTAAAATTATCATAAATACAATCAGTACAACAATTAATAGAAATGAAAAAAATGTCATCTAACAATACCAAAAAAAAAAAAAAAGACTTCACACGAGAAAATATGTCTTCATTCCCCCAAGCTCATACAATCTGCACAAAATATTAAAAAAAAAAAATCAAAATATTAATAAATTCTAGGTTGTTTTGGTGAGAGAGAGTGTGTTAAAATCAATATAAAATGGCTTACCACTAGATGTATTTTTCTTCTTGATCCCTAAAAATCCAAAAAAAAAAAAAACTATAGAAAATTTATACATCTTAAATCATCCATAAAATTGCCAAATAAAAAAGAAACCAACAAAAGTATAATATATACTCACAGTGAAACAATGGCTTCACTCCTTGTCCATGTAGCGTCTATCTCACATATATAATCAAACATTAGAAACTCAACAATCATGTTTCCAAATACACAAAAAGCAATAAACACTCCCAATACCAACTAAACCACCTTATAACACCATGCATGCTACCACAAAACCAAATTTAGCAAATATCAATTCCAAGATAAGAATTACACAACAAGAGGGTATGTTCTTTTAATTTTACATGAGGAGACCAAAAACAAGTTCCATGAAATTAGCAAAGAAGTAAATTAGTTAGTCATCATTTAGTCGAAAAAATTAAATAACTCCAAACAAACTTCATAACAACGCTAATTGAAACCTCTAAATAAACAAACTCCAATTAAAATCCATCAATCCCAGCAACCCACATGCAAAACCCAACACAAATCACTTAGCTAAAAAAATTAAGCAAAACCCATGTTACAAAAACAAAAAATTCCCTCAAATCATTCACATAGATATAAGCATATGTATATATTTTGAGCAACCCACATAGAAATTCACACACAAAACCCCCAAAAAATAGGATTTGGAATTAGACCGGCATGAAAATACCAAGTCACTATATAAGAGTAGCATGTGTCCTAGAATTTTCAGCTCAAGTTAACATTTCTGTAATTTATTAAAATATTCACAAGTCTGTAAACTCAATTCTATCAAACAGCTCATTCCAAAAGAGTGTAACACACTTCTAAACATCATTTTCACTATCAAAACACATCAACATTTGATACTAATTTACAGAGACCCTTCATCATGTGTCTCAAACACAACATACAAATTTCAGTTCTAAATGAGCATCCTATAAGTTTCTAAAATTCATACAAGTCATCAATAACGAATTCGTCTGACAAATTCTAAACTTTTGTAAATAAATTCACTAAAAATCATATAGTCATCCGATGAGTATAAAACTTGTTCCAAATTAATCTAAAGGGTGTTATATTTCATTATACACATAATTGGTCTCAAAATTCCTCTTTTGTAATTTATGGAAAATTTTACAACACAAGGTGTACAAAACTGTCCAGTAGTCAGATTTGACCCGTTTTCTTGTAAATTCACAAATAAATATCAAACGATGGTATTTTCTTATGAAATTTAATAAAAATATACTAGACACATGATATAACAATCCACAACAAACCGTTTTAGCATATCTATTTTCAATAAAATCAGAATTTCAATTTAAATTTACTGTTCACGCAGCAGCAGAAAATTCAGCAACAAATTTGGTTCACTTTTAATAACTTAATAAACTAGATTAATATGCACCAACCATTCTCAAACTTTTCAGAATTACTCTAAATGAGCATACGGACATTTTTCGTGAAGGGTCCGTGACCCAATTCACAACCATTTAGAACTTGGTTCTCAATGGTCTCCGCAAGTCAATTTTCGGTTAAAAAACTAGATTTGCATCTACAATGCACCAAACATTCTCAAACTTTCTAGAATTACTCTAAATGAGCATACGAACATTTTTCGTGAAGGGTTTGTGACCCAATTCACAACCATTTAAAACTTGGTTCTAAATGGTCTTCACGAATCGATTTTCGGTTAAAAATTTGAGATTTGCATCTACAATGCACCAATTACTCTCAAAATTTCCAGATTTATTTTAAATAATAAGACAATTGTTTTTCAAGAAGGGTGCGTGACCTAATTCTCAATAAATCACAAGGTGCCACATGAATGTCAAAATTGCATCAAATGTGACCATCTAAGCATGTTTTGTTCCTAAATTGCACAAACCATCTTAAAAATGTTTAGACTCATTCTAAATGGCAAAATAAACATTTTCAATGAAGGGTCTATGACTAAATTCTTCACCATTTGAAATTTGATTTCAAAGGGACATTTCATCAAACACTTGGTAGACAACTTTACATATTACATTACACATGGGTTTTCTTCACAAACCCATTCTTCCTACATACATTTATAGAGTTTATACACACAATCTATACTCTAAACATATTTCAATAACATTCTCAAACAACAACAACACAAACCCATTACAAATTGGAGTATAAAAACACAAAACATGCAAAAATCAACTCCAAAACACACCCAATACCCATACATCCGAAAATTACATGAATAAATTTTATTAAATTCCAGATTTGAGTGTTTGATGCTACATACCTCACTTCTAGCACCATTAGAAAGCAGCAATTTAGAGAGATTCAGATATGAAACAACAGATCTGAAACCAAAATATGAGAGAGCTTTAGATATGAAACCAAAAAATGAGAAAAAATGAGATATATGTTCAGATCTGAAACTAGAAAGAGGAAGGAGGAGAGAGGCTTTCGGTGACCCAGTGGTCCTTCAACTTGAACGGTGACGGGGCCGAGATCGGCACTGGTGTGCTTTGCTCTTGCAGTGGTTGCTGGGGTGTTTGTCTGAATGAGTTTTAACTTATTTGGTTTTTTGGTTTTAAGAGGCAGCAATAGCATTGTTTAATGTAACTTTCCCTCTCTTTTTTTTACGCCACAGGAACTTTGCCTCTCTTTTTTTCATTAATTTATTATTATTATTAATACTGTACTATACATTTAGTTAACAAAAATAAATGAACCAGGCCTTGTGGCCTGGTGGTAACTTCTGGCGTCTCCCAAGGGAGACGTCCAAGGTTCAATCCCCATGGGAACTTTGCCTCTCTTTTTTTCATTAATTTATTATTAATAGAATACTATATATTTAGTTCACAAAACAGAATGAACCAGGCCTTGTAGCCTGGTGGTAACTTCTGGCATCTTCCATGACGTCCATGGTTCATTCCCCCATAATGTAGTTTTTGCTTGCTATTGTCCAAAAAAAAAAAAAAAAAAAAACGTTTGTACAAATTATAAAAAATACTATTATAAAAAGAATAATAATAATAATAATATCCTATTATAAAACTATTATAAAAAATAATAATAATAATAAAACTATTATAAAAAGAATACTATTTATTAAAAAAAAAAAAAAAAGTTAACAAAAAAAAAACGTTTGTACAAATTATAAAAAATACTATTATAAAAAGAATAATAATAATAATAATATCCTATTATAAAACTATTATAATAATAATAATAATAATAAAACTATTATAAAAAGAATACTATTTTGTAATTTTAATTTAATTGTTTATATTTTTTTAACATTCTTAATATCATAAGGTATGAAAA
This sequence comes from Fagus sylvatica, assembly GCA_907173295.1. Classification (NCBI taxonomy): domain Eukaryota; kingdom Viridiplantae; phylum Streptophyta; class Magnoliopsida; order Fagales; family Fagaceae; genus Fagus; species Fagus sylvatica. The sequence goes on from OU015763.1 coordinate 38,421,202, forward strand.
TTCACTTAAAATCGTTTATATGTTTTAGATATATTTAGGTTTAAATACCATTTTAGTCCTCAACCTTTGGCTTTTGTGTTAAATTGGTCCCTAACCTTTCGATTGTGTCAAATTAGTCCTCAACCTTTCAATCTCATGTCAAAATGATTTTTACCGTTAAGTGTTGGATAAAAAATGCTGACGTGGATAACGGTTTTTTTTTTTTTTTTTAAATATTAAAAATGTATGACGTAGCATGCCAACTCAAATTTTAATAAAAAAATATGCTAAAATAAAGTCAGCAAAAGATGATTTTCCAGGTTCAAGATGTTCATTTTTTTTTTTAATCTGAGTTGGCATGCCACGTCATAAATTTAAATATATATAAAAAATAAAAATAAAAACCATTAGCCACGTCAACATTTTCCATCTATCACTTAACAGTAAGGACCATTTTGACACAAGGTTGAAAGGTTGAGGACCAATTTGAGACAGTTGAAAGGTTTAGGACCAATTTAACATAAAAGCTAAAGGTTAAGAACCAAAATAGTATTTAAACCTACTTTTTTTCTTGATACATAGACCAATAGACCACACGTCCATACTTTTTTTTTTTTAATAATTGTCCATACTTGATTACTCGGACTTGGTTTTGTTTTGTGTGTTATTTTTTTCCTTTTCTTTTGCTTTACAGTTTACCCATGGTTGCTTGCTAAGGTAAGGGTCGACAATGACTTGAAATTTTCCAAACCATTGATAGTGTCCATAGCTTTGAAATCTATATATTTTTCTTTTAAGCACGTAGTATATCTACTAGTATTTCAGTACGTAATATCTCAACTAGTATTTAAGTCCGTAGTACGTAGTATGACATTACCTTTTTAAGTACGTAATATATTTACTAGTATTTAAGTACGTAGTACATAATACGTATATAGTATATCTAGTGTTTAAGTACAAGTATATCAACTAGTATTTAAGTACGTATGTAGTACGTAGTATGATATTACCTTTAAGTACGTAGTATATTGATCTAGTGTTTAAGTACAAGTATATCTACTATACTAGTATTTAAGTACGTAGTATATATATTTACTATAGTATTTAACTACGTAGTATGACATTACCTTTTTAAGTAGTATATTTACTAGTATTTAAGTACGTAGTACATAATACATATATAGTATATCTAGTGTTTAAGTACAAGTATATCAACTAGTATTTAAGTACGTACGTAGTATGATATTACCTTTAAGTACATAGTATATTGATCTAGTGTTTAAGTACAAGTATATCTACTATACTAGTATTTAAGTACGTAGTATATATATTTACTATAGTATTTAACTACGTAGTATGACATTACCTTTTTAAGTACGTAGTATATTTACTAGTATTTAAGTACATAGTATGACATTAATTACCTATTTAAGTACGTAGTATGACATTACCTTTTTAAGTACTTAGTATATTTATTAGCTAACGGTCATGACTGGATATATAACATTACATTTTTCTTAAGATAGACATTGGTTTCTTTAAAACTTTGGGCGCCTAACTAAAAAATTGGATATTTTAGGCGACGAAAAATAATTTTTTGTCGCCATATAGGATATATCCATTAAATTAGGCGACAAAATTCAATTTTCGTCGCCTAAAGCTTATTAACTCTATTACATTTGGCGACGAAAATTGAGTTTCTTCGCCGAATTGTAATTACAAATAACATATGGCGACGAAACTTGATTTTCGTCGTCTAAATCTTAAAAAAGGCATACATTAGGCGACGAAAATTGAGTTTCGTCGCCGAATTGTAATTACAAATAACATTGGGCGACGAAATTTGATTTTCGTCGCCTAAATCTTAAAAAAGGCATACATTAGACGACGAAAATTATTTTCGTCGCCTAAATGTTTAAAGAAAAAACCGGTTATTCATTACATTCGGCGACGAAAATCAAATTTCGTCGCCAAAAGTGTAAATTCAAGTGATATTAGGACGACGAAAATTGAGTTTCGTCGCCGAATTGTAAGTATAAATAACATATGGCGACGAAACTTAATTTTCGTCGCCTAAATCTTAAAAAAGGCATACATTATTTTCGTCGCCTAAATGTTTAATTCATTACATTCGGCGACGAAAATTAAATTTCGTCGCCAAAAGTGTGAATTCAAGTGATATTAGGTGACGAAAATTGAGTTTCGTCGCCAAATTGTAATTACAAATAACATATGGTGACGAAACTTGATTTTCGTCGCCTAAATCTTAAAAAAGGCATACATTTGGCGACAAAAATAATTTTTGTCGCCTAAATGTTTAAAGAAAAACCGGTTATTCATTACATTCGGCGACGAAAATCAAATTTTGTCGCCAAAAGTGTAAATTCAAGTGATATTAGGCGACGAAAATTGAGTTTCGTCGCCGAATTGTAATTACAAATAACATATGGTGACGAAATTTGATTTTTGTCGCCTAAATCTTAAAAAAGGCATACATTAGGCAACAAAAAAAGTTATTCGTCGCCTAATGTAATCTATGTTTTGGAATGTAGCGACGAAATATAAATTTTGTCGCCTAAGATTTATATTTGGCAACAATATAAAATATTTTGTCGCCTAAGATAGATATTGGGCGACAAAAAAACATTTGGTCGCTAGATTTCGTCACCAAATAATCACTTTGTTATAGTGAGAGACAAGTTGCTTCTAAATTCAATGTTCATATTAGTAGACATGTAGCATACAAAGCTAAGAGGGTTGCAAAACAGTTGATAGATGGATCTTGTAAGGAACAATATGCTCAGTTGGGTGATTATAGTGAGGAGTTGATTAGAAGCAACCCTGGTTCCAATAGTATAATCCATACTGAGAGACCTCAACCACACTTGCAACCAAGATTTGGGAGATTCTATGTTTGTTTAGATGCTTGTAAAAGAGGCTTCTTAGTTGGCTGCAGACCATTCATTGGTCTTGATGGGTGTCACTTGAAGGGTCAATATACAGGTCAATTATTGACAGCAATTGGGAAGGATGCAAATAATGGTGTTTATCCTATTGCATATGCTGTGGCTAAGGCAGAGTTGAAGGAATCATGGGAGTGGTTTTTGGAGATGCTATTTAAAGACATTGGAGATCTGAGCTATGAAAGCTGGACCTTTATGTCTGACCAACAAAAGGTGATTCGTTGTTTGATTATTTTCCTTAACAAAAAGCCCCTTACTTTAATGTATTTAACTAATTCTGTTTTATTTCTTTGTCTCAGGGTCTAGTACCTACATTTGAGAAGCTAATGCCTGTAGACCATCGGTTTTGTGTGCGGCATTTGTATAATAACTTTAGTAAGGAATTCAAGGGTAAACTACTAAAGGATCAAATGTGGGCAGCTGCAAGGGCAACTAACATGGCTGAGTTTGAGATTGAAATGGAGAAGATAAAGGACATAAATGTCAAAGCATGGAAATGGTTGGATGGTCATCCCAAAGAACATTGGTCTAGGGCATCATTTAGTGCATACTCTAAGTGTGATGCACTAACCAACAATGGGTGTGAATCTTTCAATGCTCAAATTCTGGAGTTTAGGGATAAACCGATAATCACTATGATGAAAGAGATTAGATTGCTTCTGATGGATCGTTATGTTAAGATGAAAAGCATGATTGGTAGGTATAAAGGTCGTATATGTCCTAGAATTCATAAGAAGTTGGAAATTGAAAAAAGCAACAATAGAACTTGGACACCACGTTGGAGTGGGGATGATGACTTGTCAGTGTATGAAGTATCAATGTATCCACGTAAGTATATTGTTGATATAAGTAAAAATACATGCACGTGTGGATCATGGGCTCTATCTGGGATTCCTTGTGTGCATGCATGTTCTGGATTAGGATCTGCTGGTAAAAATATTGAAGACTTTGTGCATTCTTGTTATAATATGACATCCTTCACTCTAGCTTATGAACCATGTGTGTTACCTATTAATGGTCCTGATTTATGGCCACAGAGTAATAGGGATACAATACTTCCTCCCCTATATAGAAAACAACCAGGTAGACCTAAAAAGAGAAGGAGGAGGGAACATGATGAGCCAAGAAATACCTATAGAGTGCTGAGGATACATGCACCTGGGAAATGCAGAAAATGTGGGCAAGTAGGCCATAACAAAAGGAGTTGTAAGAATGATCCTACCAATGAGACAGCACCACCATCTCAAACAGCAGCAGGACCATCTTTGAGGAGAAAAATAATGGTAACTAGTTTTTATTATAAGCTTTTAATTTCCTTTAGATTTAGTTTATGTACTTGAGTTTTTAGTTATTAGATGTATAGCATTGTGTTAGTATATTCAAGGTTGTATTTGTAATTTATGTTTGGGTGGTTATTATCCACACTTTCAGTTTAGAAGAAGACAGCCATCACATACCATTGAGATAGCAACTCCAAGTGACGATATAGTACAAACTCAGCCAGCACCCACCAGTCAGATAGAACCTCCGAGTGACATTGTAGTTCAAAGTTAGCCAGTACCTACCATTCAGACAGAATCTCCAAGTGACATTGTAGTTCAAAGTCAGCCAGCACCTACCATTCAGACATCAGCTCCAAGTCGAAATAAATCTATGGTAAACCTTCACTCTCATTTGGAGATACTATGTACCAATACATCCATTGGACATGGTTTTGAGTTGAATATTTAATGGTACTTAGACAAATGGTGTATTATAAAGGTGCACTCTTGAATATTTTTTTGTTTTTTTTTGGTCATTGCTTATAAAGATGAACTCTTTTTGTTGGCAGGTTAGACCCACAGAAGCCTTACGAAGATGCCCTATATTTAAGGCATCAAATCGTGTGTCAGTGGAGACGATGGCTACTGCAAGTGAGGCATCTAAAAGGATCACGAGATTGTTTATGGATAAGAAGAATTGAAGATTAGTCGTACTTAGTATGATGTTTTGTAATTTGCATTTGGGACTTACCAAAGATGCTATATTGGTTATTAGTTGTACTTAGTATGATCTTTTTGTTAGTAATTCAAAGAGTGAAACAAATGCTATATTTCTTTTGTTCTCTTCTCCTACTTACAATTTTTCTCTAAAATATCATAGTTCATATGTTTTAAGTATAAGCAAATTTCAACTGTTATTGAAGAGCAGTAAATGAAAATTGTATTTGAATTAGCCACTCCTCATGTAATTCTCTTGTATTTTTGTTTTTGTTTTTATGATAAACATCAACTTTACATACAGGATGTTGACAAGCTATCGTCTGTATTTGAATTAGCTACTCCTCAAGTTATATATTTCTTTTGTTCTTTTCTCCTACTTACAATTTTTCTTTAAAATATCATAGTTCATATGTTTTGAGTATAAGCAAATTTTTCAGCTCAAAAAGAGTATAAGCAAATTTCAAATTTGGAGATAATACATGTGGCATGTTAATGCCGAAAAGGACAATTTAAGTAGTCCAATTTTAAAGTTTTCTGCTACTAATTGAATATAGAGACATGAATCAATTGAAGTAGGCAAATATTGCATTTATAATCCCTTTCTGTTCAAGTGTTTGATGTCATACATTCCTTCCATAAACAGCTAAAAAACATGATAATTCATAGTATTGATAATTCTACATTCCAAGCCAGAATTGAGAGTAGCAAACATTTCTGTAAGTTTTTTTTTTTTATGAAAACCCACACATAGTACACATGGGGCCCTAAAAGGCTCTAATATACAAATGGGATACCCCATTAACCACAATCACTTGGAGCAGGAAATAGACAGCAGATGTCTCAAACTGCCTAATTGTGATTTGTGACCATTACTTAAAGCTACAGGATTAACCCCCAATCTACAGCACCAAATCCTATTAACAGAGCCTTGAACTTTGCTTAAGCTCTCCATTCTGCCCTTGACATCTTTCCTTATATCTCTGACAATTTGTTCTTCAGCCCACCAAGCTAGCTTGCAGATAGCCATTCTAAATCTATTTCCTTTGAAATTCTTGGTAGCCCATTCAACTAGATTCAACCAGCAACATTCAGTATCTGAGATCAAGCAAAGATTCATATTCATCAGATTCTTTGGTGAAAGAGCAAAGGAAAAAAAGATGGTCTCTGGTTTATATGCAAACATTCCATTTATCCACAAACACTCTCTTTGCAGATCAATTACCGTATCTGATTTTCTTAAAAATCATACAAATTCATTTCCTCCACAGAAAATAAAAAATAAAATCCAGAGGAAAGAATGCGCAGGATAATTATCAGAAGACAAGGACCATTCATGGAAGAGATTTTTAGAGAGAGAGAGAGAGAGGAAAGAGAGGAAGCAGAGGCAAGAGGCTGAGAAGGGAGATAACGTTAGAATCTAATTTTAGGGTTAATTTGATTTGGGTGAGGTGGGTTAATTTTAATTTGGGTGGGTTTTTTATTTTTATTTGGATTGGGTTAATTTTTTTTGGGTTGAGTTATTTTTAAATGGGTATGCCATGTCATATCCTAGTTATCATTAAAAAAAAATTACATGTCAATTAAAAATTGTCCACGTCATAATTCCGTTAGCCACGTATACATCAAGTTAACGGAGACTAACGGAAGGACCAATGGTGCATCGTTTTGAAACGTTAGGGACTATTTTTGCCCATTTTAAACGTTAGGGACCAAAGGCGCAACTTAGGTAAACGTTAGGGACCAATAGTGTAGTTTACCCAACAAAATATCAACAAATGAAAAGACATATAATAATTGTTTTTTTAATACATTGTAATGCAATTATTTAATAAAATGAATATGGATGTTTATTTTTTAATTATTAAAATTATCAATGTGATTAATTTCGTATAAAATGATGCACCAAATAAAAGTTATCTTTACATTCTCATTATATGTACAATATATATTTTTTATGGATATGTACAATAATAGTCTAACAAAAAATGCTAATTACCATTGCTATTTCTAAGTAAAAAAAAAAAACATGTGAGGACAAATAAACAGAAGTACACTCAAATGCTCCCAACTGTCACATTTAGTAAGCCAAAAAAAAAAAAAAAAAAATCAATAAGAAAATTCAAACTACAACAATTGACTAGGATTGAAGCAAAAAATAAAAAAGGAAGAAAGAAGCAAGGTCACTTGTGCAAGCTATGTTAGCCACATCCACCGTCTAATTGAACTGTAACAGTTAAATCGTCAAATTTCATTACTCAATAAAAAAAAAAAAATGAAAGTACATTAATGTTGTGCTTGAGTAAAGATTTTACTATTTATGTAGAAATTGATAAATAAAACGATTTAAAATCCATGCTTATATTTGTTTATATTTTTTTGCCTATTTTAATTTCATGCACTTCCATTTTGATTTTTAATATCTTTCTATAAAATTATTAGTAATTGAATGGACTCCACAGAGCTATTACAATGTACTAAACATGCTCTTAATGTTTATGTAAAGGAGTTAGAATGATTTAACTATAATTTGTTACCATTTAAAAGTTGAGTATTTAATTTTCTATTGTTAAAAGTGTAGGATTCATTTGGTACCATCCCAAAAAGGAAAACAAACAGCTGTACATGTTCCGTTTTGAAAATTTCAAAGCTCAAAATATATTCCCCATTTTCATGGTTCCAAAACCTGGTATCAAGTTCACCATCATTTTTTCAACCAAAAAGGAAAAAGAAAGAAATTTATTACTTCGCTTAGAAAACCCTATATTCTTCTGAATCATATTCCAGAAACAAGTAAACAAGCTAATAATGTCGTCGAATATAAATCCCTACGAGCATTGCAAAATTGTTTGCAACCCAGATGGCAATATCACTCGACATTTGTGGTTTCCAACGATCAAAGCAAACCACGTGGCCTGTCCCGGGGACCCTGTGCTGTCCAAGGATTTCACTCTCAATGCCAAAAAGAAAACCCGCATTCGAGTCTACATGCCGACGACCAAACTGACTTCAAATGATGGTGACACAAGGATTCCCATCATATTTTTCTACCCCAGTACCGGATGGATCCAATTCAATTGGGACTCTATCTTCACCAATTTACACTGCTCGAAGCTCGCACTCAAAGTTCCTGCCATCGTTGTCGACGTTGAATATCGCCTAGCGCCAGAAAATAAGATCCCGGCACAATACGAAGACGCCATGGACGCGATTCTTTGGGTGAGAGAACATGCATTGGATCCAAACGGTGAGCAATGGATTAGAGATTACGGAGATATTTCGAGTTGTTATCAATATGGAAGTGGTAGTGGTGGGAACATAGCATTTTTCGTTGCGTTAAAAGCAACGGAAATGGAGTTGCAACCCTTGAGGATCGCTGGGAATATAATGAATCAACCCATTTTTGGTGGCATGCAAAGGACGAACTCAGAGCTGATGAACCCGATAGACCAGGTCCTGCCCTTGTGTGTACTAGATTTGATTTTGGAGCTGTCGTTGCCAGAAGGTGAAGATCGTGACCATTGGTATTCTAATCCGATGGTGGAGGGCCCGCACACGAGCGCCATCAGCAAGATAGGAAGCTGCCTTGTGATTGGATTCTGTGGGGACCCATTGATTGATCGATAGCAGGACTTTGCGCAAATGTTAGTAAGGCATGGCGTTCAGATCGACGGGCGATTCGACATTGTGGGGTTCCATGGGATCGAGATTGTAAACCCGGAAATGGATGCTTTTTTTGGTATTATTAAAGACTTCATCTTGAGAAACCAACCTTGAGTTCGATTAATGCATGTTTACTATTGTAATTTTTTTTTTATTGGAGGTAAATGATTTTAAATATGTTTTTTATTTGATTTTGGAATTTAGAGAGAAGAGAGAGAGAGAGAGAGAGAGAGAGAGAGAGAGAGAGAGAGAGAGAGAGAGAGAGAGAGAGGGTTTTTTTTTTTTTTTTTTGTTTTTTTTTTTTGAAAAAAAAACACCATGTGTTCACCTTTACGGCTTTACCCTCAAACATTGAATTCAAATCTTAATATACCCATCACTTTAGACTTTAATTTTATACTACACCACTCAATCCACCAACTCCACTTGTTGATATATATTAAAATTATTATCCAAATCTAGATTGCAAAATACACCATAACCCACCCAAATGCCTTTGATGATAAAAACAACACAAACACCACAAAAACACATGTAAACAACAATGGCCAGAATCTCGCTCGAGATTTGCGAGCAGTTTTGGTGGGTGGCAGAGTCAGAGACGTTGAAGTGAACCCAGCCGCCGTAGTGGAAGTATATTACGATGGGAAGCCGCCGAGAGATGGTGGAAGGCAATTTGGTTGGCCTGTAGATACGGACCCATGTTTTCGTTTCGACGTTGAGAGTGACATCCTTGGAGACCACAGGGTTCCACGGAGTGGCATTAGGATTTGCATCGGTCGTGGGGAATTCAAAGGTGATTTTTTCTTTTCTTTTCTAGTGACCGTGCCATCCGGGTTAAGGACAAGGTTCGTGTGTGCGTAAGGGTCTAGATTGTTTGAAAATTTTAAGGCCAAGAGGACATTATTGTTCTTGTTTTGGGTAATTAATTTTGATAATACGTACTTTGGAGTAGGAAGCCCCAATTCTATTGGAGATCCTAATTCCTATTTTTAAAGAAAGAATCTTTTCAATAATTGTTGATTTTCATTTAAACTTTATTAATAATGACCTTAACTAGAAAACCTAAGAAGAATCTATTGGATAATGTATGCGATTGGAAAAAACCCTCTAGCGGACACCTAAATTGGAACCAATGGAGAAGCAAATTTGGGTTGAGAAAGTCTAGGACCATTCAATGTGAACAACTTTTGTAACAATCTATGTGGTATGTGTTGGAAAACAAAGATAGATAGCCAAAAAAAAAAAAAATCAATAAGAAAATTCAAACTCCAGCAGCAAAAAATAAAAAAGGAAGAAAGAAGCAAATTCCTATGTTAATAGAATAAGTGTTAACTACTAACTATTTATGTAGAAAGCAATTTAAAATTCTTATATTTGTTTATATATTTTTGCCTATTTTAATTTAACATTTTGATTTTTAAACTCTATTAGTAATTGTGACTCCACGGTATTCGCTTAATGTTTATGTGTGGTCTAGTTACCATTTAAAATTGTTTAATTTTCTTTGTTAAAAGTGTAAATGTACCATCCCAAACTATAAACTTTTAAACTAAGGCCAAGAGGATTTACTAGATTATTTTTAAGGAAAACAAACAGTTGTACATGTTCCGTTGCCCACATGCCGTTTGAAAATTTCAAAGCTCAAAATATATACCCTATTTTCATGGTTTCAAAACCTGGTATCAAGTTCACCATCATTTTTTCAACCAAAAAGGAAAAAGAAAGAAATTTATTACTCCGCTTAGAAAACCCTATATTCTTCTAAATCATATTCCAGAAACAAGTAAACAAGCTAATAATGTCGTCGAATATAAATCCCTACGAGCATTGCAAAATTGTTTGCAACCCAGATGGCAGTATCACTCGACATTTGAGGATTCCAACGATCAAAGCAAACCACGTGGCCTGTCCCGAAGACCCTGTGCTGTCCAAGGATTTCACTCTCAATGCCAAAAAGAAAACCCGCATTCGAGTCTACATGCCGACGACCAAACTGACTTCAAATGATGGTGACACAAGGATTCCCATCATATTTTTCTACCACAGTAACGGATGGATCCAATTGAATTGGGACTCTATCTTCACCAATTTACACTGCTTGAAGCTCGCACTCGAAGTTCCTGCCATCGTTGTCAACGTTGAATATCGCCTAGCCCCAGAAAATAGGATCCCGGCACAATACGAAGACGCCATGGACGCGATTCTTTGGGTGAGAGAACATGCATTGGATCCAAACGGTGAGCAATGGATTAGAGATTACGGAGATATTTCGAGTTGTTATCAATATGGATGTAGTAGTGGTGGGAACATAGCATTTTTCGTTGCGTTAAAAGCAACGGAAATGGAGTTGCAACCCTTGAGGATCGTTGGGAATATAATGCATCAGCCCATGTTTGGTGGCATGCAAAGGACGAACTCAGAGCTGATGAACCCTATGGACGAGGTTGTGCCCTTGTGTGCACTAGATTTGGCTTGGGAGCTGTCGTTGCCAGAAGGTGAAGATCGTGACCATTGGTATTCTAATCCGATGGTGGAGGGCCCGCACACGAGCGCCATCAGCAAGATAGGAAGCTGCCTTGTGATTGGATTCTGTGGGGACCCAATGATTGATCGACAGCAGGACTTTGCGGAAATGTTAGTGAGGCATGGGGTTCAGATCGACGGGCGATTCGACATTGTGGGGTTCCATGGGATCGAGGTTATAAACCCGAAAATGGCTCTTTTTGGTATTATCAAAGACTTCATCTTGAGAAACCAACCTTGAGTTCGATTAATGCATGTTTACTATTGTAATTTTTTTTTATTGGAGGTAAATGATTTTATATGTTTTTTATTTGATTTTGGAATTTAGAGAGAGAGAGAGAGAGAGAGAGAGAGAGAGAGAGAGAGAGAGAGAGAGGTTGTTTAGGGTGTTTTTTTTTTTTGAAAAAAAAACACCATGTGTTCACCTTTACGGCTTTACCCTCAAACATTGAATTCAAATCTTAATATACCCATCACTTTAGACTTTAATTTTATACTACACCACTCAATCCACCAACTCCACTTGTTGATATATATTAAAATTATTATCCAAATCTAGATTGCAAAATACACGATAACCCACCCAAATGCCTTTGATGATAAAAACAACACAAACACCGCAAAAACACATGTAAACAACAACAAAGTTTTGAAATATCAATACTGTTTTAGTTACTTTATCTCATTTATATATCACTAATATCATATTTCACATTCTGACTTTCACACATTTAACATTTGATTTCAATATACATTTCTTTTTAGTAATAACAATCTAATTGAAAAATTATCACACACAATATACAGAGATGTTGAAGTTTGGTTGGTTAGTACTGGTTATTCACATGTAATTTAATATGCACTTCTCAGATGTAATTTTTTTATTTATTTTTATTTTGAGAAGATTCTCACAAGCTATTTAATATGTGAGATTGTGCAACTTGGGATTTGGATTATAAATGAAAGTTTGGTATTTATATAATAGGCAACTGTAGGAGGATATTTGTAAATCATGAAACTTCCTATAAGTTTCATTTCCACTTTAACTTCCTCTACTGTGAATTTTCTTATTTCTCACATTTCCTATTTAATTTTTCAACGTGGTACAAGTTGTTGTACTTGTGGAGTTGTAGGAGTGTATTCCTTCTAAACAAGGACATGGACAGTGTTTTGTTTATTTATTTAACAGACTACTGGTTGTCTTCTTAGAGTAGATGAGTTTTTTCTAGTTCATGTCAGGTAAGGCAAATAAAGTAACTATCTAATATACAGAAGAAAACTTTTAAGGAGTCACAATTGCTCCCCACGCCCCCCTTGGCTCTATTTTTTATTTTATTATTATTTTTTTTTTCATTTTAATTCTCAGCGTACCCTATTTGATTTGAGGATCTCTCAAAACCTTATTTGAGATCTGTGATTTTTTGTTAGTTTGGACTAATTTTTTGTTTGGATTGATTTTATGTTAAATGGCTAGATATTTGGTTGGGTTAACAGGGTTAAAGGGTGGGCTAATGATTAATATATATATATGGGTAAACTACACTATTGGTTCCTAACGTTTACGCAAGTTGCGCATTTGGTCCCTAACGTTTCAAAACGATGCACCATTGGTCTTTCCGTTAGTCTCCGTTAACTTGGTGTATACGTGACTAACGGAATTATGACGTAGACAATTTTTAATTGACATGTACTTTTTTTTTTTAATGACAACTAGGATATGACATGGCATACCCATTTAAAAACAACCCAACCCAAAAAAAATTAACCCAATCCAAATAAAAAAAACCCACCCAAATTAAAATTAACCCACCCCACCCAAATCAAATTAACCCTAAAATTAGATTCTAATTCTCTACCTCTCTGTAACGAATCACCGTATAGTGTTATCTCCCTTCTCAGCCTCTCTGCCTCTCACCTCTGCTTCCTCTCTCTCTCTCTAAAAATCTCTTCCATGAATGGTCCTTGTCTTTGAGAGATTTGCCAAAATCTCATTGCATATGAATTAGGCAAATGGGCATTAAAAAGGTAGGTCCTTTGGCTCAGTTTTGCCTTGGTCTTTCCCTTCCTCAACATTTATTTAGCATCCCCTTGCATATATGGATAGATCGCATGATTTACTGTATATGATGCAATCATAACTAGTGGAATGCCCAATGACTTGTAAAAGGGGCACAACGAAGCTTGCGAGATAAAATACTATAACCTTACATATGGGTAAATTGTGTAATATATGGCTATATGCTATATGTGATGCAATCATAATTGTGTAATATATGTCTTTTGATGAAACACTTTCTAATGAAACACCATTTAAAGAGTATTAAGGATATAGAGATTTGCCAAAATCTCATTCGATTAGATGAGCCAATGTGTTGGAAAAATAGACTGAGGCTTAGCAATATCATTATGGGAGGGCATTCAAAAATCTATTTTGAGGTTTTTCAAAGGATACTTTCTCCAAGCTTGGGAAAATAGATTTGATTATGCAAGATATTTGTAGAGCTAAGTAGAAATTTTGCTACTTGTTTTTCAAACAGTCAATAAGTTTGAAAATTCTATTGCATATAAATTAGGCAAATGGGCATTAAAAAAAGTAGGTCCTTTGGCTCAGTTTTGCCTTGGTCTTTCCCTTCCTCAACATTTATTCAGCATCTCCTTGCATATATGGATAGATTGCATGATTTACTGTATATGATGCAATCATAACTAGTGGAATGCCCAATGACTTGTAAAAGGGGCACAACGAAGCTTGCGAGATAAAATACTATAACCTTAAATATGGGTAAATTGTGTAATATAAGCTTGTGAGATAAAATACTATGTGATGCAGTCATAATTAATGGGACACCCCATGACCTTGTAAAAGGGGAATAAAGGAGCTTGCAAGATAAGGACTATTCATGGAAGAGATTTTTAGAGAGAGAGAGAGAGAGAGAGAGAGAGAGAGGAAGCAGAGACGAGAGGCAGAGAGGCTGAGAAGGGAGATAACACTGTACGGTGATTTGTTACAGAGAGGTAGAGAATTAGAATCTAATTTTAGGGTTAATTTGATTTGGGTGGGGTGGGTTAATTTTAATTTGGGTGGGTTTTTATATTTGGATTGGGTTAATTTTTTTTGGGTTGGGTTGTTTTTAAATAGGTATATCATGTCATATTCTAGTTGTCATTAAAAAAAAAAAGTACATGTCAATTAAAAATTGTCCACATCATAATTTCGTTAGTCACGTATACACCAAGTTAACGGAGACTAATGGAAGGACCAATGGTGCATCGTTTTGAAACGTTAGGAATCATTTCTGCCCATTTTAAACGTTAGAGACCAAACGCGTAACTTAGGTAAACGTTAAGGACCAATAATGTAGTTTATCCAATTATTAATTATTAAATAAAATAAGTGGGGGCACCTCTTAGGCTGCCACCAATTTTTCCAAATATCAGTATATATTTCATTTTCTTTTATCACCTACTGAAAGGAGCGATCCATGGTAAATAATTCTTTTAGAAAAAAACTTACAATGGATTAAAGACAAAGCCAAAAACTTTGGACACGTCATCACCCATCTGCCTCCCGTACACAACAAAAACATTGTGGGGACAGACAAAGAAAATGAAGCAATGTGGTTAAGGATATTGATGACATAGTTTAAGTAGGGACATTAGAGTAATTCTGGTTTATAAACAAGCGGTAGCCGACGGAATCTTCGCTTTACGAAAAATGGCTGTATAAGCAAACAATGTTGGGCCCACTCCCATGTGAAAGTCTTATGTGTCAATCACCAATAATTCATGACACAAAAAAAAAGCATCTTTTATTGTCATAATTATTTGTTACAAGCCATAGGTAGGGAATAACTTATAACCTATGGATGCGTAATGACTTAGACTTAAACTTGGACTTAGACTTAGACTTAGACGGAACCCTTTATGGATGAGCTGTAACCATTATCGAACCTTTTGCTCCAAAGCATAACCCCTCCATACTTAGGAGAACTCTTAATAGATGCAAGGACCTGAGATTTGAGCACGTCGGCTGGGATAAATCCACTGCTAGCAGCAGCAGGAGCCGCTGGTAGCCCCAAGAACACTTGCTTAGCTTGAACCGTGGTCCATTTTCTCCATGAATTTAAAAGGTTGTTAGCATTGCTTCCGTACTGACAATTAGCTTGAGGGTTGTTGTAGAATTGAACCCAAACATAATCAAACAGGCCGGTTTGGATAGCAGAATCTAGGTGAGCATCTGGGAATGGACATTGTGGAGCTGCAGCTAAGTACACCCTTTTTTGTTGGCTGAATCCATTGAGTGCCCTAGCAAGATCATTATAGTATTGGACCTGAACCTTGCTCAATGTCAAAATCAATGCCATCCAAAGCCGCGTCACCTAGTGGACGTGAATTGGATCGACCACCTAGATAGTTATTCCAAAGGTAATTTGCAACTTGTTTTGCATCATCTGTTGAAGAAAGAGAGTAGCTTCCAATACCGCCTCCAAGAGAAAGGAGGACTTTGATGCCTCGCTGTTGGCAAGCTCTGATGGCAGTGCTTAGACCAGTGCAAGTATTGGCACCTGGGTTGCAATGACCGGCTAGGTTTAGCACGGGGGTTCGGCCATTACCGAATGTGGTTAAGAAAGCTATGTTGACATATTGGTAGTTCCCCGTGGCAC
>OU015763.1:38437075-38451797 GCA_907173295.1 Fagus sylvatica
AAAAAAAAAAAATACTTATTTCGAGGGTTGTGACCCTCGATACAAGTAATATTTGTGAAGTATCCAACACTCTTTATCGAGGGTTATAACCCTTTTTATCGAGGGTTATGACCGTCGATAAAGATAAAATACTTTCTTCGACCTTTGTGTAGGCCGTCGAAACATCTTTTTCGACGGTGTTTCTATCGACGCCTTTCGACGGTCATCTTGACTGTCGAAATAACCTTTTTCGAAGGTTTTTAATACTTATTTCGAGGGTTTTGACCCTCGTAAAAAGTCGTTTTTTTTGTAGTTAATCCGTCCACTAGAACTGTTTTTTTCCCTCTCCTCAATTAGAAGGATGTGAACAATGTGTTACTTGCAAGACACGGCTGTCATACTTTTCTACCCTTAATTATAATTATGTGGACTTACATGACCCGAGCACACCTATAAATTTGCAACCACCACTCCACCATTTTTTTATCCAAAGAAGAACCTAAAACAATCCAAACATGGCCTCCCACACACAAACATCTTTCCTCCTATTGTCCCTCTTAATCATCTCTTTATGCAAATCCTCACAAGCTGGTGGGATTGCCATTTATTGGGGCCAAGACTCCAATGAAGGCACCTTGGCTGCCACTTGTGCCACGGGGAACTACCAATATGTCAACATAGCTTTCTTAACCACATTCGGTAATGGCCGAACCCCTGTGCTAAACCTAGCCGGTCACTGTAACCCCGGTGCCAATACTTGCACTGGTCTAAGCACTGACATCAGAGCTTGCCAACAGCGAGGCATCAAAGTCCTCCTTTCTCTTGGAGGCAGTGTTGGAAGCTACTCTCTTTCTTCAGCTGATGATGCAAAGCAAGTTGCAAATTACCTTTGGAATAACTATCTAGGTGGTCGATCCAATTCACGTCCACTAGGTGACGCGGCTTTGGATGGCATTGATTTTGACATTGAGCAAGGTTCAGGCCAATACTATAATGATCTTGCTAGGGCACTTAATGGATTCAGCCAACAAAAAAGGGTGTATTTAGCTGCAGCTCCACAATGTCCATTCCCAGATGCTCACCTAGATACTGCTATCCAAACCGGCCTGTTTGATTATGTTTGGGTTCAATTCTATAATAACCCTCAATGTCAGTATACAGGGAATGCTAACAACCTTTTAAATTCGTGGAAAAAATGGACCACGGTTCAAGCTAAGCAAGTGTTCTTGGGGCTACCCGCGGCTCCGGCTGCTGCTCCAAGTGGTGGATTTATCCCGGCTGATGTACTCAAATCTCAGGTCCTTCCAGTTATTAAGAGTTCTCCTAAGTATGGAGGGGTTATGCTTTGGAACAAAAAGTATGATAATGGGTATAGTTCATCCATAAAGAGCGCTGTCTAAGTCTTTGACTAAACCACGTTCACAATGCCCTTCTGAATAAGTTACGCATGCATGCATCAATAGGTTATAACTTATAAGTTATCCCCTATGAATTAATGTAACAAATATTTATGACAATAAAAGATGCATGTGCTTAATTTTGTAAGATACAAAATATAATGTGCAATTTACATCTTAAGTGTTATAATAATATCAATGTGCTTCTTCCATCAATATACGTTAGAATCTTGCGGTTCATCTCCTTAGTTTTTTTTTTTTTTTTCTAAAAAAAAAAAAAAGTTATTGATTGCTGAGAGCCTGAGATGTCTTAATTTAATTTAAATCGGATCCCAATCTTCATAGTTATTATATATAAAGAAATGAAAATGATGGATTCACACCAACATTAATAGAACTAGGCCATAACTTCTAACGGTCTAAGTCAATATCATCATGAACAACCAAACGATATGCGACTTAACTAACAAGAAAATTTCTTCATTACATTTGTAATTCTCTTTGTTATTTATTTTTCCCACATCAAATCAAAGTCAAGCAATAAAGCTAATGACGAACCAGTAGGCAGTTAAATATAGCTCGGGAAGGAAGTCAAATAATTAATAATTATGCCTATAGCATGCAGGAGCTAAGCCACTTCTCTAGAGTCTAGAACACTTGACTAGGACAATGTTTATTACTTTCTAGTTGAGTAATGCTATTATTAGTTTATTACTGGTTAATATCATATTTTAACCAAAATTCTAACAATTTCAACATGGGGATTTCTACATAACCAGCATATAATACCCCAGATCTCCTTTAAGCCTAAAAGTCTAGTCTAGGGAAGGCTTATCCAAGAATTGTAAATTTCTCAAACCTCTTTATCACTAGTCAATAAAAATATTAAAATTATTGATATTGAAGTGTTATACAAATTTGATACGATAAACGTTTGATGCATGTTTTTTTTACCTTTAATTACAAAAATATGTATCTATAGAATATTTTTGTTTAATATAATAAATGGGAGTTTTTTTATAAAAAATAAAAATAAAAATAAGAAGAAGAAAGAAAAAGAAAAAAAGATTTGCATACATATATCATACAGTATAATACATTTCTTTTACCAAGTATGAGAAAGAATAACCATTTAAATTATAAAAGACTATTAAGATAAAGTGTTTTTATATCCTTCACCTTTTGTGTATCTGGCTTTCTGCAACTTTAATTTGAGGGATGCAATTTGACAAACCTCGCTGCATATAATCAAATGACATTTTTATTTGTTTAATATATACGCAATTAATAAAGCTTCTCAATTCAGTCAAAAAAAAAAAGAAGATTAGCCTCTGGCAGAAGGTTGGCCACCTTTGGGGGCTAATATTTGGAATTTATGCTGCTTTAAAGAACATATGCCATTGAAGCTTTACAAACGTCCAATTACATGTAAGATGACTAGGAAATGTCCATTTCTAAAAAAAAAATAAAAATAGTTCAATAATTTATGCATGATATAAACAGCTATAAATTAACGAGCCGAGTATTAAAGCTTATGATTAGATCATTTAATTTTATTTTGAATACGAGCCAAACTCTAGCTAATAACTAAGCTAGATTACATGTTATTAAAGCTTTGTTCATTTTCTTGTCACAAACTATTTAATTAACTCATTTTTTCTTATATATAGTAAACAGTACAACAACTACATTTTTTTTTTATTCAAAAATGTAAATTATATTATTTGAGCTAATTGATTAGAATAATTTTCGTTATAAACTATAAATATTAGATTTACCAACTTTGCATTGTTGAAACTTATATATAATTTTTACTACAAAATAGACTATTTATAATATCAATTAATTATAAAGAATAATTTGATATCTTATGAACTTTTTATATATATATATATATATATCATAGTTAAATCAAACTCTATATATAATCATGAGTTTGTTAACAAACACATTTTTACTTGAATTTGAGTCATTTAATAGTTAAACATAAATGAGCTTGAGCTTGACTTAGTTGTTAAATACACGATACATAAAATAATTTCTAGTTGAAGCCAAATCCAATTTTTTTAATGAACAATTCCATTTATTTGCAATCCCAATTATGCACCAGATTAGGCTTAACCTAAGGCCGTTATTCAACAATCTTGTTGGTGTGGCTATCTATAAAGGATTAGGCTTCACCCATCTATCAATAGTTTTTCTAAAGGCAATATTACCCAGAAATTACTATTATGTAAAATATTTTCAAATAGTTTGTTGGTCAAAATAAGTTTTAAACAGAGAACCATAAAATAGATAAATTGAGAGATTTTCAGATGAAAATGATCCTATTTAAACAGCTCCAAATACACACTTGAGGGTAACGTGACATGAATAAGTTCAAGAAACATGTCTAAGGGATCATTAGAATGTCTGACCTTTTTTTTTTTGGTTGTTGTTGTTGTTGTAAAATGAATAGCTACGAAGCGTTACATGGAAGACACAGCACGGCATAATTTTTTTTTGTTGACTTTGAAGTGAACGTGACAACACTATCTTCAATGCCACCTTTATTATATATACAAATATATATATATATATATATATTATATATATATATATATATATATATATATAGATATATATATTTTTCTACTGTAATTCTTAATATATTCTTTATATGAAGGGGTCAAATCTATTCGTAGAAGAATGAGTCAATTAGGATAGATGGATAATATCACCTTTATTTTTAGACGTTAATTCAATAATATTAATTAACTCTTTTCATAAACAAAAAAGAGTAAAAAATACAAACATGAATGACATCCGCTGAAAAAAGTTAATGACTGTTCTTTTCATCCATCCTACTATCGTCCCTTTTGAGCTATCAAATAGACTCATTGGCTTATTTATTTATTTGTTAAAATTGGATAAAAGTATAAGCTCTTTCCTCACACATAATAGTGTGTCTCACAATAAATTATGGTAAGATCAATCATTTATGTGAGATGAAGGAATATCATACCACATTGTACTTCAGGACTACCTAATAATTCCTCTCTCCCCACCCAACTCCATCGAAATTGTTATTTTCTTTTTTGGTGGATTTCTTTTATGTATAAATTTTTGGTGATATCTTCTTTTAATTTATGTAATTGTACCTATAATTTATCTATAACTTAACCGAAGAAATTTGAGTTCTAATTGACCTTATAATACTGTGTCACATAAACTTTTGAGATCTCACGGTTTTACATATCACTATTCTAATATATATATTTTAATTGTATTTAAATTCTATCCTATATTAAACCCTCTATTATATATAAGGTTTAAATATCATTTTGGTTCTTAACCATTGGCTTTTGTGTCAAATTGATCCCTAACTTTTTAATTGTGTCAAATTGGTCCTCAAAACCTTTCGTCGCACAAAATTCTCAATTTCGTCGCTTAATGTACCAGGCGACGAAATAATACGTTAGGCGACAAAAATCTTTTTGTCGACTAATGTTGGTCGCGGAATAGTCCTGGCGACGAAATATTTTTGTTACTTTTGTCGCCTAATACTTTCAACATTTAGCGACGAATTTTTTGTCGCCTATTAATTTCGTCGCCTAAATAGTATTTGGCGACGAATTTATTTTTGTCGCCTAAAGAACATTTGTTGACGAAATATGGTTCGTCGCCCAAAAAACTAAAGGCGACGAAACTTATTTTTGTCGCCAAATAATCATTACGCGAGGAAATTTATATCCTCGCCTATTGAATTTCAGGCGACGAAACATTTCGTCGCCAATTGTTTTTTGTTTTTTTTTTTCAACCTGTTAGGCGACGAAAATGTGCGTCGCCAATATATATATATATAATCAGGTTTTTGTATTTTTAATATTTATACCTACTCATTACAACCTGTCATTAAGAAATCAATTCATTTTCAACAACATATCCATAAACAAATCATCCATATATTCCAAAAGTAAATAATATATAAGTTAATAATTATTACAAAATACAATCAGTACTACAATTAATACAAATGTAAAAGATGTCATCTAACAATACAAAAAAAAAAAAAAAAACAGAAAAATATGTCTTCATTCCCCCGAAAGCTCATATAATCTGCACAAAATATTAAAAAAAAAAAAAAAAAAAAAAAAAACAACATTAAGATCGAAGAGTAATGAGAAACATATTTAAGCATACGTAAAACTAGTGACACCTTTTTTGTAAATTCATGTGTACTTTGGATCCGACGATCGTGTTTATGTAGGTCCACAGGCTGTTCTGTGGTCATTTTATATATCTTAAATCATCCATAAAACTGGCAAATGAAAAAGAAATCAACAAAATTATAACATATACTCACAGAGAAACACTGGCCCCACTCCTTGTCCAAGTAGTGTCTATCTTTGAAAAATTTAAGAAACAAAAACATGAAATATATACCCAAACAACAACATAAAAACTCATTGGCTATATACCCAATGATTGAAGAATGAATGTATCATATTATCAATCTGTAAGTTCTTATGTGTTACTTTGGTTTCGAATATCAAATTCATGTAGGTCCACAGGTCGTTCCATGATAGTTTTCTATTTTTTTCCATTTGATCACTCATTTCTATGTTTAAGTTTTATGAAACGTATATTTGCACATTTGCCCTTAGGGTTTGAATTGAAACTCATTCAATTCACATAGATATAAGTGCATGTGTCCTAAAAGTTTTAGCTCAAGTTTACTTTTCTATAATTTATTAAAATTCCCAAGAGTCAGTAAGCTCAATTATGTCAAACAGCCAATTCCAGAAGAGTGTAACACACTTATAAACTTCATTTTCACTATCAAAACACATCCACATTGGATAAAAATTTACAGAAACCTTTAATTATGTGTCTATAACAGACCATAAAAAATTTGGATCAAAATGAGCTTCATATAATTTTCTGAAATTCATACAACTCAGCAACATCGAATCTTCCATACAATTTCTAGAATTTTGAAAACAAATTGACTAAAAATCATATATTTATCAAATCACTGTAAATTTTTTTCCAAATTAACCTCAAGGGTGTTATCTTTCATTCTATGCAGAATTAGTCTCAAAATTCCCCATGTGGAATTTATGGTAAATTTTACAACACACGATGCACAAAACTGTCTTGTGGACAGATTTGACTAGTTCTCTTATAAATTCACAAATAAATATCAAACGATGATATTTTCTCATGAAATTTAATACACATATACTAGACTCATGATATAATAATTCCCAAAAAACCATTTTGTCATATCTATTTTCAATAAAAACAGAATTTCAATTGAAATTTACTGTTCATGCAGTAGTTGAAAAATCAGCAACAAATTTAGTTCTTCCTTTTGGTAACTTAATAAATCTTCATATACATGAAACCAATTTCACCAAACCTCAACCAAAATCAGCCTAAAAATGTTTTAGAGTCATTCTAAATGGAAAAATAAACATTTTTCATGAAGGATACATGACCAAATTCTTCACCATTTGGAATTTGCTTCCAAATGATCATTTAATCAAACACTTGGTGGGCAACTTTGCATATTACCTACACATGAGTTTTCTTCACAAAACCCATTTCTCCCTACATACATTTATAGAGTTTAAACACACAATATCTACTCTAAATGTGTTACAAATGCATTCTCAAACAACAACAGCACAAACCCATCACAAAGTGGAATACAAAAACCCAAAACATGTAATAATCAACTCCAAAAAACACAAAATACCCATAAATCCGAAAATTACATCAATAAATCTAAAACATTTTAAGATTGAGTGTTTAATAATACATACCTCACTTCTAGCACCATTAGAACAATGTTTTCGTATGTTTTGAAGCAAGGGTTGAATGTCAACTTGAATCTCTTATTCTTTACCATATTTGACTTTGAGGAAGAAGTTGAAACCATCAATGGTGGGCTGAAATTTCAAGAGAAAAACACAAGAAAATGAGTTATTGGTGAAGAAGAAGAAGGAATGTGGAAGAAATTTGAAGAAGACAAGTAAATTGGAGAAGAATGAAGGAAGAAGATAAAAACGTATTCTTCCCTCCTTCACTTTGAATTTTGGCCAGAACAAGGGGGGGAATGCTTCCCCCCTTTTCAAGCGTGTGTTATGTATTAAGTGGGTCTTGGCCCCACGTAAGACTTTGGTCAATCTCACTAACACTTAAAGCCAATTTTTGACTATTTCTGCTTTAAAAGCCCCAATTTTGGTCCAAATTAGTTTATGAAAAATCCTACTGCCCAAATATTTTTATTTCTAAGGTATTAGGACCAAAATTTTATTTTTCAAAATGGTTTTAAAAAAATATGGCCAAGCCCATTAAATTTATAGACCCGATTTTTTGAAAAAAAATTGGAATCACACTTTTTTTGCTAAAACTTTCTGACACAATTCTAATAAGAATTTTCACAACAACAAATCAAATTAGTTTTTGCATAGTAATGTAAAATTATACCCAAAATTTTATGAATTTTTTTGGGTTGTTTTCTACAGCATAATGTGGTCTAACTTTTAAATATGAAGAGGTTTTTTTTTTTTTTTTTTTTTTTTTAATGTGAGCAATGAAAGATGATTTTTTAACGGACTCTTTGATTTTATTTATTGAAAGAGAAATTGTTGTGACGTTTAGTACAAATTTAATTATAGATGATTCCAATAATTGGAGTGATTACGTTTAGATCAGAACTGCATTTTGAGGGAGGTAAGAGAGAGATAGAGAGACATATGGTGAAATTGGTGAGGGCAAGACCAGCTCCACCCTATAGGCAATTTAAAGCTTTTACAAATTAAAATACATGTTACTCTTGTTTTGCAAAAAAAAAAAAGCTTTTACAAATTAAAATTGTTAAAATCCTATCTAAGATTGACTATGTCACAATAAAAGATTAAGTGGATTAACCATAGTATCAATTGAAAAAGAGATGTTGGTTGAACTTGAATACAAAAACTTAATTAGTAATTCACATCTCAAAAAACAATAATAAAATTTTAACAGAAAAAATATTATATAGAAAATTAATGACATTTAATATATATTTAAATATTAGAAAATGTCTCATTTAAATTTTCGCCTTAGATCTCAAAACTTTCAAATACTATGGAACAAAATAAAAAACTGGCCAAACTTAGAGGGTGTAGAGTACATTTCAGTCTAAAATCAATGTTTCATAATTACTAGAAAACTTTGAGCTTTTTGAACTTTAATATAAATAGTAGAGAAGTAGAAAACAGTATTGCAATAGAAAATAGGGTTGCACGGGTGGGTTTTATAAGAAACAACCTATAAACGTATTGAAAAACCGTACCAACTTAGGTAGCAATTCACTGGAGTAAGGGCGGCAATGGCTTGGTGGGCTAGGCTTGGCTTAATTGGCCTTTAATTGATCAATGGGTCAAGCCGAGTCGATTTGAGCCAAAAGAATTTATCTTAGACCAAGTATGATATGATTAATATATAATATTTTGAAGTAAAATAAAATATATCTACTAGTAGTTAGGTGCGTAGTATATGAATCTTCACCTTCATATCAAAATGTCACCAAGTAGGCTAGGCTAGTGGGGTACCGGATCGGGCCATGGGTTTTTTGATGATACTTACATTGGGCTAACGGTTACGACCGGGCATATGACATTACCTTTTTGTCAAGATAAGCATTGGTTTCCTTAGCATATGACACGAACCGAGTACTTCAATGTTAGGAGTTCAAGCGCACATAGTGAGTAATTGTATGTATTTTCATTATATATAATCAAATTGTAAACACAAATTACCATGATATTTTTGGGCGACAAAAACAATTTTTTCGTCGCCAAATTGTAAACACATATTACTTTGGGCGACAAAAACAAATTTTTCGGCCAAATTGTAAACACATATTACTTTGGGCGACAAAAAACAATTTTTCGTCGCCAAATTGTAAACAAAAATTACATTGGGCGACGAAAATCAATTTTTCGTCGCCTAAATCTATTAAAACAAAAGGCGCCAAACTAAAATTTTTGGGCGCCTATTTCTAAAAGTTGGATATTTTAGGCGATGAAAGTAATTTTTCGTCGCCATATTCGGTACATCCATTAAATTGGGCGACGAAAATGAAATTTCGTCGCCTAAATCTAGAAAAAAGACTTACATTGGGCGACGAAATTTATTTTCGTCGCCTAAATCTTATAAAAAAGGCTTACAATGGGCGACGAAAATGAAATTTCGTCGCTGAATTATAAATACAAAATACATCCGGCAACGAAATTTGATTTTCGTCGCCTTAATCTAAAAAAGGGCTTATATTGGGCGACGAAAATCCAATTTTGTCGCCAAAGTGTAAATTCAAGTGATATTAGGCGACGAAAATTGAGTTTCGTCGCCGAATTGTAATTACAAATAACATTGGGCGACGAAACTTGATTTTCGTCGCCTAAATCTTAAAAAAGGCATACATTAGGCGACGAAAATTGATTTTCGTCGCCTAAATGTTTAAAGAAAAAACCGGTAGCACCATATTCATTACATTCGGCGACGAAAATCAAATTTCGTCGCCAAAAGTGTAAATTCAAGTGATATTAGGCGACGAAAATTGAGTTTCGTCGC
The DNA here is from genome assembly GCA_907173295.1 of Fagus sylvatica. Classification (NCBI taxonomy): domain Eukaryota; kingdom Viridiplantae; phylum Streptophyta; class Magnoliopsida; order Fagales; family Fagaceae; genus Fagus; species Fagus sylvatica. The sequence continues at coordinate 38,447,059 of OU015763.1, forward strand.
CGAATTGTAATTACAAATAACATTGGGCGACGAAATTTGATTTTCGTCGCCTAAATATTTAAAGAAACAACCGGGAGACTAACATTTTTGGCACCATATTCATTACATTCGGCGACGAAAATCAAATTTCGTCGCCAAAGTGTAAATTCAAGTGATATTAGGCGACGAAAATTGAGTTTCGTCGCCTTGTAATTACAAATCATTGGGCGACGAAAATTTTCGTCGCCTAAATCTTAAAAAAGGCATATATTAGGCGACGAAAATTGAATTTTCGTCGCCTAAATGTTTGAAGGGAAAAGCGGTTGGCACCATAGAGTTTTTGAAGTGTTGGATAGAAAATGCTGACGTGACTAACTGTTTATTTATAATTTTAAAAATGTCTAACATAGCATACCAACTCAAAATTTTAATAAATAAAAAAATCTGAATATGAACCTCACTTGCGTTGCACGTGAGTTTATTTTTTTCTTTCTTTCTTCGTAATTTCTAAGGGAATTTGATAAAAAAAATAAAAATAAAAAATCGAATCCCTAACCCCCTCTCACACAGCCATTCACCATAGAAAAAACTTGAATTAACAACGCCAATGAATCATACGAAACTTATATATACTCTACAAGAAGAAGAACAAAAAAACTCATCTCTCAGCCAATACTGTGTGTTTGAATTTATGAGCAGAGGCATTACGCAAAGCAGAGTACGGTATGATAAAATTGAAGTGACCGACCATGAATCGTTGGATTAAAACATCAATCAAACCCTCGTTGTGTTTTGTTATGTTTGGTTTCTTTTCAGCGGGCTTCTTCTCGTCAGGCTTCTTATCCTTAGGGGGGCCAGGAGGAGGCCCAATACTCACCACTTCAGCATATTTGCCTACTTTTCTTGCATGGACTATGATTTCATATGGGTCTGCGCTACTTTTTACTGTCAAAGTTTCCTTTGGCTTCATCAAATAAGTTATTAGTTATAAGCAAGATATAAGGGCGACAAGGCCCAGAGGTTTCAATTCAATTTCTTGAATTCATATATTATATATATGTTAATATATGTGTGTGTGAAAAATTGAAAATTGAGTTCGTGTTAAAATAATTTGGGTTATTGGAAGAGCAAATTTTGTATGACTATGTGCGTTGTGTGTGTGAGATTGAGTGAGAGAGGAAAAAGAAACCGATTCAAATGGACTTTTTTTTTTTTTTTTTTTTTTTTTTTTTTTTAATTTGAGTTGCATTTTTTTTATTAAAATTTGAGTTGACATGCCACATTAGACATTTTTAAAATTAAAAATAAACCATTAGCCACGTCAATATTTTTCATCCAACAGTTAACGGCAATGACTATTTTGACACAAAGTTGAACGATTGGGGACAAATTTGACACAATTGAAAGGTTATGGACCAATTTGACACAAAGACTAAAGGTTGAGGACCAAAACAGTATTTAAACCTATATATAATCTTGTCATATCATATTTCTTTGGTATACTAATTAAATAGTTTCATATACAAACATAATCATGATAAAATGCCTATTAATAATTACCATAATTATCATATTTTATATATTTTTATACTATCAAATTTCATATTTGGATTAAAAAAAAAATCGAAAACATTTGAATTTTGGTTAAAGAAATAATAAGATTACGTATAAATTTATTATTTGTATGCAATGCAAGAGTATGTCACATGATTCAGATGGGATGTTTGATCAAAATACCACAGAGTTGAGAACTTTGCCTTTAAATTTATATAAATGGTTTCGATTAGCCGTTCCTAATTGCCTAGTGGGACTAATCTATAATGGTTTTTCTACCGTGTTTGACACTTGCCTTCAATGCTACCTTTGACAACTTAATATAATCTATACTATATGTAAAATTGAAGCTTTTTGACTTTTGGTTAACCTTATAATATTGCGCCACATAACCTCTTAAGTTCACAATTTTACACCTTATTATTTTAATATATATTTTCTAATTGAATTTAAATTTTATTCTATAATTAAACATTCTATTAGAATCTTGACACATCATATTTTCTTTAATAGAAAGAATATATTGTTCCATATATATAAACACAATCATAATAAATGTCTAATACCAGAATATATTCTATATATAAACACAATAATAATAAATGTTTTTAATAAATATCACGATTATCAATTTTTATCTTTAGACAAAAAATAAAAGAGAAAAAAAAAACATATTATGTTAAATTTGACAACTTACCATATAATTTAATAGTAAAGCTGAATGCATATGGAAATTTGATGTTTACGAATGAGTGGATATGTGAGTTCTAGTCAATTGCGGTCACTCTACGTAGAACCTTTCAAACCATTTATTTCAAAACTCCACTTTATAAAGTCAAATTGCGCATCATTACATTTTTAGTTGATGTAACTCTAACTCTTGTAGTTGTTGTGGTCCATTATGATATCAAAAGTTTTCCTAAATTCCTCTTTGCTGATATTCATGGGTAGAAATGTCAAGAGTTTCCATTGATGTTTATAACAGAAAATGAGCCCTATTTGAAATGGCATCTCTTTCTTTTATTAGAAAAAAATATAATATATATATATATATATATATATATATATATATATATATATATATATATATATATATATATATATATTTTATTACTTTAAAAGTGATATTAAAAAAGAAAAAAAAAATAAGACTTTAAATTCATTATTTTATAATTTATTCTCTTTCATAAACATTTGTGTATAAAAATAAATAAAATTTAGGGATTATTACATAATAATATAAATTTACATAAGTGGTTCTTAATTTCTATCTAGCTATAAATAAATTCTATCATTTATAAGTAGAATTATTTGTAATTTTTTTTCATAAATGGCCCAATTAAAAATTGGTGATTAGGGTGTTATTGTAAGGCCCACTTAAAATTCGTGATGGAGAAGGGGACTAAATCTGAACCAGAGGAATCCAACCAAGAATATCCTTCTCCTTCACTTTTTTTTTTTTTGAAGAAAAGGTGGATAGGGGGGACGGGTGTTAATTTTATCCTCTGATCAAGGCCTACATAAAGAGCAAGAATCACTTCGGGTGCACAATTTGGAACATGTCTCGGCCTAACAGGCTAATGCCCAATTTCAATAGGCTAGCTGGCCATTAGAATTCATCTCCTTGGTTAATTTAGAGGAGAAGTCAGAAAGACAATAATCTGTGGCCATTGTAATAAGTCATTTGCCTATATTTGCTTAATTGCTTCCAAGTGATCATATGGTTGAATATTTGGGAATCATGTTATATTTGAATTAATCCCGCCACGCATTTGGTAATATCATATTAGGTCAAAATTGTATATAAATTTAGTAAAGATAAGCTCCACGATCATCCTTGTGCCTAAATGCATTATTAGTCTAGTCCAATTGTGAACATTAATGACCACAAATTATGGATATTAAAATTCTTACATGTCCACAATTTATAATTATATATTCATATTTTAGATTATATGTACGGATAGTCTACATTAGGTGGTGGTGTGAAATTTGCACATGTTCAACAAATTCTTAGCTTTTTTTATATGAAATTAAATTCATAGCTTGATCGGTGGGATGTTTGAATTGTTAAATGAACTTTGTGCTAGAATTCATTTACTAGAATTTTTTTTTTTTTTTCTTATCCTAGGAAGACTATGAACAATTTGTTACTTGTAAGACACGGTCGTCATACTTTTCTACCCTTTAATAGTAATCCTTTGACTCACATGACCCGAGCACACCTATAAATTTGCACCCACTAGTCCACCATTTATTATCCAAAGAAGAACCTTAAGGTATCCAAACATGGCCACCCATAAGCAAACATCTTTCCTCCTATTGTCCCTCTTAACAATCTCTTTGTGCAAATACTCACAAGCTGGTGGGATTGCCATTTATTGGGGCCAAAACTCCAATGAAGGCACCTTGGCTGCCACTTGTGCCACGGGGAACTACCAATATGTCAACATAGCTTTCTTAACCACATTCGGTAATGGCCGAACCCCCGTGCTAAACCTAGCCGGTCATTGCAACCCAGGTGCCAATACTTGCACTGGTCTAAGCACTGCCATCAGAGCTTGCCAACAGCGAGGCATCAAAGTCCTCCTTTCTCTTGGAGGCGGTATTGGAAGCTACTCTCTTTCTTCAACAGATGATGCAAAACAAGTTGCAAATTACCTTTGGAATAACTATCTAGGTGGTCGATCCAATTCACGTCCACTAGGTGAGGCGGCTTTGGATGGCATTGATTTTGACATTGAGCAAGGTTCAGGCCAATACTATAATGATCTTGCTAGGGCACTCAATGGATTCAGCCAACAAAAAAGGGTGTACTTAGCTGCAGCTCCACAATGTCCATTCCCAGATGCTCACCTAGATTCTGCTATCCAAACCGGCCTGTTTGATTATGTTTGGGTTCAATTCTACAACAACCCTCAAGCTAATTGTCAGTACGGAAGCAATGCTAACAACCTTTTAAATTCATGGAGAAAATGGACCACGGTTCAAGCTAAGCAAGTGTTCTTGGGGCTACCAGCGGCTCCTGCTGCTGCTAGCAGTGGATTTATCCCAGCCGACGTGCTCAAATCTCAGGTCCTTGCATCTATTAAGAGTTCTCCTAAGTATGGAGGGGTTATGCTTTGGAGCAAAAGGTTCGATAATGGTTACAGCTCATCCATAAAGGGTTCCGTCTAAGTCTAAGTCTAAGTCCAAGTTTAAGTCTA
>OU015763.1:38451897-38537400 GCA_907173295.1 Fagus sylvatica
ATATATAGATACTCAAAAATCCCCAGTATGTTTGTGTCGGACACATCTGAGATACTCTGCATGCGTGTTCTCAATGTGTCAAAAGGAAAAAATAAATATATAATTTTTTAATTTAAAAAAATCTTTTGGTTTAAGATATTTTTAAAGATTTTGATAGTTATTATTTATTTTGAAAACTAAAAATAAATATAGAATAAATATATCTGACTTCATATTAAGTAATTACTAGTTATATCTCCACCGTGTCATATCTTAATTTTTCAAGAATTATCATTTTGCTATATCCGGTTTCATGTCATATCTGTATTTGTATTCGTGTGCATGCATGTTTCTTTGATCCCAAATAGTTGTCATTTTTGTTAAGCCCACAAAGGGGGTACACTCATATTGCTTAGATGTGAGCACTCTCTTCACTTGTTATAATAGCTATATTTATGGATTTTTCCTCTATTTTGATTATGTTTGATTGTAACTACCAGATTTTCAGCTTTCTTAGTTCTTATTTCCTTTCCTCTATCCCACCACCAATATCTTGTGGTGTTGTGTGTATGTGTCCATGTAAATATATATATATATATATATATATATATATATAACTCTAGCAGAAAGCATTTTTAGATAATAATCTATTTGTTTTCTTGTCATTAGATTATTATGTGCTTAATTTAGTAATAGTGAACATCCTTCTCATGTAAAGGCATGCGCACTCAAGTTCCTAAATAGAAACATCACAACGATACCCTAACCCCAAAAGTAGATACCGAATGGGAATCTGATCTCAACAATGGGTCAATGCCTCTATGGCTATAAATCCAGGTGAGTATTTAATTAAAGAAAAAAAGGACAGAATATTGAATTTAAATTGCAACAACTAAATTAATCAGAAAAAACAAAAAGATCACTATAGACTCCCTTTTCAATGGAATGTTAATTTCTAAACTTTTGTTCACGTGAAAAAAATATAACAAGCTTTTATTAATCTTATTTACAAACTATTATATTGCCATGGTATGTGTATCACATAGGCTTACCCCTTAAAAAATAATGTTATCATTTATCCCAAACAATTAATTTGTGTGTTCTCTTTGCTTTTCAATCTCTAATAAAATCCAAATTAATATGCCTTAATGGGAGGACCTTAACTTTTCTCTAGCTAATCAAATCTCCAATTTACCTTTTCAAGTAATTGGAATATTTCTATATGGGGGGATCTTCAGCTTTTTTATCTCGCAATTACGTTTCAAGTAATAAGAATATGTCCCATACATCCAACTCTCGTTTCCTTGCAATCTCATTTAGATTTGGTCAACCCGCTTTTTTAGATTTAAAATATATGCATGCTTTTTTTCAAGATCTTAATAGTAGGATTTAAATTCTCGCATTGTTTATACATAGGACAATCATAGCCACTAATGTACACAGTACATATATGCCATTTAAAGTGTGAATATCCAAAAAATGTCTACATTTGTGAATGTTAATGTTCACAATTTATGAACAATATTGATATCCACAATCGGTGGTTATATGTTCATATTAAGTAGTGTCCAACAATATTTACCCTTATGCATTAAAAACTTATCATGATGTTAATACATAGGATATTGTTACGTGAACATCATCAATGCATACCGCCTATATACACCATCTAAAATATAAATATATATCCATAAAATGTAGACATTTGTGAAATTAATGTTAAAAAAAATTGTGGATGTATTTCCGGATTAAGTGGTGTGCAACAATATTTGTAATTTTTCTTTTGCTAAATAACTGAACCTTAACTCCATAAATCTACATTCACGATGGATTTAAATCCACACCCTTCTCGACCTCACCTCTTTTCATAATTATTTGTAATAGACCAATGATATGTTGAGGTTGAAGATTCAATAACCAAGACGTGAATTTTTGTGACAATTGGTGATGGCAAGTGGCATGCTATATATTCATACTAGATTTCATGCCCTAAATAAAGAATTAATCCTCTCCATTATGCAGATTTTTTAAATAAAATAGCATCGTTATCTAGTGGGATTCCAAAATCTAGATCTTGGTAAATATTGTTCCACAATCCAAATGCTTAGTATTTGCATGTCATTTACCATAGGACCCATCCACACAAACCCTATATAGAGGAATTCCAACTTCCTTAGTATGGAGTAGAAAGTTCTAACAACTCATTCCTGGGGAAGTAGACAAGGTGTGATATTGGTACGGTTCGTCTTCTACCTTCAGATCCAAAGCTCCGAGATGAGCCGAACCAATATCACTCTTGTATGCTTTTTTCTTTGCATAGCTAGCTGCTGCTGCTTCTTCTTCTATGGTTTTATGTCAGGCTTCAACCGTCATCGGCTGCTTATGTGATCATAATACCTTTAGAATCTCTCTTGCAAATTTATGTACTTCATTTTATCTTCATTTTGTTCTTAATTACTTTGGAACTTAAACCTTTGCATGTTTGCTTCTAAAGCTAGCATGCATGATAACAGAAAACTCGCTTTCTTTACAAATTACAATGATACAATCTGTTTGTGTCAACGTTTATGAATTTATTTGTATATTCATCTCAATTGAGCAACCTATATTTAAACTATACAATGATTCTAATAAGGAAAGAAAATAATTGACAAATAACAGTAAGTCAACATATCCCTATAATTATGCCTAAATATCTGCCCCACCACATGTAATCTATTCTGTTTTCAAACTCAAATCCCTAAATATCTTCCAACACTCCCCCTCAAGCGGGAGCATAGATGTCTCGGATGCCCAGCTTGTCAAGAGCCGAATTAAAAATCTTATTCGATACTCCCTTTGTCAGGATATCTGCAAGTTGATTCTCAGTCCTCACAAATGGAGTGCAAATTAATCCCTCGGTCAACTTCTCCTTGATGAAGTGCCTATCTACTTCAACATGTTTAGTACGATCATGCTGAACCGGATTGTGAGCAATACTAATGGCAGCTTTGTTGTCACAGTAAAGCTTCATTGGATCTTTAGAATGGACTCCTAACTCTTTCAACATAGCCTTCAGCCACAGCATCTCGCATATCCCATGAGCCATGGCTCTGAATTCTGCTTCTGCACTAGATCTAGCCACAACAGATTGTTTTTTGCTACGCCATGTGACTAGATTCCCTCCCACAAACGTGCAATACCCAGAAGTCGATCTTCTATCTGTTATAGATCCTGCCCAGTCAGCATCAGTATATCCTTCCACTTCCAAATGACCATTTTTGTAGAGCATCAGACCTTTCCCTGGTGCAGATTTTAAGTACCTAAGAATTCTATACACAGCCTCCATATGTTTTTCACAGGGTGCATGCATGAACTGACTTACTACACTCACAGCAAAAGCTATGTCAGGGCGAGTATGAGATAAGTAAATAAGCTTTCCAACCAATTTCTGGTATCTCTCCCTGTCTACTGGAGTATCATCAACATCTTCACCTAACCTGTGATTCTGTTCAATCGGTGTATCAATAGGTTTGCAAGCTAACATCCCCGTCTCAACCAATAAGTCCAGGACATATTTCCTCTGAGAAACAAATATTCCCTCCTTTGATCTAGCAACTTCAATGCCAAGAAAATATCGTAGAGTGCCAAGGTCTTTGATCTCAAACTCCTTAGCCAAATATGTCTTCAACTTTCCCATCTCCATAATGTCATTTCCAGTCACCACAATATCATCTACATACACAATCAAGGCTGTAACCTTACCCTCATTTGAATGTTTCAAGAAAAGAGTGTGATCAGACTGGCTCTGGTGATATCCGTACTTCCTCATAGAGTGAGTGAATCTGCCAAACCAAGCTCTCGGAGATTGTTTCAGCCCATACAAGGATTTCCTCAATCTACATACTTTTCTGCTTTCTGAGGAGGTAGAGAAACCAGGAGGAAAGTCCATGTATACCTCCTCCTCTAGATCCCCATGGAGGAAAGCATTCTTCACATCAAACTGCTGAAGGGGCCATTCCAAGTTTGCAGCTAAAGATAATAAGACCCGAATAGTATTGATTTTTGCCACTGGTGCAAATGTCTCCTGATAGTCTATACCATAGGTCTGTGTGTAACCTTTGGCCACTAATCTCGCTTTGAACCTTTCTACTGAACCATCTGCCTTGTGCTTCACGGTGAATACCCACTTACAACCAACTGTCTTCTTATCTTTTGGTAGCTCAACTAATTTCCAGGTAGAGTTTTTTTGAAGCGCTTCCATTTCCTCAACCATGGCAGATTTCCACCTTGGATTGTTAAGAGCCTCCTGTAAATTTTTTGGAATAGACACAGAGGACAACTGGTTTGCAAAAGCTTTACATGATGGAGATAAGCGATGAGAAGACACATAGTTAGAGATAGGGTATCTATATATAGAAGGACATGTACGAGTAGATTTTCTCAAAGCAATAGGCATATTAGAATCATCAACATGAGAATCAACAGGAGTAGTAGGTTCAAGGGACGAGACTATCTCAGGATTACCTGTCACAGGAACAACTAATTGATCATTGGATTGGTCAAGAGATGCTTGCTCCCTTGAATCTAAAGCAGGTCCTGAAGATGGCACTGAAGATGGTACGCTATTTAGCTCCAAAGTGGGTAACACATTCCAGGACTTCTCTTCACTCTGTAAGTTCTCCCCCTGAAGAGAATGTTCTAAATCTCCCCCTGAGAAGTAAGCCTGGTCTTCAAGAAAAGTAACATCCATAGAAACCAGTATTTTTGTTGAAGGGGGGTGATAGCACTTATATCCCTTTTGTGTGGTAGAGTATCCTAAGAAAATGCACTTTTGTGCTCGTGGGTCCAGTTTACTACGATGTTGTTTGTGGATATGGACATAACAGACACAACCAAACACTTTAGGTGGGATTTGAAGCAGAGTAGGAAGAGCATGTGTCTTGGACAAGGATTGAAGTGGGGTTTGGAACTGGAGGACTTTAGAAGGCATTCGATTAATGAGATATGCTGCTGTACGAACAGCGTCTCCCCAAAAAGATTTAGGAACACTCATAGCAAACATTAAGGACCTAGCAACCTCTAAGAGGTGGCGATTCTTACGCTCAGCCACACCATTCTGTTGGGGTGTATCAACACATGAAGTTTGGTGGATTATACCATAGGCATGAAAATAGGCACTAAGTTCCTTCTTAAAGTATTCCCCTCCATTATCGGATCGAAGAACCTGGACTCTAGTGTTAAACTGGGTTAGAATCATTTGGTGAAAGGATTGAAATATGGAAATCACTTCACTCTTTTCCTTTAACAAGTAAACCCAAGAAACACGAGTACAATCATCAATAAAAGAAACAAACCATTTAGTATTGGAACGATTAGTAACACGGGATGGTCCCCACACATCACTATGAATAATAGAAAATGGCACAGAACTTTTATTAAAACGGGGATGAATGAAGTACGGTGGTGTTTGGCTAACAAACAACTGTCACAATGAAAACTGGAAACATTATTTTTCAAAAATAAGGAAGGAAACAATTTAAGCAAGTAACGAAATGAGGGATGACCAAGTCTTCTGTGCCACAACCAAATTTGTGCCTCTGATGTTGAACTACCAACAACTTGATGGACTTGTCCTGTATCCTCCTTAGCGTGCCAATTCAGATCCAAGTAGTACAAGCCATCTCGTTCCCTACCAAGACCAATCATTGTCCCCGTGAGGAGGTCCTGAAAAACACAATGAGTATCAAAGAATGTTACGGAACATTTCAATTCTTTAGTAATTTGACTAATGGACAATAATTTTCCAGATAAGTGGGGAACATGTAAAACAGTAGAGAGAGACATGGAAGAGGTAAGAGGGAGTGAACCTACTCCAGACACAGCAGAAGATGACCCATTAGCAGTTTTAACACAACGCTTACTAGGATGAGTATTATAAGAAGAGAAATTACTTGATTCATGTGTCATATGATCTGTAGAACCTGAGTCTATAATCCAAGAAGACTCACAACAATCACGATTGGGAGTATTTAGGGCAAATCCAAGGTTACCTGTATTGGCTAAGGAACATGAGGCATCCTTTTGGGATAACCGCTGAGCATACTCCTTTAGTATGTGATCTACCTGGGCCTGTGAGTACTGTGGTTGTGGAGTATGAACGGTTGTGGTATGTGCTCTAGACTCTGTTTTACCACTCTTGTGTCGACTTGAGCCGTCTCCCTTCTTACGGAACCAGTCTGGGTAACCATTCAGCTTGAAACAAGTCTCTCGAGTGTGCTTAGTCCCCTTGCAATGAGTACAAAATAGAGATTCCTTGTCTTCAGTTTCCAAGATCCAGAGGAAACTAATGCAGATGGGGAGTGCTGGACAGTCATCAAAGCTGAACTCTCATGTGGAGGACTTGCGAGCATAGCAGCTTGGCGAAGCTCCTCTCGCCGAACAAAAGCATATGTGCTTCGCAAATTAGGAGTAGGTCCTGTGCCAAGACCTGTACCCTGATTTGGTCAAACCCTGGGTCTAGACCTGCTAGAAAATCATAAACCCGCTCATTCTCAATTCTTGTCTTCAACGTAGCTGTATCTTTAGCACTCTCCATATCATATGGATTGAGAAAATCAAGCTCCTGCCAAATAGTTTGAAGAGCAGAAAAATAACTAGCCAATGACTTTCCTTGTTGACGAGTTTCATGTGCTTTACGCCTTAATTCGTAAATCTGGGAAGCATCATTACCAGTGAAATAGGTTTGGGCTACAGCATCCCAAATATCATGAGCAGTGGGTAGTCTTAGAAAACTAGCATTGATATCTGGAGTCATCGAGTTGAGGAGCCACGACATCAACATGGCGTTTTCCTCCACCCATGTAGAGAATGAAGGATCACTAATAGCTGGTTTTATTTTTTCTCCTGTCAAGTACCCCAACTTCCCTTTCCCAGTAACATACAATTCTACAAACTGGGACCAAGCAGAATAATTTGTCCCATCAAGTTTGTTAGATGTCATCTGCATGCTCATATTATCCAATTGAGTCATCACAGTTGAAGACACTGGTGGTGCTGCACTAGACTTTGGAGGAACTTCAGACATTTTTTTTTTTTTTTTATCTTCGGATACTCTACTCTAGTTTAAAAAAACAACAACCAACATATGGCTCCCTCAACTGCAAACCCTTCTTCTCTCCGCCACCGCTTCCTCTCCGTCTCAGCCACCATGGCCTCCGCTGCTAAAAAGGTTTTGGTCCCAATTGCGAATGGCACCGAACCAATAGAGGCGGTGATTACGATCGACGTTCTACGACGATCTGGAGCTGATGTATCGGTGGCTTCCGTGGAGAATCAACACCGTGTCGATGCTGGCCACGCTGTCAAGATCGTCGCCGATGCTTTGATTTCCGATTGCGCTAACACCGTCTTCGACGGCTGCACAATGGAGGATTCCGGCGACGCTGGTTTGATCGGGAACGCCGATCAAGAAGCACTGTCCTCCAGACCAAGCCGCTGGTTGCTCCTATGACTGAGAGAAAAACCGCGCCGGTGTTGAATCGGAAATAAAGAACAAGGAGCAGCGGTCGGCGATTTGCCCAGACCAAGCTGCGGTAAGAACTTAGGGTTTTTGTTTTGTGTTTTGCTCTGATACCATGTCAACGTTTATGAATTTATTTGTATATTCATCTCAATTGAGCAACCTATATTTAAACTATACAATGATTCTAATAAGGAAAGAAAATAATTGACAAATAACAGTAAGTCAACATATCCCTATAATTATGCCTAAATATCTGCCCCACCACATGTAATCTATTCTGTTTTCAAACTCAAATCCCTAAATATCTTCCAACAGTTTGTACTTTGAGTCATTTTCCAAGTAATCTTTCTGAGATATACTTTTCTAAGAAAAAAAAAAACAAAAAAAGTGCTGGCTAGCTAGGTATATTATATTGCTAGACTATTTCTCCACACACACATCATGATTTAATATAGTAAAAATAGCATACTTTCATTAACTGCATTAACTCTTTCAAAAATTGCATTTACCACCAAAACAAAGAGTTGTTTTGCAATGATTTCTGTTTGTATCAACATGGGAAAGTTGCTGTGAGCTTGGAATTTAAATTCAAGGCATATACAGTTTATCTCTGGCTTTGTCACAACTTCCAACTTTCTTCACTAAATCCATTTTCCTTTGTACGACTCAATCTACCATGTCCTAAAAGAACTTATACAAAACAGAGTATACTATTCTCCCTACAATGTTTGCATTGAAGTAGCAACAAAAATAATAAAAGGTATGACTTCATATGTTCTTTTCTCACATTTGCCCAGCCACCAATATTATTTAGCTATAACGATATTCAATATATTTGATGGAATTGTTATCACTGGAAGGTCAGTGGACACCACAAGTAATTAATTGTGTGGTCAACATCAGGTGCGAAGAGATGGGGCCTTCCTTAAGCCAGGCAGCTGGACTGAACTTCAATGAAGCAGAGAAAAACCATGTGTAGCAGCAGTTTTATAAAACGATGGGAGGACTAAGCAACCAGCACAAGAATCTCTGCATTTAGGTTCTTGTCAGCAAGAGCTTGGGCTTTTCGATAATATGTCTTTTGCCTAAAAGAAGGAATTGCAAAAGATTGAGTACATAATTCAGAATTCTTAAATGTATAGAATAATATTCATGTTTCTGAAAGTTTTCTTGCTTCACTTGTAGCATGATTTGGTGGACAATTTCTGGCAAACAGAACCCACTATATATATATTTTTTTTTGGAAGAAAATGCGATAGCTTTTTATATCAATTCAGAGTAAATCATTATGTATAGCAGTAGAAAGGAATCCGGGACAGACCCCGATCCAGACCTTACAACTAGAAAAAGAAAAGGATTCCTTTGCTAATGAAAAACTGACCAAGTTGCAGGAACGTGGAATAGTGTTAAAAATAGTGTGCAAGAAGAGGGAAGATAACTCCTTAATCTCATCCACCAATGTGCCATAGTAGGCCAAACAAGGTCCTGGAGTCTTTAAGGATCCCAACAGAGCACTGCAATCACCTTCGACAATCAGAGAGTGACAATCCATTTCCTTTGCAAGCCACAAGGATTTTTGGATTGCAAAAGCAAAGAGTTGCAGCTCATCCCCAAGCTGAGAGCTGGTATCACACATGGCTGCTATTACCGAGCCTGAAGAATCTCTAATAACTATACCAAAGCCTCCACTGCTAGTTAGAGATCTCCACTGCACAGCCACATTGATCTTGTAAACCGAGTCACTAGGGGGATTCCATTTACACAGCACTCTGGTGATTTGATCATGAGACGTTTGCTCTTGGTACAAGAAATCTGAGACTAGGCTGCCTGCTTGGTAAATGATGTCACGCGCTGCCACAAACTGATTATCCCACATTCTGTCATTTCTAGCCACCCATAGCTTCCAAGCTATTGTAAACAGTAATTCAATGTCAGGGGAAGTCAGACTCTGTATTCCATGGTGAACAAAATCAGCAAAATTGTGAGAATGAGGCCATTTTTGAGTAGATGCTAGTACGCTAAGGCCCCACACTTCTTGGGCAAATTTGCAGTCAACTAGCACATGCATTACAGACTCCAGATCATTATCACAAAGATCACAAGACATGGAATTGCAAGCTTTTTTCCTAAACAGGTTGAGTTTCGTTGGAAGGATATTTTTACATGCTTTCCAAATAAATAGTTTTATCTTCTGTGGAACCGAAAGCATTCCAAATTCCTTTCCATGAGTTGTTGACCTGGGAGTTGTTTGAAGATTCACCACCCTTTTTAGCTTTGATGAGTAGATGGTAGGCACTCCTCACTGAATAAACCCCATTCTTTGTTTTCGACCATATGATAGTGTCTGTACTACTCCATCTACTAAGAGGAATGCTCTTAATTGTATCTGCCTCTAAAACCTCAAAGATCGCATCAATGAGAGGAGCATTCCAGAGTCTTGTGTCTTGAAATATGAGGGCGTCGACTGTAGTATTCTCTTGAAGGATACTAATTGGAGATTGAACTTTGAAAGTAGATCGGGTGGGGATCCATCTATCCTTCCAAATTCTGATATTCGTCCCATTACCAACTCTCCATCTAGTGCCCAATGATATGATTTCTCTTGCTCCCAATATACTCCTCCAAGCAAAAGAAGCATTGTGAGGCATTTTTGCATCTAGAAAGGAGGAGTTCGGAAAGTATTTAGATTTTAGGACCCTGACCAAAAGTGAGTGGGGGTTTTTAATGATTCTCCAGCATTGTCGTGCCAATAGGGCTGAGTTGAAGAGCCTTAGATCTCGAAATCCCATGCCTCCTTCTTCCTTAGAAATTGCAAGCTTCTTCCAACCCACCCAATGAATCTTCCTCTCACCTTGTTTTTGACCCCACCAATAATTACTTATCATTGAATTTATTTCGTCACAAAGAGAACCCGGAAGACGAAACACACTCATTGCATATGTGGGAATAGCTTGTGCCACTGCCTTGATTAGGATCTCTTTTCTAGCTTGGGATAAGAGTTTCTCCTTCCACCCCCCCACCTTTCGCCCAATTCTGCTCTTAATGTCTTTAAAAGCTTTGGGCTTTGAACGACCAATAATGGGTGGGAGTCCCAGATATTTCTCCAGTTGATTTGTACCCCTAGCACCCCACCTAGATTGAATCTCCTCCTTCACAGTATCAGATGTATTGCTGCTGAAAAATAATGAGGTTTTCTCCATGTTCAATTTTTGGCCTGATGCATCTTCATAGAGCTTTAAGACATCTTTCAGAACTTGGCACTCCTCCACTGATGCTTTACAAAATAGGATGCTATCATCTGCAAAAAATAAATGTGAGAATCTTGGACCCCCTCTATTGATAGCCATCCCTTGAATTAATTTTTGGTTCATCGCATTACGGATCAGCGCAGTGAATCCTTCTGCACAAATAAGGAAAAGGTACGGAGAGAGAGGATCTCCTTGTCTGAGGCCTCGGCTTGGAGTAATATGGCCTTTGGGGAAGCCATTGAGCAAGATTGAAAAGGATATTGTAGAGACACATTCCATCACCAAATCCACCCATCTAACATTGAACCCCATCTTCAACATTACAGCTTGAAGGTAATTCCATTCTATCCGATCGTAGGCCTTGCTCATATCTAACTTTGCCGCCAAATGAGTTACACCCCCCTTGCGCTTGTTTTTCATATAATGAAGAGCTTCAAATGCCAATATGGATGGTGTAATCATTCACATGGTTGTCCAATAGCTTTTGATTACAAAGTAGAATTTGAATCATGCTTGATATCCTCTGAATCAACTAGGAAAATGCATGGGATTGATGATTGTAAACATCAACTAAAGAAAATTCAAGTAATTGAAAATATGTACCAATGGAGAATAGGTGTCAGATCTTTGACCAACTAGTGAATAACTGATAAAAATTACATAGTATCAGGCATAGATGCAACTTTTTTTGCAAACAGCAGGCATGAGTACTGGACATAGTCTTCTCTGTCCTGAGTAATTTTTCAGCAGAGCGCATATAAACAGGTTGACAAACCCCGAAAAAGCTTACCCATTCTTATAAATCTGCAGTTGTACCTAATTTCAATTGTGCAAGTCTCACGCATAGTTCATGAATTCCACATTCACCATTGTCAGACAGTACACCACTATGAAGTTAGAATCACCTTACAACAATCTAAATAATGACATGGCCACAAGTCCAGAATAACTAGCAAAAATCTGGGAAATTATGAATTTCGGGACCTGCATGTTTTTGTGAAAATTAGTGATGTGGCAAGTGGCATGCTATATATTCATACTAGATTTCATGCACTAACTAAAGAATAAATAATCCTCTCCATTATGCAGATTTTGTAAATAAAAAAAGGATTGCTAGCTAGTGGGATTCCAAAATCTAGATCTTGGTAAATATTGTTCCACAATCCAAATGCTTAGTATATGCATGTCATTTACTGTTAAGGATAAGTCACAGCACCTAGAAGTTAAGGATAAGTCACACCACCCAGAAGATCAACACACTTAGAGTCAAGATAATCTTATACTTGTAAATAGATAAGCTGATTAGAATAGCTAAGTTGATTAGAACTCTGTACATTGTAGAACAAGAGTTTCACTCCAACACTATATGTGTTCAAACCATCAATATAAATACAACACAGCACACATGAATTCTGTGTGGCTGATTACTCAAAATCTATATTTCTATAGCACTTTACATGGTATCAGAGCTATAAGACTCACGTCACAAATTTTTTTTACCTTCCTTTCTCAGCGACATTTTCACAAACACCATGCCTTCATCAACTGCCCAATCTGCTCTCACCTCCAACCCCGCCTCCACTTCCACTCGCCTCACAGCAGTTCACCATCTCATCACTATCAAACTTACCCGTGAAAATTACCTGCTATGGAAAGCTCAGGTTGTCCCCTATCTCCGTGGGCAACACTTGTTTCAGTTTGTGGATGGATCTTCAACCATACCGCAACCCATCATCACCGCATCTTCAGACGGTGCCTCCACGACCATTATCAATCCGGAGTTTACTCAATGGCAACTTCAGGATCAGATCGTGCTTAGTGCGTTGATCTCGTCACTTTCGGAAAAAGTGATCGCACATGTGGTCCGGTGTACCACTTCCCGAGATCTCTGGGCCACTCTTGAACGAATGTTCACTGCCCAATCTCAAGCTCGGCTTATGCAGATCCATTACCAGCTCTCCACTCTCCGCAAAGGCAGCACCTCCATCTCGGATTACTTCCAGACCTTCACCGGTTTGGCTGACACCTTGGCTGCTATTGACCAACCTTTGCCTGACTTTCAGTTGGTCTCCTTTCTCTTGGCTGGCCTTGGACCCGAATATGACTCTTTTGTCACGTCTGTTCAACAACGGACCGAGCCTATTACCCTTGATTATCTCTATGGGCATCTCCTTACTCATGAAACTCGGCTTGAACACAGTCAAGCCCCTGTTTCCCTCGAGACTGCTAGTGCCAATTTCGTTTCTAGAGGCACTTTTTCCCGAAGTGGTCGAGGAGGACGAAATCAATCCTCCTCATCTAATGGTCGTGGTCAATCCACCTCTCCATCATTCAGATCAAATCGTAGCAGAGGCCGAGGCAGAAATTCTCCCAATAATGTTCGCCCAGTTTGCCAAGTGTGCAATCGTACCGGTCATGTGGCTCTTCATTGTTATCACCGCTTCGACAACAGTTACTACAGTGAGAAATCTGCAGACATGCAAGCCTATTTCAGTACTCAACAGGCTCCCACTGATCCAAATTGGTATACAGACACAGGTGCAACCAATCATCTCACATCAGATCTTGCGAACCTCAATGTTCACTCTGAGGAATATTTAGGCTCAGATCAAATACGAGTTGGCAATGGTAAGGGGCTCTCTGTTGCACACACTGGTACCACTAACCTTTCCACTCCATGCTCTTCCTTTCTTCTTAAAAATGTCCTACATGTTCCTAAAATCACAAAAAATCTTATATCTGTTCAAAAATTTACTCGTGACACTAACACATTCATGGAATTTCATCCTTTTTATTTTCTTGTCAAGGATCGGCCCACAAAGAAACTCCTTCACAAAGGTCCGAGTAAACATGGTCTTTATGCGTTCACCACATCCTCAAACTCCACTAGTCCACTTGCTCTCATTGGTGAACGTGCCTCCATTGATCGTTGGCATTCCAGATTGGGGGATCCAGCCTTCAAAGTCGTGTCTAGAGTTCTCTCCAAATTTCGTCTTCCAGTTATTAGGAACAATAATGGACATATGTCTTGTCCTGCCTGTCTCTCTTCCAAAAGCAAACAATTAGCTTTTTCCCCATCCCCTACTCGTGTAAACAATCCTCTAGAATTAATTTACACTGATGTATGGGGTTCATCCCCTGTTATTTCAACAAATGGTTTTAAATATTATGTCTCATTTTTAGATGCTTATAGTCGTTATCTCTGGCTCTTCCCTATGACATGCAAAAGTGATGTTTTTTCTATTTTTGTCACATTTCAAAAAAGAGTTGAACGACTTTTTGATTGCAAAATCAAATATGTCCAATCCGATTGGGGAGGCGAATTTCGCACTCTCCCCAAATTTTTTAATTCTCTTGGCATTACCCATCGCCTATCCTGTCCTCATACTCATCAACAAAATGGTGCCATTGAACGTAAACACCGTCACGTCGTTGAAACTGGTCTCGCACTCCTCTCCCATGCCCATATTCCCCTCCAATACTGGGATGATGCTTTCTCCACTGCCTGTTATCTCATTAACCGTCTTCCTACTCCACTTCTAAAATACAACACTCCCTATGAAACCCTTTTCCATACCAAACCCAACTACCCTTTCCTTAAAGTCTTTGGGTGCGCTTGTTGGCCAAATTTACGTCCCTACAACAAACACAAATTACAACCTCGCTCTATCCGCTGTGTTTTTCTTGGATATAGTCTCCTTCATAAAGGATATAAATGTCTTCACCATCCTTCTGGCCGAATCTACATATCCCGTGATGTCATTTTTGAGGAAAATATCTTCCCCTTTCAAAATGGGCTTCCAACAGCCACTAAACCGGCCCAATCCACTCCCACCCCACCAGGCCTCCCTCTTCTCATAACACCCACTACACCATACCAAGCCCGGCCCACTAACCCATCAGCTCCTCTAAATCCCTCTTCTTCTTCTCCCTTCGTTCCAGCCGTCCCTGATCTCTCCCCAACAGCACCGTCCCTCCCAGCATCCGATTGCATCATCCCAGCATCTACTCCGCCCCTCACGTCTCAATCACCTGCTCCGATTGCATCATCCCATCCCATGGTAACCCGATCCAAGGCCAACATCTCCAAACCCAAACAGTTTAATGATGGTACCGTGCGTTACCCCCTTCCCAATGCCCTTCTCGCCGAGACTACTCTCTCTCCATCTGAGCCTACATGTTATTCCTCAGCTGTGAAGGACCCACAATGGCGTGAAGCCATGAACTCCGAATTTGATGCTCTCCTAAAAAATCAGACATGGACTCTGGTTCCAAGTACTCAAGCCCGTAATCTAGTCGGCTGCAAATGGGTGTTTCGTGTTAAACACCGAGCTGATGGTACAATTGAACGCTACAAAGCTCGTTTAGTTGCAAAAGGCTTTCACCAGCAACCCGGGATCGACTACACTGAAACCTTCAGTCCAGTTGTCAAACCCACCACGGTACGCACTGTTTTATCTCTTGCACTCTCTAAAAATTGGTCTCTGAGACAAATTGATGTGCAAAATGCGTTTCTCCATGGGTGTTTATCAGAGGAGGTCTACATGACCCAACCTCCAGGATTTAATCATCCCCAATTTCCCAACCATGTCTGCAAGCTTCACAAGGCACTGTATGGCCTTAAACAGGCTCCGAGAGCCTGGTTTTCACGTCTGACCACCTGGTTGCTTAGTTTTGGTTTCACTGCCTCACTATCTGACTCTTCTTTGTTGATATATCATCACACGAATTACACAATGTATTTTCTTATTTATGTTGATGATATTATTATCACAAGTTCACAAGCCTCTGCTATTGATTATCTCCTTCATCAACTTGGGTTTGAATTTGCCATAAAGGATTTGGGTGGCTTGAATTATTTTTTAGGCATTGAAGTTATTCCCTGCACTCCTGGTGTCTTACTGAGTCAGAAAAAATATATTCTAGATATATTAACACGTACCAAGATGTCTGAAGCTAAACCTGTGAACTCACCCATGGCTTCCTCTACTCACCTCTCTATTCTTGATGGTGATCCCTGTGATGACCCCACACTCTATCGTAGCACTGTTGGTGCACTCCAATACCTCTCCATCACCAGACCCGACATTGCGTTCTCTGTCAACAAGCTGTCTCAGTTCATGCACAATCCCACTACACTACACTGGCAATCCGTCAAACGTCTGCTTCGCTACTTGAAACAAACCATTCATTTTGGTCTTCACATTCAACCTTCTTCCACCACTGATCTTCAAGGCTTTACAGATGCAGACTGGGCTGGTGATCGTGATGATCGCCGGTCCACTGGTGGTTACTGTGTTTTTCTGGGGTCTAACTTAGTTTCTTGGAGCTGCAAGAAACAAGCTACAGTTGCCCGATCAAGCACGGAAGCTGAGTACAAAGCACTTGCCAATGTAGCCGCTGAGATAAAATGGTTTACAACTCTTCTACAAGAACTTGGCATCTCACTCAAATCTCCACCTATCATATGGTGTGACAATATTGGTGCCACCTACTTGTCCTCTAATCCAGTCTTTCATGCTCGGACTAAGCATGTCGAGATTGATTTTCATTTCGTCCGAGACATGGTTGCTTCTCGCACTATTGATATTCGCTTCCTCTCCAGTAAAGACCAGCTAGCTGACATCTTCACAAAGCCCCTGTCCACAGCCCGCTTTGCTCTTTTACGGACCAAGCTCAATGTTGTTCCTTTACCATTGGGCTTGAGGGGGGGTGTTAAGGATAAGTCACAGCACCTAGAAGTTAAGGATAAGTCACACCACCCAGAAGATCAACACACTTAGAGTCAAGATAATCTTATACTTGTAAATAGATAAGCTGATTAGAATAGCTAAGTTGATTAGAACTCTGTACATTGTAGAACAAGAGTTTCACTCCAACACTATATGTGTTCAAACCATCAATATAAATACAACACAGCACACATGAATTCTGTGTGGCTGATTACTCAAAATCTATATTTCTATAGCACTTTACATTTACCATAGGACCCATCCACACAAACCCTATATATAGGAAGGAGATTCCAACTTCCTTAGTATGGAGTAGAAAGTTCTAAAAACTCATTCCTGGGGAAGTAGACAAGGTGTGATATTGGTACGGCTCGTCTTCTACCCTCACATCCAAAGCTCCGAGATGAGCTGAACCAATATCACTCTTGTATGCTTCTCTGCATAGCTTCTTCTTCTTCTTTGGTTTTGTGTCGAGTTGAAGCCGTCATCAGCTGCTTATGTGATCATCTCTCTGACAAATTTTTGTAAATGATCCAACACTCCAAAGACTAGAAGAAGTTGAATTTCCAAGAAGAACATTTAAAGGTTTGTTACTTTGTAAAATATCAACAACAACAAAAAATGTATTTCAATAAGTTGAAGTTCTTGCTTCTATTGATTGGCTTGTCTAGATTGTTTTTTTTTTTCTTTGCTTGTACATTTGAAGAGAATGAATGTTTCTCATCATCACCTATCAAAAATGTGACTTTCTTACTAAATGAAGTCTTCGCAGTTTTCAATATCTAAAAATTATAAAAGCTGTATTGGTCACAGTACGCAATATATTCAGACATATCTTTGAGGGTTTCTGTCATCCAACTTAAGCATAAAATCTACAATTTCTTTTTTTCCATGATAACATGTCACATATCTAACAATAAAGCCGAATTACAATTATACATGTTGACAACATTCTTAATTATATGTTAAGTGATCAAGTAAAATAATCAAAAAAATCAAAAGTAAGCTATGATTATTCATGTTTGCTTCCAAAAAGAAAATAAAAAAGTCGAGCCTAATAGATTTGTTAAAAGTCATTTGTGTGTAATCTGCAATCAAAATATTTGGAAATTCAAGATGCAGAATTTTAATCTCATTAATTGTTCTACGTTTTCTTAGCAACAAAAATACTAATATGTATGAATTCAAAATTTCTTTCTCACCTTTTACCAGCCAGCATTATTTAACTATATTGAGATTCAATGTGTTTGGTGGAATTGTTATCACTGGAAGGTCAGTGGACACCACAAGTAATCAACCTGATCCATAAAGATTGCATCCAATTGTGTGGTCAACATCAGGTGCGAAGAGATGGGGCCTTCCTTGAGCCAGGCAGCTGGACTGAAGTTCTTCAATGAAGCAGAGAAAAACCATATGTGGCAGCAGTTTTATGGGACGATGGGAGGACTAAGCAACCAGCACAAGAATCTTAGGCTGCATGTAGTTTCTTGTCAGCAAGAGATCGGGCTTTTCAATGATATATATCTTGCCTAAAAGAAGGAATTCCAAAAGATTTAGTATGTAATGCAGAATTCCAAAATGGATTAAATAATATTCATGTTTCTGAAAGTTTGCTGCTTCAAACTTGTACCATGATTTGGTGGACAATTTCTGGCAAAAAGAACCCACAATATGAATATTGTAATTACTCACATGGTTGTGCAATAGCTTTTGATTACAAAGTAGAATTTGAACCATGCTTGATATGCTCTGAAACTTTAGGTGGATCTAGATGAGAGTATCTGCTAGAATCAACTAGGAAAATGGGATTATAATGATTATGAACATCAACTAAAGAAAATTCAAGTAATTGAAAATATGTACCAATGGAGAATAAGTATCAGATCTTTGACCAACTAGTGAATAAATGATGAAAATTACAAAGTATCAGGCATAGATGCAACTTTTTTGGCAAACAGAAAACGTGAGTGGACATAGTCTTCTCTGTCATGAGTAATTTTTCAGCAGAGTGCATATATACAGTTTGACAAACCCCGGAAAAGCTTACCCATTCTTATAAATCTGCTGCTGTACCTAATTGCAGTCGTGCAAGTCTCACACATAGTTCATGAATTCCACATTTACCATTGTCAGACAGTACCGCTATGAAGTTGGAATCACCCTTACAACAATCTACATAATTACTTGACCACAAGTCCAGAATAACTAGCAAAAATCTGGGAAATATGAATATCGGGACCTGTAAACTCATATCTGCCACAGCTCACACAGTGCCCCTAAGAAGTCAGAATCACCAAGACCACAATCTACATATTTACTTCATCACATATCCAGGTAGGAAAGTGAAAATCTGAGAAATATATAGGGCCTTAGCCAGTGCAAATTGCAGGCATTAGATCATTAGGAGAATGAGATTTGGTGAACATGTAAAGGTCAAGGGTGACAGCTGCAGCCAGCAAAAAAATCGACAATCTCATAATCTATGAATCTTGCAGTTTCAGAATCACTGTTAGGCTTCGAGCTTTCTTTATTGTCATCAACCCACATCTTAAGGCCTAAGAAGCCCCAAGCAATAGTGCAAGTTAGGAGTACTTCGAAAGAAGGCTCACCAATAATCACCACATGAGCAAACACCATTCTTGAAATGGTGGAAACGATTAGTATCCCTGACAATTATTTCACGTTCAACTATCTTGGAGATTAGCTTGGCTGCAACATGGCAATCCCCACATACACGGAGATTCTTGGTAATTCTAATTGGTGTCCCAGGCTCAGTGTTCAGAATGGCAAAGACAGTAGCCAACTTCTCACTATGAACTGCCAGATGACATTCCTTATCTTCCTCCTCCACATCATGTAGGGCAGAATCAGTCTCAGGAACATAACCTAATTCTTTCATCTTCCCCACCAATATGTCTAGCTCTTCATATATCTCCTCAGAATGTGGATGTGACTGATCACCAGCAAGAAAGGTGTGAATCCGATTGTTCAGCTCAACATTGCTGATGCCAGGCATTTTCTTTATTCCTCTATTCTTCATAATTGATCGGATGGTTGCTACGTCTTGCCATCTACCAGCCTTCGCATATATGTTGGATAACAATACATAATAACCTGACTGCTCAGGAGTCAATTGAAAAAGGTGATCAGCAGCTAAAAGCCCAATATTCATGTTTGAGTGCACCCGACAGGCACTCAGCAGAGCCCCCCAAACTCTCTCATTAGGCTCCACTGGCATCTGCTTGATAAAACTATAGGCCTCATCTACTTGTCCAGAACGTCCCAACAGATCTACCATGCAAGCAAAATGTTCAATCCTTGGAATTATCCTATACTCCTCAGTCATCAATTTGTAGTAAGAACGACCCTCCTCCAATAGTCCTGCATGGCTGCAAGCAGAGATAACTGAAACAAAGGCAATAGAATCTGGACTCAAACCTAAGTCTCGCATTTTTGCAAAAAGTGCTACAGCATCACGACCTTGTCCATTAAGACCATATGCAGAGATCATTGAGGTCCATGATACGACATCCCGGAACGTCATTCTGTCAAACACTTCCCTTGCTTCTCTTAAACTTCCACACTTAGCATACATGTCAACCAAGGCATTCTCCAATAATAAATTTGGTCGAAGTTTCTTCCTCTCAACATATTCATTAGAAAGCCATGTGGGATAAAGGATCTCCTTTATTGCCCTAGCCTTAAGTAACCGGTCAACCTCTTCACATACTGCTTCCTGATGAATTGGAGAAATCCGTCGTCCTTTCTGCACAACGGGACGGATGAACGGATCCACATTAAGACTGTGACAAGCGAAGGCTGGGTCTACTCTAGGTGCCTCGTATGGATTCCATGCAAACACATCAGTGTATTGCAATAATAATGTGATAAGGCCATCCCTCAGCTCCTGTGAAAGGGATGCACCTAATAAGAAGTATTTTTCTTGATCTGAATCAAGTATATGGTGCTTTATCAGCTCTTCAGCACATTTCTTTTGCGGGACGAGGTCTTCATTCTCCTCCCGCTCCTGTGACTGCTATCTGTCCGGTCTTGACTCAAGTTCAAGCCCATAAGTGGCAGCCCCTTTCTAATGGGCGGCCGCTATAAGACACTGCTTGGCCGTCACCTGATCGCCTCTAACTTCCATTATCCCTTCTGGAGTTGGGAATCTGAGTCTCTGGTACAATGTAGATGGGATGGCCTTCATTTTATGTAGTCAAGGTCTTCCTAAGATTGCATTGTACGGAGAATAGGAGTTCAGCACCCAAAATTCCATTGGGGAAGAAATGGTTCCCGCTTGGACTTTCACAGTAACACGGCCAACCGGCATCACTGATTCCCCTGAGAATCCGTATAACAGATCAACCTTTCTATCAAGATCTTTATACTTAAGGCCCAGGCCTTTAAAAAGAGAATCATACATGATCTCAGCAGAACTCCCAGGGTCGATCAATATTCTCTTAACTTCAAAATCACCTATTTGCATGGTGACCACCAAGGCATCGGAATGTGGGAGCTGTACCCCTTCAAGGTCACGATCCGTGAAGATGATCTCTTCCGTCGTTTCCTTTTTCAACCTTTTCGGAACCGGTGTCACACATTCAGAAACTTGAAATACTTCCCTTAAGTGAGCGGCCGTCCGGGTCTCCGCCCTTAGGTTGTCAGCCCGTGCATAGCTGTGTATCACATCAATGGTCCCATTGGGTGCTTTGGGTTTTGGGATATGCTCTCGCTGTTGTTGGTGCTTGGCATTATCTATAAATTGGGGAAGGTGTCCGTCTCGGACCAGCTCCTCTAGTAAAGCCTTGTAGTTCCTGCAATTTTCGGTCAAGTGGCCCTTCTCTCTATGGTAGGCACAGAAAGGCTTTGACTCTCTGAAAGCCGGGTCCCCACCCATTTTAGCTGGCCAGACAAACTAAGGCTTGTCTTTGATTTGAGGCAGTATTCTGAAGATTGGCTTTTTGAAGGTGGTATTTATGGCCTGAAACGATTCCCTTGTGACCGGTTCTGGCTGTTTGGGCTTACATTGCGCCCTATTTGTTTCTGGTTGGATTGATTTCTTCTGAGCAAATACATTGTCATCTGGCTGCTTCTGAGGTTGCAAGCCATCTTCTTCAACACGGACATGCTGTTCTATCCCTTAACTTAGGGGGCGGCTTCTTCTGAGATTTGACATATTAGGGGGCGGCTTCTTAGCAAAGGATTGCCTTAACTTACTCCCTACAGGAAGACCAAATCTGAACTGAGACATAGCGACGTCTTCCCTGCACCGGTCAATCTCATTGTAAGTTTCCCAGTATCTTGCTGAATAAGACTTCAGATTCTCGCCGGACCTCATAGCCAAGGCCATCAAAGAATCCACTTCCTTTGGTTTTCTAGTGTTAGTGATGAAACGGGTGGTAAATGCCTCGGAAAGTTCCGTCCAGGAATGTATAGATCCGTGCTCAAGCCTGTCAAACCACCAGAGTGCTACATCACCCAGACTGGAAGGGAAGATACGGCACATAAGGATGTCGTTTCCGTTGTGAAGTGTCATTGATCGCCTGTAATGACTCAAATGTGCCACCGGGTCAGTCTTCCCGTTGTAAGTGATCAAGTTTAGAGGAGCAATTCTAGCCGGGAGTTTAGCTCGCTCAATTCTCGAAGATAAGGGGGAATGGGAAATCTGCCGTAGCTGGTTCCAGACCGGATTGTGATCTTTTTTCTTCGGTTTGCGCACAGGGGATATCTTTTTTGTCTTCCCTTCTGGCCTGCTCCGTCTGGAACTCTTCTGGGCTCTATAATCTTCCCCTGACTGTTTAGGGAAACGATGAGAGCTTTCGTATGACCCAGAGTGGCTTCTCGATCTCTGCCTTCTGGATCTTTGTTGATCACAGCTAGCTTGCACATCTTTCAACTCGCGCAGCTCCCTCTCTAGTCTCTCTATCTTCCGATTTCTTCTAAGGGCCTCTGCATCGATCACGTCGCGAGTAGCATGAGATCTTCCTCTTCGGCCTTCTGCCCTTTCTATGTTTACTTCAACATGAACTTCTGACATCACTCTCTTCGACCCTGAGGGATGTGGTGGAGGGTTTTTGACTAGAACAAAAGCATTTTCTTCCTCCATCTGGTTGGATTCGCCTAACAAACTCGACTGGTTTAGCTCTCAACATCGGTTCCCACAGACGGCGCCAATTGTGTTGCGTAATTTTTGGACAAAATAATCTTGAGAACTTCACCAGGAGATATTTGGAGTATTTATCATCAACGGCTGCGTATTCTAACCTGTAAGAAAGATAAAAATTCTTTAGAGGTGGTGGCGATTTACGCCTGATCACTCTCCAAAGATTAAGTTAGCTCTTTTGTTGTTCAAGAAAATAATAGTGTATATGCTCTCTAATGATTTTCACACATACCTTATTTTCTTTGTTTGCTGCTCTATTTATAGTTTGATTTTTGTCCCACTTGGGCTTTACCAGCTGTGTGGCTCTCACTTTGAGGGTGATATGACTTATGACAGTCTCTTTTAGACTGATTTGATGTTGGTACATAACGTAAAGGATATTGTCTCCGAATTCATTCAATGAATTCGGTTGGGTAGTCACGTGATGAGTGTCTTGAGGTATGTGCTTGGCAGGAATCACTAATATCCCACTGACCTCATTTAATGCACCTGGGAGGCCGGTAATATCCGTTCTAGTTAAGTTGCCCGGTGTCCGTTCAACACAAACTACCCGGCTTATGATCCTTCCTTTTTCTCCGATGAAGTTTTGATGTCCCTGGCTCTTAATGAATCTTCCAATGCCACAAAGGAAATCATGTTGAGTGCCCGGTGCACGGTTTATGGACCAATTCATGAAGTGTTGGTGCTTCTTAATATTGATTCTAAATGGGCTTCAATCCGTCTAAATACTTGTCTTCTGTTTTTTGAATGGGCCTTAGTTCCCATTGTGGACTCGTTATTTCTCACATTCCATATGGGCCTTTATAATGAAAATATTCTCTCACACACCATTTATATAAATTTAAAGGTAAAGTGCTAAAATAGTAAAATTTGTGGTATTTTGATCAAACATTCCATCCGGATTGGTGTGGCACATTCTTGCATCGCATACAAATAATAGAATTGTAATCTTGAAATTTATTATTAATTAATTAGGCTTTTTCCATTTTATTTATTTGTCTAAATATAAAATTTGATAATTATGATAATCGTTACTGTATATTTAGACATTGCGACAAAACTTACATTACATGCCTTCTTGCAGAACAAACAAGATTCTCCCAGAAAAACATAATGTCATTTGGAAATTAGAAGGGGTGAATATTGGGTGGTTACATCCTTATAATTCTTTTTTGAATTAATTCTCTTCCCCTATTCTATACCTATGTACTGATAATAAAAAAGTTTAATATTAATATTTACAATTTGTTAATTTTGGCATCTAAATCTTCTCTTTTTATTCTACTTTTTTAATTTGTCTTTCTTAGCAACGCGCGTGACAGTTGCTATTTTATTTGTATGGTAGGCAGGCACGCAATTTGGAATTGACATTTTGATTATTTATAGGTGAGGATTCAAATCACAGATGAAATAGTTTAAAAACTTCAACGGAATTTCTGAATGCATCCGTGAATCATTTGAAAACATATGGGTTCTGTAGGACCTACCATTATAATAATTTACAACATATGAAATTTCTGAATGTTGCACAGTGTCATAATAATTCTGTCGTCATTTGCACAGTGACATTCAATAATTCATAACACTCTTCCTTGGATGACTACTTACAAAGAATAAACCTCGTTAAAACCTTGCTAAGGAAAATCCCAGTAGGATAAAAACCAGTGGTGAAGGAAAAAGACTACAATATTCTTGTGAACTGTTAAGTGCATTTGGATCGCCTCATTAAAACTTTGCAAAAGAAAACCCAGTGGGAAAAAACCTTAGCGAAGGAAAAAGAATACAATCAGTACATATCCTTCAGAGTACTTAGTACTTACTCCCTCTCATGAGTTCATAGATCTTCAATTGTCAATTGAAAAGATCTTTATGTCGACGTATGCCAATATTATGAATAATGGAATGTCTAAGTTGTCACATGACCATATCTGCTTGACATCAATATCTCTGCTCTTCTGAAGAATATTAGGTGAGATGTATTTGTTTCGTGAATTGTTACATCTTTGTTCACTTAATAAATCTTCATGTAATAGCAGTGTTGTCACATGTGAATAGTATTATGTTTCTGATCATCCTTTGGTTTGGATCAGAAAGGTATCATGCGTTTGCATTTCCCATTAACTGTGGATTTAATTAAGTGCAATTTGCAAAATACATCTGTAGACACCTCATTTGCCAAATTTTGGGGTTTTCGCTTCGGGTTTGAGAAAAGGGGCAAGGTTCTCACAACATCAGAGTATCAATTGCGCTAATGTATAGTACTTTAAGATCATAAATTTCTTTATACTCTTCTTAAGGGTGAAATGGTCTTTCTTAACATCAAGTGACCAATCAACCATTGGAGTATTCAAAAGATAAGTTTTATTCATATGGAAGTGCTTCAGGACTTCCTCTATGTATCTTGACTAGTGAATAGGGATTCCATTTGGAAAGTATTCAACTTGCAAGTCAAGACAAAATTATATTTTACCGAGATCTTTTATCTTGAATTCATTCTTTATATGATTGGCGGTTTTTGTGAACTTTTCAGGAGTTTCAGCAAGATTTAACATATACCGCAATAATAGAAAATCAAGATTCTCATTCTTTAACGCATGGACAAATATGGATTCTTCTTAAATCCTTCTTAAAAATATTTGCTAAAACAATTGTACCACTTGCACCCAGATTGCTTTAAACTATATTATAATTTTTGTTACTTAGTATAGTATATCCTTCAGGGATTATATGCTTGAGGCATTCCATATCCTTCAAGGATTTTAAATTATATGCTTTAAGCATTCTATATCCTTTAGGGATTTTAAATTGTATGCTTCATGCATTCCATATCCTTTAAGGATTTTAAATTGTATGCTTCAAGCATTCTATATCCTTTAGGGATTTTGAATTATATGCTTAATGAATCTTTGTTACTTGGTAGGAAATATCCTTTAGGGATTATATGCTTTAGGCATCTTAAATCCTTCAGGGATGTTCAATAATTCATATAGATATGCGCATATCCAATCTACCAAGTTAATCAAGATTCTGAATGAAATTGTATCCATTACAGGAGCATATTTTTCTTTATAATTGTACTAGATTTCTGCAAGAAACCTTATTTAATAAGTCGTACTTTGTACTTCATAGTACAAATACCCACATGAATTTAAACAAGGCATTACACCATTAGGTGTATGGACTACAGGTCCAAATATTTCATATTTTACTTATGAGTTTAGCTCTATTTGAATTCCACATTAGCCAATCATTTCTACGTCGACTTTTTTTCGATGGTTTGTGGTTCAAATTCACCATCATTACTTCTGGCAATGTTAAGAGCAAATATATTGTCGACAACAAATTTATTTCTATCCCATATTTCTCTTGTATAATATATCGAGATCTCGTAATTTCAGGTACCATCTTTCTCTTCAAGAGATTTCACTTTAGGGGATAACTCTTTAGAAGTTTCCTCTTCTGGAGGTTTATTTTCAGGAAATATTATGCACAATTTTGGATAGAGTAATTACATTATTGCCTGTTTAATGGATATAGCCTTTTCATGGGCTGCGACTTATTTTTTCTTTTACAAAACTATCTTATCCAATACCTTACAAATAATAATTCTATGAACTTGCAGTTCACATTGATTTATGTAAGGATCAAACTAAGATAGTTTTGTCATGCTTCTGACACGAGTTTTCTCCCCTTAATGGTGGGAAGACTATTTCTCGTCATGCTTTCTGACATCGACTTTTTCATTGAAGTCTATCTTCATAAGGGTGACTTAGAAAAAAAAATTATCATGTAATATAGCATACAACATGTAATATAGCATGTCTCCAGGCATAAATGGTTAGTTTTGCTTTCATACGTAAAAGATGAGAAATAATTTAATTAAACCATTTTAAGTATGATTATAAGTAACATGATTTTTACTCTTCCAGAGTCTTTAATTAGGTTCCATAAACCTAATATAGTATTAACATTTGTTTTGAAAATATTTCTTATTTTAAAGGTTATAATGTCTGTTGGACAAAATTTTCACCCATCATCTTTTTGTGATCTTCTTGATCAGCAAAATCATGATAATCTGGATCAAGATAACCTTATAAAGATTTTTTATTTAAGGTATCGAAATAACCTTTGAGATTTTTTAAATTAGTAAAATTCATTTCGATTTATTCTCCTTTCTTTTATGGAGGCTTGGTACAGGTCTGCTAATTGTTTAAAGCGTACGACAGGTGCGCGAACAATGACCTTCCATATCACACCTATGGCCTTTTAAAGGTTTATGTTGTAAACCTTTGCCATTTTCTTATTGTTTTATTTCATTGTTATTTCACTTCAGGTGAAAAAGTGTGATATTCCTTTTTAAATAATTTTGAATACTAGAGTTCAATATTGGTTGTATATAATGAAATTCATATCATAATATAATCAACCAAAAATATGTAAACACATAACAAAATGTAATAATATGATCAAGAAGAATATGTTAACTGGTATGGATATTCAACCAACAATCAATTTATTAATTATCCATTTTATTTAGGATATCAAAATAACTCATATGATCTTCTGGATCAACAAAATTTATTATTAATAATTTCACTTTAGGTGGTAAGGTGTAATATTCATTTTGAGAGAATATTTGAGTACATCCTTCTTGATTTTGTTCATACCACTTCTATGTCCACGATCATTTAATTATCAAATGAGATTTCATTCACTTTAGGGAATGGTATATAACTGGTCGGATAGAACTTGTGGATTTTTAGTAAAATCTTATTATTTTTCCCTCACATAATTTAATTGTGAGCTGATGCAGAATTTTACTCACTTACACCTTTTAAAAATTTGCAACTTCAAGTGCATCCATATCTATAATGAGTTCTTATAAGGTGCAGCTTCTTGTGCATCCATATATCTCTTAAATCATTTCATAAAATTAGGAATCATTTATTATAAGGTATTCAATCATTTTATTATCAAAATATAGTAATAAAAGTCATATCAAAATATGATCAACCAAGTATCAAAAATTCAAGATTGTGAACACATTATTTTGGTTGGATTAAAACATAATCATAATGATTGATTTAAGATATTATGTTCTTTGTCATGTCTAGATAATAGATATATCAAAACAATATAACTAGACAGATATAAAATTTGAGAGCATCTAATTCCAACAAAATCAAATAAATATTGATTTTCAGTTGAATAAATAAACTCAATATATAAATAGAGTAAGGAGGACTTTCCTAGCAAAGTGATGTAAGAGACGTATAATCGAATGATATGCCTGAGACTGAAAACTGCACTGCACATCTAATAAAATTATTAAGGGTAAACTATACTATTGGTCTCTAACGTTTACCCAAATTGCGTGTTTGGTCCCTAACGTTTAAAATGGGCAGAAATAGTCCCTAACGTTTCAAAACGATGCACCATTGGTCCTTCCGTTAGTCTCCGTTAACTTGGTGTATACGTGGCTAACGGAATTATGACGTGGACAATTTTTAATTGACATGTAATTTTTTTTTTTAATGACAACTAGGATATGACATGGCATACCCATTTAAAAATAACCCAACCCAAAAAAAATTAACCCAATCCAAATAAAAAAAAACCCACCCAAATTAAAATTAACCCACCCCACCCAAATCAAATTAACCCTAAAATTAGATTCTAATTCTCTGCCTCTCTGTAACAAACTACTGTACAGTGTTATCTCTCTTCTCAGCCTCTCAGCCTCTCACCTCTGTTTCCTCTCTCTCGCCTCTCTCTCTAAAAATCTCTCGCCTCTGCTTCCTCTCTTGCCTTTCCTTCCTAAAATAAAAGTCTTCCTAAGATGCTACCATAAAACGTGCTCAAAGTTTTAGTCAAGGGAAAGTTCATGTACTCGAGCTAAAGGTATCTATTTTTTTTAGTATAATGTATCTATGCAGTGTCTTTAAAAATATTATTTTATCTTGGAATTGTGTTTCCCATGTAGCTATATGGCTAATCTTTTTTTTTGAGTAAAATGATAGAAATTTTATTGAAGAAAAGAACCATACAGGACAATATACCAAGAAGCAAAAACCAATTACAAAACTCCCAGTAACTCAAATGGGCTGTCCTCAACCCAAACTTTTGTCAATTTTGATGATAAACCAACTTGTGTTAGAGTTGTTGCAGCAAAATTAGCGCCATTTACTGCAGATTGCAATGTAAAAGACCGTAATTGCTGTACATAGAACTGAATTTCTTCTAGCCACATGTCTTCAATTGAAGAACCCAGGTGTTGAACATGCAACTGCTGCATAAACTTGACAGGCGGTCCCTCCAAACAGATATAAAAAAAACCCATCTCCATGGAGAACTTTAAAACTTCAATACAAGCACCAATATAAGGATGGACACCAAGTAAAAGAGCTTGAATAGGTGAAGTAGAAATCGAGAGTTTTTAAAGGTCAAGCCGTCAAGGTGCAAGTTCTTTTATTAATGCTAGTGTGTGTTCAGATGCTTTATTTATTTATTTTTTTTGTTAGATTAAAAATACAATATATGTAACATTGAAAAAAAAAATCTGTAAAGTCACATTTCTGTTTATTTGGTATAAGTTCAATTTTGTTCAGATATAGTTTCCAAAATTTCCAAAAGAAAATAATTTGATTCCTCCATTTATTTATTTTTGTTTATGTGACTTATGGGATGCTGATACCTGCATTCTTCATATTTTGTAGAGATGGATGAGGACTTTGTCTTCACAATTGTCCTTCACTATTGGGGGAAGATTAAGACCAACCCATTCACGTATGAAGGAGGACAAGTAAAGAGGGTAGAAAATATCAAGTCAGATGAAATGTCATTTATTGAGATACTGAATATAGGGAAGGAGTTTGGGTATGATGAAACTGATATATGGATGTATAGAGTACCTACTGTTCCATTTGCGGGTGGATTAAGATATTTGGACACTGATATTGAGGTACTGAACATGGTGAAGTTTGCAAAGGTTTATAATGAAGTAGAGGTGTATGTTGTCTTCTTAAATGAGGGAGTTGCATTGTGTGATATTATGGAAGCTGATAATAATGAGGGAGATGGTGGTAATAAGGACAATGGTCTTATCAAGGTAGATGGTGGTAATGAGGAAGATGCTAGTGAAGAAGCAGCTAAAGCATCTAGTGAGGAGGATAGTGCTCATAGAGTTCATTTCGGAGACAGTGAAAGTGATGTGAATGATATGTTTGAAGAATATATTTCTAGTGATGTAGTTGCCTCCGAAGTTAGCAAAGAAGTAGTTGAAGACCACGTACGTCTTAGCAATTGTAAGCAGTATAAGAGAAATGCATGCAAGAGAGTTAAAATCAAAGTAGGAAGAAAGGGTTACTCTGGTGGGATTGATGCAGTACGGGTTGGTTCAGATTTAGTTGCTAGAAGTGGTGTAGGTGCTGAAAATGATGCGGCTGAAACTAGCTGGGAGTCAGAAACTTCTGCAGTTGTTTCTTCATCATCTGATGACGAGTCAAGGCCTAGGTATCCTCAATACCAAGAACCAAAGGCATTCATTGAATTGAAGTTTGAACTTGGGATGCAATTTGCCACAAAACAGGATGTCACTGATGCAGTTAGGCATTATTCAGTCTTCAAAGGTGTTCAATTACGGTTTAAAAAGAATGATAAAATAAGGGTCAGAGTTAAATGTGTATATGGATGTCCGTTTGAGTTGTTTTTTGGGAAGATGGCAAATGAAGATACTTGGCAGTTGAAGTTGATGAAGGATGAACATAATTGTGGGACGCAGTTAAAGAACAAACATGCAAGCTATAAGTGGCTTGGGAAACATCTTGTTGAAGATGTCAAGAATGATCCAAAAGTGAAGACGATCTCTATCAAGAGACAAGTTGCTTCTAAATTCAATTTTCATATTAGTAGACATGTAGCATACAAAGCTAAGAGGGTTGCAAAACAATTGATAGATGGATCTTGTAAGGAACAATATGCTCAGTTGGGTGATTATAGTGTGGAGTTGATTAGAAGCAACCCTGGTTCCAATAGTATAATCCATACTGAGAGACCTCAACCACACTTGCAACCAAGATTTGGGAGATTCTATGTTTGTTTAGATGCTTGTAAAAGAGGCTTCTTAGCTGGCTGCAGACCATTCATTGGTCTTGATGGGTGTCACTTGAAGGGTCAATATACAGGTCAATTATTGACAGCAATTGGGAAGGATGCAAATAATGGTGTTTATCCTATTGCATATGTTGTGGCTGAGGCAGAGTTAAAGGAATCATGGGAGTGGTTCTTGGAGATGCTATTTAAAGACATTGGAGATCTGAGCTATGAAAGCTGGACCTTCATGTCTGACCAACAAAAGGTGATTCATTGTTTGATTATTTTCCTTAACAAAAAGCCCCTTACTTTAATGTATTTAACTAATTCTGTTTTATTTCTTTGTCTCAGGGTCTAGTACCTACATTTGAGAAGCTAATGCCTGTAGACCATCGGTTTTGTGTGCGGCATTTGTATAATAACTTTAGTAAGGAATTCAAGGGTAAACTACTAAAGGATCAAATGTGGGCAGCTGCAAGGGCAACTAACATGGCTGAGTTTGAGATTGAAATGGAGAAGATAAAGGACATAAATGTCAAAGCATGGAAATGGTTGGATGGTCATCCCAAAGAACATTGGTCTAGGGCATCATTTAGTGCATACTCTAAGTGTGATGCACTAACCAACAATGGGTGTGAATCTTTCAATGCTCAAATTCTGGAGTTTAGGGATAAACCGATAATCACTATGATGGAAGAGATTAGATTGCTTCTGATGGATCGTTATGTTAAGATGAAAAGCATGATTGGTAGGTATAAAGGTCGTATATGTCCTAGAATTCATAAGAAGTTGGAAATTGAAAAAAGCAACAGTAGAACTTGGACACCACGTTGGAGTGGGGATGATGACTTGTCAGTGTATGAAGTATCAATGTATCCACGTAAGTATATTGTTGATATAAGTAAAAATACATGCACGTGTGGATCATGGGCTCTATCTGGGATTCCTTGTGTGCATGCATGTTCTGCATTAGGATCTGCTGGTAAAAATATTGAAGACTTTGTGCATTCTTGCTATAATATGACATCCTTCACTCTAGCTTATGAACCATGTGTGTTACCTATTAATGGTCCTGATTTATGGCCACAGAGTAATAGGGATACAATACTTCCTCCTAAAAAGAGAAGGAGGAGGGAACCCAAGAAATATATAGAAAACAACTGGGAAATGCAGGTAGACCTAAAAAGAGAAGGAGCACCACCATCTCAAACAGAGGGAACTTTGAGGAGAAAAATAATGATGTTTTTATTATAAGCTTTAGATTTAGTTTATGTACAAGAAATACATTGTGTTAGTATATTCAAGGTTGTATTTGTATATGTTTGGGTGGTTATTATCCACACTTTCAGTAGAAGAAGACAGCCATCACATACCATTGAGATGAGGATACATCAGCCAGCACCCACCAGCACGAGTGACATTGTAGTTGGGAAATGCAGAATCTCCAAAAATGTCAGCCAGCACCTACCATTCAGGCAAGAAATAAATCTAGGTAAACCTTCACTCTCATTTGGAGATACATAACAAAAGGAGAATATTTTGTAAGAATGTATTATAAATCCTTGAATATTTTTTTGTTTTTTTTTGGTCCTTATAAAGATGAACTCTTTTTGTTGGCAGGAGACAGCACCTATATTTAACCATCTCAAACAGCTAAAAGGATCACGAGATTGTTTATGGATAAGAAGAATTGAAGATTAGGACTTAGTATGATGTTTTGTAATTTGCATTTCTTACCAAAGATGAGGAGAAAATCTTTTTGTTATAATGGTAACTATTTCTTTTGTTTTTATTATAAGCTTTTAATTTCTTCCAGATTTTTGTTTTTGTTTTTAGATAAACATCAACTTTTATGTACTGTATTTGAGCTACTCCTTTTTATTTCTTTTGTTCTTTTCTCCTACTTACAATTTTTCTTTTATTAGTTCAATGTATAGCATTGCAAATTTCAAATTTGTTAGTATGTTAATGCCGAAAAGGACAATTTAAGTAGTCCAATTTTAAAGTTTTCTGCTACTAATTGAATATAGAGACATGAATCAATTGAAGTAGGCAAATATTGCATTTATAATCCCTTTCTGTTCAAGTGTTTGATGTCATACATTCCTTCCATAAACAGCTAAAAAACATGATAATTCATAGTATTGATAATTCTACATTCCAAGCCAGAATTGAGAGTAGCAAACATTTCTGTAAATTTTTTTTTTTTATGAAAACCCACACATAGTACACATGGGGCCCTAAAAGGCTCTAATATACAGTAAACAATGGCACCCTAAAAGGATCTATGATCCTATATACAAATGGGATACCCCATTAACCACAATCACTTGGAGCAGGAAATAGACAGCAGATGTCTCAAACTGCCTAATTGTGATTTGTGACCATTACTTAGAGCTACAGGATTAACCCCCAATCTGCAGCACCAAATCCTATTAACAGAGCCTTGAACTTTGCTTAAGCTCTCCATTCTGCCCTTGACATCTTTCCTTATATCTCTGACAATTTGTTCTTCAGCCCACCAAGCTAGCTTGCAGATAGCCATTCTAAATCTATTTCCTTTGAAATTCTTGGTAGCCCATTCAACTAGATTCAACCAGCAACATTCAGTATCTGAGATCAAGCAAAGATTCATATTCGTCATATTCTTTGGTGAAAGAGCAAAGGAAAAAAAGATGGTCTCTGGTTTATATGCAAACATTCCATTTATCCATAAACACTCTCTTTGCAAATCAATTACCGTATCTGATTTTCTTAAAAATCATACAAATTCATTTCCTCCACAGAAAATAAAAAATAAGATCCAGAGGAAAGAATGCGCAGGATAATTATCAAAAGACAAGGAACATTCATGGAAGAGATTTTTAGAGAGAGAGAGAGAGAGAGAGAAAGAGAGAGAGGAAAGAGAGGAAGCAGAGGCAAGAGGCTGAGAAGGGAGATAACGTTAGAATCTAATTTTAGGGTTAATTTGATTTGGGTGAGGTGGGTTAATTTTAATTTGGGTGGGTTTTTTTTTTATTTGGATTGGGTTAATTTTTTTTGGGTTGAGTTATTT
Organism: Fagus sylvatica; assembly: GCA_907173295.1. NCBI lineage: Eukaryota > Viridiplantae > Streptophyta > Magnoliopsida > Fagales > Fagaceae > Fagus > Fagus sylvatica. The sequence goes on from OU015763.1 coordinate 38,485,670, forward strand.
TTAAATGGGTATGCCATGTCATATCCTAGTTATCATTAAAAAAAAAATTACATGTCAATTAAAAATTGTCCACGTCATAATTCCGTTAGCCACGTATACACCAAGTTAACGGAGACTAACGGAAGGACCAATGGTGCATCGTTTTGAAACGTTAGGGACTATTTCTGCCCATTTTAAACGTTAGGGAATATTTCTGCCCATTTTAAATATGAGGGACCAAACGCGCAAATTAGGTAAACGTTAGGGACCAATAGTATAGTTTACCCAACAAAATATCAACAAATGAAAAGACACATAATAATTGTTTTTTAATACATTGTAATGCAATTATTTAATAAAATGAATATGGATGTTTATTTTTTAATTATTAAAATTATCAATGTGATTAATTTCGTATAAAATGATGCACCAAATAAAAGTTATCTTTACATTCTCATTATATGTACAATATATATTTTTTTATGGATATGTACTATAATATTCTAACAAAAAATGCTAATTATCATTGCTATTTCTAAGTAAAAAAAAAAAACATGTGAGGACAAATAAACAAAGTACACTCAAATGCTCCCAACTGTCACATTTAGTAAGCCAAAAAAAAAAAAAAAAAAATCAATAAGAAAATTCAAACTACAACAATTGACTAGGATTGAAAAAATAAAAATAAAAAAGGAAGAAAGAAGCAAGGTCACTTGTGCAAGCTATGTTAGCCACATCCACCGTCTAATTGAACTGTAACAGTTAAATCGTCAAATTTCATTACTCAATAAAAAAAAAAAATGAAAGTACATTAATGTTGTGCTTGAGTAAAGATTTTACTATTTATGTAGAAATTGATAAATAAAACGATTTAAAATCCATGCTTATATTTGTTTATATTTTTTTGCCTATTTTAATTTCATGCACTTCCATTTTGATTTTTAATATCTTTCTATAAAATTATTAGTAATTGAATGGACTCCACAGAGCTATTACAATGTACTAAACATGCTCTTAATGTTTATGTAAAGGAGTTAGAATGATTTAACTATAATTTGTTACCATTTAAAAGTTGAGTATTTAATTTTCTATTGTTAAAAGTGTAGGATTCATTTGGTACCATCCCAAAAAGGAAAACAAACAGCTGTACATGTTCCGTTTTGAAAATTTCAAAGCTCAAAATATATTCCCCTATTTTCATGGTTCCAAAACCTGGTATCAAGTTCACCATCATTTTTTCAACCAAAAAGGAAAAAGAAAGAAATTTATTACTTCGCTTAGAAAACCCTATATTCTTCTGAATCATATTCCAGAAACAAGTAAACAAGCTAATAATGTCGTCGAATATAAATCCCTACGAGCATTGCAAAATTGTTTGCAACCCAGATGGCAGTATCACTCGACATTTGTGGTTTCCAACGATCAAAGCAAACCACGTGGCCTGTCCCGGGAGACCCTGTGCTGTCCAAGGATTTCACTCTCAATGCCAAAAAGAAAACCCGCATTCGAGTCTACATGCCGACGACCAAACTGACTTCAAATGATGGTGACACAAGGATTCCCATCATATTTTTCTACCCCAGTACCGGATGGATCCAATTCAATTGGGACTCTATCTTCACCAATTTACACTGCTCGAAGCTCGCACTCAAAGTTCCTGCCATCGTTGTCGACGTTGAATATCGCCTAGCGCCAGAAAATAAGATCCCGGCACAATACGAAGACGCCATGGACGCGATTCTTTGGGTGAGAGAACATGCATTGGATCCAAACGGTGAGCAATGGATTAGAGATTACGGAGATATTTCGAGTTGTTATCAATATGGAAGTGGTAGTGGTGGGAACATAGCATTTTTCGTTGCGTTAAAAGCAACGGAAATGGAGTTGCAACCCTTGAGGATCGCTGGGAATATAATGAATCAACCCATTTTTGGTGGCATGCAAAGGACGAACTCAGAGCTGATGAACCCGATAGACCAGGTCCTGCCCTTGTGTGTACTAGATTTGATTTTGGAGCTGTCGTTGCCAGAAGGTGAAGATCGTGACCATTGGTATTCTAATCCGATGGTGGAGGGCCCGCACACGAGCGCCATCAGCAAGATAGGAAGCTGCCTTGTGATTGGATTATGTGGGGACCCATTGATAGATCGACAGCAGGACTTTGCGCAAATGTTAGTGAGGCATGGGGTTCAGATCAACGGGCGATTCGACATTGTGGGGTTCCATGGGATCGAGATTGTAAACCCGGAAATGGATGCTTTTTTTGGTATTATTAAAGACTTCATCTTGAGAAACCAACCTTGAGTTCGATTAATGCATGTTTACTATTGTAATTTTTTTTTTTTATTGGAGGTAAATGATTTTAAATGTTTTTTATTTGATTTTGGAATTTAGAGAGAGAGAGAGAGAGTTGAGAGAGAGAGAGAGAGAGAGAGAGAGAGAGAGGGTTTTTTTTTTTTTTTTTTGAAAAAAAAACACCATGTGTTCACCTTTACGGCTTTACCCTCAAACATTGAATTCAAATCTTAATATACCCATCACTTTAGACTTTAATTTTATACTACACCACTCAATCCACCAACTCCACTCGTTGATATATATTAAAATTATTATCCAAATCTAGATTGCAAAATACACCATAACCCACCCAAATGCCTTTGATGATAAAAACAACACAAACACCACAAAAACACATGTAAACAACAATGGCCAGAATCTCGCTCGAGATTTGCGAGCAGTTTTGGTGGGTGGCAGAGTCAGAGACGTTGAAGTGAACCCAGCCGCCGTAGTGGAAGTATATTACGATGGGAAGCCGCCGAGAGATGGTGGAAGGCAATTTGGTTGGCCTGTAGATACGGACCCATGTTTTCGTTTCGACGTTGAGAGTGACATCCTTGGAGACCACAGGGTTCCACGGAGTGGCATTAGGATTTGCATCGGTCGTGGGGAATTCAAAGGTGCTAGTGACCGTGCCATCCGGGTTAAGGACAAGGTTCGTGTGTGCGTAAGGGTCGAATTTTGACATTATTGTTCTTGTTTTGGGTAATTAATTTTGATAATACGTACAAGTTGGAGATTTTTTCTTTTCTTTTCATTTAAACATGACCTTAACTAGAAAACCTCATGTATGCGATTGGCTTAAATTGGAACCAGCAAATTTGGGTTGAGAAAGTCTAGGACCATTCAATGTGAACAACTTTTGTAACAATCTATGTGGTATGTGTTGGAAAACAAAGATAGATAGGTCCAGCAGTAATTCCTAATAGAATAAGTGTTAACTACTAACAGCATTCGTAACAAAACTCATGTGCGGTATTCGCTGTGGTCTAGATTGTTTGAAAATGTCTTTTTAAGGCCAAGAGGATTTACTAGATTATTTTAAAGTCAATACTGTTTTTTTTTTTTGGTGAAAATATAATATTTGGAAGTTTTTATGAACTGGCAAACATACGTAGTTGTTCAAGTTTGACGATTCCGGTGAATTAACTGAACTGCACCTCATGAGATTGACATATAGAGCTTTGGAGTAGGAGCAGGCCCCAATTCTATATGGACCAGGATCCTAATTCCTAGTTTGCAACCCTTAAAGAAAGAATACTGGTATGGTCCATGCCAATAATTGTTGATTCCACGCTAAACTCTTTTATTATAGTTCACAATGGCTTTATTAATAATGTAAAAAGGGTCCGGTCTGGTTGGGAGGATCAATTTAGAGTTTAAAATTATAGCCTCTAAGAAGAATCTATTGGATAATTTGGAATACTTTGATGCAATTGATTAATGAAAAGAAAAAACCCTCATTAGCGGACACCTGCAACAATGGAAGAAGAATGAAGCAAATGGCCGCTAAGTGTCAATGGAGAAGTCTCCAATACTCATGGATGTAGTTAGGATCTTAATTGAGTTGGGGCCGAAATATGTACAATTTTTTTTTTCCATGAAATTCCAAAGTATCATCCATTTTATATTAACAAAATATCAACAAATGAAAAGACATATAATAATTGTTTTTTTAATACATTGTAATGCAATTATTTAATAAAATGAATATGGATGTTTATTTTTTAATTATTAAAATTATCAATGTGATTAATTTCGTATAAAATGATGCACCAAATAAAAGTTATCTTTACATTCTCATTATATGTACAATATATATTTTTTTATGGATATGTACTATAATATTTAACAAAAAATGCTAATTATCATTACTATTTCTAAGTAAAAAAAAAAAAAAAAAAAATGAAAGACCTAACAAAAAATGCTAATTATCATTGTTATTTCTAAGTATAAAAAAAAAATAATAAAATGTGAGGACAAATAAACAGAAGTACACTCAAATGCTCCCAACGGTCACATTTAGTAAACCAAAAAAAAAAAAAATCAATAAGAAAATTCAAACTACAACAATTGACTAGGATTGAAGCAAAAAATAAAAAAGGAAGAAAGAAGCAAGGTCACTTGTGCAAGCTATGTTAGCCACATCCACCGTCTAATTGAACTGTAACAGTTAAATCGTCAAATTTCATTACTCAATAAAAAAAAAAATGAAAGTACATTAATGTTGTGCTTGAGTAAAGATTTTACTATTTATGTAGAAATTGATAAATAAAACAATTTAAAATCCATGCTTATATTTGTTTATATATTTTTGCCTATTTTAATTTCATGCACTTCCATTTTGATTTTTAATATCTTTCTATTAAATTATTAGTAATTGAATGGACTCCACAGAGCTATTACAATGTACTAAACATGCTCTTAATGTTTATGTAAAGGAGTTAGAATGATTTAACTATAATTTGTTACCATTTAAAAGTTGAGTGTTTAATTTTCTATTGTTAAAAGTGTAGGGATTCATTTGGTACCATCCCAAACTATAAACATTAAACTGAAATTTTCCAAAAAGGAAAACAAACAGTTGTACATGTTCCGTTGCCCACATGCCGTTTGAAAATTTCAAAGCTCAAAATATATACCCTATTTTCATGGTTTCAAAACCTGGTATCAAGTTCACCATCATTTTTTCAACCAAAAAGGAAAAAGAAAGAAATTTATTACTCCGCTTAGAAAACCCTATATTCTTCTAAATCATATTCCAGAAACAAGTAAACAAGCTAATAATGTCGTCGAATATAAATCCCTACGAGCATTGCAAAATTGTTTGCAACCCAGATGGCAGTATCACTCGACATTTGAGGATTCCAACGATCAAAGCAAACCACGTGGCCTGTCCCGAAGACCCTGTGCTGTCCAAGGATTTCACTCTCAATGCCAAAAAGAAAACCCGCATTCGAGTCTACATGCCGACGACCAAACTGACTTCAAATGATGGTGACACAAGGATTCCCATCATATTTTTCTACCACAGTAACGGATGGATCCAATTGAATTGGGACTCTATCTTCACCAATTTACACTGCTTCGAAGCTCGCACTCGAAGTTCCTGCCATCGTTGTCAACGTTGAATATCGCCTAGCCCCAGAAAATAGGATCCCGGCACAATACGAAGACGCCATGGACGCGATTCTTTGGGTGAGAGAACATGCATTGGATCCAAACGGTGAGCAATGGATTAGAGATTACGGAGATATTTCGAGTTGTTATCAATATGGATGTAGTAGTGGTGGGAACATAGCATTTTTCGTTGCGTTAAAAGCAACGGAAATGGAGTTGCAACCCTTGAGGATCGTTGGGAATATAATGCATCAGCCCATGTTTGGTGGCATGCAAAGGACGAACTCAGAGCTGATGAACCCTATGGACGAGGTTGTGCCCTTGTGTGCACTAGATTTGGCTTGGGAGCTGTCGTTGCCAGAAGGTGAAGATCGTGACCATTGGTATTCTAATCCGATGGTGGAGGGCCCGCACACGAGCGCCATCAGCAAGATAGGAAGCTGCCTTGTGATTGGATTCTGTGGGGACCCAATGATTGATCGACAGCAGGACTTTGCGGAAATGTTAGTGAGGCATGGGGTTCAGATCGACGGGCGATTCGACATTGTGGGGTTCCATGGGATCGAGGTTTATAAACCCGAAAATGGATGCTCTTTTTGGTATTATCAAAGACTTCATCTTGAGAAACCAACCTTGAGTTCGATTAATGCATGTTTACTATTGTAATTTTTTTTTATTGGAGGTAAATGATTTTATATGTTTTTTATTTGATTTTGGAATTTAGAGAGAGAGAGAGAGAGAGAGAGAGAGAGAGAGAGAGAGAGAGGTTGTTTAGGGTGTTTTTTTTTTTTTGAAAAAAAACACCATGTGTTCACCTTTACGGCTTTACCCTCAAACATTGAATTCAAATCTTAATATACCCATCACTTTAGACTTTAATTTTATACTACACCACTCAATCCACCAACTCCACTTGTTGATATATATTAAAATTATTATCCAAATCTAGATTGCAAAATACACGATAACCCACCCAAATGCCTTTGATGATAAAAACAACACAAACACCGCAAAAACACATGTAAACAACAACAAAGTTTTGAAATATCAATACTGTTTTAGTTACTTTATCTCATTTATATATCACTAATATCATATTTCACATTCTGACTTTCACACATTTAACATTTGATTTCAATATACATTTCTTTTTAGTAATAACAATCTAATTGAAAAATTATCACACACAATATACAGAGATGTTGAAGTTTGGTTGGTTAGTACTGGTTATTCACATGTAATTTAATATGCACTTCTCAGATGTAATTTTTTTATTTATTTTTATTTTGAGAAGATTCTCACAAGCTATTTAATATGTGAGATTGTGCAACTTGGGATTTGGATTATAAATGAAAGTTTGGTATTTATATAATAGGCAACTGTAGGAGGATATTTGTAAATCATGAAACTTCCTATAAGTTTCATTTCCACTTTAACTTCCTCTACTGTGAATTTTCTTATTTCTCACATTTCCTATTTAATTTTTCAACGTGGTACAAGTTGTTGTACTTGTGGAGTTGTAGGAGTGTATTCCTTCTAAACAAGGACATGGACAGTGTTTTGTTTATTTATTTAACAGACTACTGGTTGTCTTCTTAGAGTAGATGAGTTTTTTCTAGTTCATGTCAGGTAAGGCAAATAAAGTAACTATCTAATATACAGAAGAAAACTTTTAAGGAGTCACAATTGCTCCCCACGCCCCCCTTGGCTCTATTTTTTATTTTATTTTTTTTTTTTTTCATTTTAATTCTCAGCGTACCCTATTTGATTTGAGGATCTCTCAAAACCTTATTTGAGATCTGTGATTTTTTGTTAGTTTGGACTAATTTTTTGTTTGGATTGATTTTATGTTAAATGGCTAGATATTTGGTTGGGTTAACAGGGTTAAAGGGTGGGCTAATGATTAATATATATATATGGGTAAACTACACTATTGGTTCCTAACGTTTACGCAAGTTGCGCATTTGGTCCCTAACGTTTCAAAACGATGCACCATTGGTCTTTCCGTTAGTCTCCGTTAACTTGGTGTATACGTGACTAACGGAATTATGACGTAGACAATTTTTAATTGACATGTACTTTTTTTTTTTAATGACAACTAGGATATGACATGGCATACCCATTTAAAAACAACCCAACCCAAAAAAAATTAACCCAATCCAAATAAAAAAAACCCACCCAAATTAAAATTAACCCACCCCACCCAAATCAAATTAACCCTAAAATTAGATTCTAATTCTCTACCTCTCTGTAACGAATCACCGTATAGTGTTATCTCCCTTCTCAGCCTCTCTGCCTCTCACCTCTGCTTCCTCTCTCTCTCTCTAAAAATCTCTTCCATGAATGGTCCTTGTCTTTGAGAGATTTGCCAAAATCTCATTGCATATGAATTAGGCAAATGGGCATTAAAAAGGTAGGTCCTTTGGCTCAGTTTTGCCTTGGTCTTTCCCTTCCTCAACATTTATTTAGCATCCCCTTGCATATATGGATAGATCGCATGATTTACTGTATATGATGCAATCATAACTAGTGGAATGCCCAATGACTTGTAAAAGGGGCACAACGAAGCTTGCGAGATAAAATACTATAACCTTACATATGGGTAAATTGTGTAATATATGGCTATATGCTATATGTGATGCAATCATAATTGTGTAATATATGTCTTTTGATGAAACACTTTCTAATGAAACACCATTTAAAGAGTATTAAGGATATAGAGATTTGCCAAAATCTCATTCGATTAGATGAGCCAATGTGTTGGAAAAATAGACTGAGGCTTAGCAATATCATTATGGGAGGGCATTCAAAAATCTATTTTGAGGTTTTTCAAAGGATACTTTCTCCAAGCTTGGGAAAATAGATTTGATTATGCAAGATATTTGTAGAGCTAAGTAGAAATTTTGCTACTTGTTTTTCAAACAGTCAATAAGTTTGAAAATTCTATTGCATATAAATTAGGCAAATGGGCATTAAAAAAAGTAGGTCCTTTGGCTCAGTTTTGCCTTGGTCTTTCCCTTCCTCAACATTTATTCAGCATCTCCTTGCATATATGGATAGATTGCATGATTTACTGTATATGATGCAATCATAACTAGTGGAATGCCCAATGACTTGTAAAAGGGGCACAACGAAGCTTGCGAGATAAAATACTATAACCTTAAATATGGGTAAATTGTGTAATATAAGCTTGTGAGATAAAATACTATGTGATGCAGTCATAATTAATGGGACACCCCATGACCTTGTAAAAGGGGAATAAAGGAGCTTGCAAGATAAGGACTATTCATGGAAGAGATTTTTACACAGAGAGAGAGAGAGAGAGAGAGAGAGAGAGAGAGAGAGAGAGAGAGAGAGAGAGAGAGAGAGAGAGAGAGAGAGAGAGAGAGAGAGAGAGAGAGAGAGAGAGGCAGAGAGGCTGAGAAGGGAGATAACACTGTACAGTGATTTGTTACAGAGAGGTAGAGAATTAGAATCTAATTTTAGGGTTAATTTGATTTGGGTGGGGTGGGTTAATTTTAATTTGGGTGGGTTTTTTATATTTGGATTGGGTTAATTTTTTTTGGGTTGGGTTGTTTTTAAATGGGTATATCATGTCATATCCTAGTTGTCATTAAAAAAAAAAAGTACATGTCAATTAAAAATTGTCCACGTCATAATTTCGTTAGTCACGTATACACCAAGTTAACGGAGACTAACGGAAGGACCAATGATGCATCGTTTTGAAACGTTAGGGACTATTTTTGCTCATTTTAAACGTTAGAGACCAAATGCGTAACTTAAGTAAACATTAGGGACCAATAATATAGTTTATCTAATTATTAATTATTAAATAAAATAAGTGGGGGCACCTCTTAGGCTGCCACCAATTTTTCCAAATATCAGTATATATTTCATTTTCTTTTATCACCTACTGAAAGGAGCGATCCATGGTAAATAATTCTTTTAGAAAAAAACTTACAATGGATTAAAGACAAAGCCAAAAACTTTGGACACGTCATCACCCATCTGCCTCCCGTACACAACAAAAACATTGTGGGGACAGACAAAGAAAATGAAGCAATGTGGTTAAGGATATTGATGACATAGTTTAAGTAGGGACATTAGAGTAATTCTGGTTTATAAACAAGCGGTAGCCGACGGAATCTTCGCTTTACGAAAAATGGCTGTATAAGCAAACAATGTTGGGCCCACTCCCATGTGAAAGTCTTATGTGTCAATCACCAATAATTCATGACACAAAAAAAAAGCATCTTTTATTGTCATAATTATTTGTTACAAGCCATAGGTAGGGAATAACTTATAACCTATGGATGCGTAATGACTTAGACTTAAACTTGGACTTAGACTTAGACTTAGACGGAACCCTTTATGGATGAGCTGTAACCATTATCGAACCTTTTGCTCCAAAGCATAACCCCTCCATACTTAGGAGAACTCTTAATAGATGCAAGGACCTGAGATTTGAGCACGTCGGCTGGGATAAATCCACTGCTAGCAGCAGCAGGAGCCGCTGGTAGCCCCAAGAACACTTGCTTAGCTTGAACCGTGGTCCATTTTCTCCATGAATTTAAAAGGTTGTTAGCATTGCTTCCGTACTGACAATTAGCTTGAGGGTTGTTGTAGAATTGAACCCAAACATAATCAAACAGGCCGGTTTGGATAGCAGAATCTAGGTGAGCATCTGGGAATGGACATTGTGGAGCTGCAGCTAAGTACACCCTTTTTTGTTGGCTGAATCCATTGAGTGCCCTAGCAAGATCATTATAGTATTGACCTGAACCTTGCTCAATGTCAAAATCAATGCCATCCAAAGCCGCGTCACCTAGTGGACGTGAATTGGATCGACCACCTAGATAGTTATTCCAAAGGTAATTTGCAACTTGTTTTGCATCATCTGTTGAAGAAAGAGAGTAGCTTCCAATACCGCCTCCAAGAGAAAGGAGGACTTTGATGCCTCGCTGTTGGCAAGCTCTGATGGCAGTGCTTAGACCAGTGCAAGTATTGGCACCTGGGTTGCAATGACCGGCTAGGTTTAGCACGGGGGTTCGGCCATTACCGAATGTGGTTAAGAAAGCTATGTTGACATATTGGTAGTTCCCCGTGGCACAAGTGGCAGCCAAGGTGCCTTCATTGGAGTTTTGGCCCCAATAAATGGCAATCCCACCAGCTTGTGAGTATTTGCACAAAGAGATTGTTAAGAGGGACAATAGGAGGAAAGATGTTTGCTTATGGGTGGCCATGTTTGGATACCTTAAGGTTCTTCTTTGGATAATAAATGGTGGACTAGTGGGTGCAAATTTATAGGTGTGCTCGGGTCATGTGAGTCAAAGGATTACTATTAAAGGGTAGAAAAGTATGACGACCGTGTCTTACAAGTAACAAATTGTTCATAGTCTTCCTAGGATAAGAAAAAAAAAAAAAAATTCTAGTAAATGAATTCTAGCACAAAGTTCATTTAACAATTCAAACATCCCACCGATCAAGCTATGAATTTAATTTCATATAAAAAAAGCTAAGAATTTGTTGAACATGTGCAAATTTCACACCACCACCTAATGTAGACTATCCGTACATATAATCATGTAAGAATTTTAATATATAATTTGTGGTCATTATGTTCACAATTGGATATAATAATATTTAGGCACAAATGATGTGGAGCTTATCTTTACTAAATTTATATACAATTTTGACCTAATATGATATTACCAAATGCGTGGCGGGATTAATTCAAATATAACATGATTCCCAAATATTCAACCATATGATCACTTGGAAGCAATTAAGCAAATATAGGCAAATGACTTATTGGCCACAGAATTGTCTTTCTGACTTCTTCTAAATTAACCAAGGAGATGAATTGGACTAGACTACATGTTAATGACATTTAAGGCTCAGGCCATCCGAGGAAATTGTCCCCCCTATCCATCAAAAAAAAAAAAAGTGGAGAAGCTTGGTTAATTCCTCTGGTTCAGATTTACATAAAATTTATAATACAATTTTGACCTAGATAGAAATTAACTTATGTAAATTTATATTATTATGTAATAATCCCTAAATTTTATTTATTTTTATACACAAATGTTTATGAAAGAGTATTAATAAAGAAATATATATATATATATATATATATATATATATATATATATATATATATTTTTTTTTTCTAATAAAAGAAAGAGATGCCATTTCAAATAGGGCTCATTTTCTGTTATAAACATCAATGGAAACTCTTGACATTTCTACCCATGAATATCAGCAAAGAGGAATTTAGGAAAACTTTTGATATCATAATGGACCACAACAACTACAAGAGTTAGAGCTACATCAACTAAAAATGTAATGATGCGCAATTTGACTTTATAAAGTGGAGTTTTGAAATAAATGGTTTGAAAGGTTCTACGTAGAGTGACCGCAATTGACTAGAACTCACATATCCACTCATTCGTAAACATCAAATTTCCATATGCATTCAGCTTTACTATTAAATTATATTAAGTTGTCAAAGGTAGCATTGAAGGCAAGCGTCAAACACGGTAGAAAAACCATGATAAATTAGTCCCACTACGCAATTAGGAACGGCTAATCGAAACCATTTATATAAATTTAAAGGCAAAGTACTGAACTCTGTGGTATTTTGATCAAACATCCCATCTGAATCATGTGACGTACTCTTGCATTGCATACAAATAATAAATTTATACGTAATCTTATTATTTCTTTAACCAAAATTCAAATGTCTTCGATTTTTTTTTTTAATCCAAATATGAAATTTGATAGTATAAAAATATATAAAATATGATAATTACGGTAATTATTAATAAGTATTTATTATGATTATGTTTGTATATGAAACTACTTAATTAGTATACCAAAGAAATATGATATGACAAGATTATATATAGGTTTAAATACTGTTTTCGGTTCTTAACCTTTGGTCTTTTGTCAAATTGTCACCTTTCAATTGGTCTCTAATCTTTCAACTAGGTCAAATTGGTATTCAACCTTTCAACCTTGTGTCAAAATAGTCATTGCCTGTTGGATGAAAAATAAGTGTTGGATAAAAAATACTGACGTGGTTAACGGTTTGTTTTTAATTTTAAAAATGTCTAACGTGGCATGTCAACTCAAATTTTAATAAAAGAAAATGCCAACTCAAAAAAAAAAAAAAACAATCTTTCTTTTTCCTCTCTCACTCAATCTCACACACACACACACAACGCACATAGTCATACAAAATTTGCTCTTCCAAAAACCCAAATTATTTTAACACGAACTCAATTTTCAATTTTTCACACACATATATTAACATATATATAATATATGAATTCAAGAAATTGAATTGAAAGCCTTGTCGCCCTTATATCTTGCTTATAACTAATAACTTATTTGATGAAGCCAAAGGAAACTTTGACAGTAAAAAGTAGCGCAGACCCATATGAAATCATAGTCCATGCAAGAAAAGTAGGCAAATATGCTGAAGTGGTGAGTATTGGGCCTCCTCCTGGCCCCCCTAAGGATAAGAAGCCTGACGAGAAGAAGCCCGCTGAAAAGAAACCAAACATAACAAAACACAACGAGGGTTTGATTGATGTTTTAATCCAACGATTCATGGTCGGTCACTTCAATTTTATCATACCTGTACTCTGCTTTGCGTAATGCCTCTGCCCATAAATTCAAACACACAGTATTGGCTGAGAGATGAGTTTGTTTGTTCTTCTTCTTGTAGAGTATATATAGGTTTCGTATGATTGATTGGTGTTGTTAATTCAAGTTTTTTCTATGGTGAATGGCTGTGCGAGAGGGGGTTAGGGACTTGATTTTTTTTTTTTTTAATTATCGGGTTCCCTTAGAAATTACGAAGAAAGAAAGAAAAAAATAAACTCACGTGCAACGCAAGTGAGATTCATATTCAGATATATATGAGTTCCCTTAGAATTTTTTTAATTTGAGTTGACATTTTTTTTTTAATTAAAATTTGAGTTGGCATGCTATGTCAGACATTTTTAAAATTAAAAATAAACTGTTAGCCATGTCAGCATTTTCCATCCAACACTTAACGGCAAAAACCATTTTGACACAAGGTTGAAGGGTTGAAGACCAATTTGACACAGTTAAAAAGTTAGGGACTAATTTGACACAAAAGTCAAAGGTTAAGGACCAAAACGGTATTTAAACCTTATATATAATAGAGGGTTTAATATAGGATAGAATTTAAATACAATTAAAATATATGTATATTAGAATAATGACATGTAAAACCGTGAGAGCTCAAAAGTTTATGTGACACAGTATTATAAGGTCAATTAGAACTCAAATTTCTTCGGTTAAGTTATAGATAAATTATAGGTACAATTACATAAATTAAAAGAAGATATCACCAAAAATTTATACATAAAAGAAATCCACCAAAAAAGAAAATAACAATTTCGATGGAGTTGGGTGGGGAGAGAGGAATTATTAGGTAGTCCTGAAGTACAATGTGGTATGATATTCCTTCATCTCACATAAATGATTGATCTTACCATAATTTATTGTGAGACACACTATTATGTGTGAGGAAAGAGCTTATACTTTTATCCAATTTTAACAAATAAATAAATAAGCCAATGAGTCTATTTGATAGCTCAAAAGGGACGATAGTAGGATGGATGAAAAGAACAGTCATTAACTTTTTTCAGCGGATGTCATTCATGTTTGTATTTTTTACTCTTTTTTGTTTATGAAAAGAGTTAATTAATATTATTGAATTAACGTCTAAAAATAAAGGTGATATTATCCATCTATCCTAATTGACTCATTCTTCTACGAATAGATTTGACCCCTTCATATAAAGAATATATTAAGAATTACAGTAGAAAAAAAAAAAAAAAAAATATATATATATATATATATATATATATATATATATATAATAAAGGTGGCATTGAAGATAGTGTTGTCACGTTCACTTCAAAGTCAACAAAAAAAAATTATGCCGTGCTGTGTCTTCCATGTAACGCTTCGTAGCTATTCATTTTACAACAACAACAACAACCAAAAAAAAAAAGGTCAGACATTCTAATGATCCCTTAGACATGTTTCTTGAACTTATTCATGTCACGTTACCCTCAAGTGTGTATTTGGAGCTGTTTAAATAGGATCATTTTCATCTGAAAATCTCTCAATTTATCTATTTTATGGTTCTCTGTTTAAAACTTATTTTGACCAACAAACTATTTGAAAATATTTTACATAATAGTAATTTCTGGGTAATATTGCCTTTAGAAAAACTATTGATAGATGGGTGAAGCCTAATCCTTTATAGATAGCCACACCAACAAGATTGTTGAATAACGGCCTTAGGTTAAGCCTAATCTGGTGCATAATTGGGATTGCAAATAAATGGAATTGTTCATTAAAAAAATTGGATTTGGCTTCAACTAGAAATTATTTTATGTATCGTGTATTTAACAACTAAGTCAAGCTCAAGCTCATTTATGTTTAACTATTAAATGACTCAAATTCAAGTAAAAATGTGTTTGTTAACAAACTCATGATTATATATAGAGTTTGATTTAACTATGTATAATATATATATATATAAATATATATAGTATATATATATATATATATATATATATATATAATTTATAATAATTCAAATAAGACATCAAATTCTTTATAATTAATGATATTATAAATAGTCTATTTTGTAGTAAAAATTATATATAAGTTTCAACAATGCAAAGTTGGTAAATCTAATATTTATAGTTTATAACGAAAATTATTCTAATCAATTAGCTCAAATAATATAATTTACATTTTTGAATAAAAAAAAAATGTAGTTGTTGTACTGTTTACTATATATAAGAAAAAATGAGTTAATTAAATAGTTTGTGACAAGAAAATGAACAAAGCTTTAATAACATGTAATCTAGCTTAGTTATTAGCTAGAGTTTGGCTCGTATTCAAAATAAAATTAAATGATCTAATCATAAGCTTTAATACTCGGCTCGTTAATTTATAGCTGTTTATATCATGCATAAATTATTGAATTATATATATATATTTTTTAGAAATGGACATTTCCTAGTCATCTTACATGTAATTGGACGTTTGTAAAGCTTCAATGGCATATGTTCTTTAAAGCAGCATAAATTCCAAATATTAGCTCCCAAAGGTGGCCAACCTTCTGCCAGAGGCTAATCTTCTTTTTTTTTTTGATTTTTTTCTATTTTCTTTTTTCTAAAATGAGAAGCTTTATTAATTGCGTATATATTAAACAAATAAAAATGTCATTTGATTATATGCAGCGAGGTTTGTCAAATTGCATCCCTCAAATTAAAGTTGCAGAAAGCCAGATACACAAAAGGTGAAGGATATAAAAACACTTTATCTTAATTGTCTTTTATAATTTAAATGGTTATTCTTTCTCATACTTGGTAAAAGAAATGTATTATACTGTATGATATATGTATGCAAATCTTTTTTTCTTTTTCTTTCTTCTTCTTATTTTTATTTTTATTTTTTATAAAAAAACTCCCATTTATTATATTAAACAAAAATATTCTATAGATACATATTTTTGTAATTAAAGGTAAAAAAAACATGCATCAAACGTTTATCGTATCAAATTTGTATAACACTTCAATATCAATAATTTTAATATTTTTATTGACTAGTGATAAAGAGGTTTGAGAAATTTACAATTCTTGGATAAGCCTTCCCTAGACTAGACTTTTAGGCTTAAAGGAGATCTGGGGTATTATATGCTGGTTATGTAGAAATCCCCATGTTGAAATTGTTAGAATTTTGGTTAAAATATGATATTAACCAGTAATAAACTAATAATAGCATTACTCAACTAGAAAGTAATAAACATTGTCCTAGTCAAGTGTTCTAGACTCTAGAAAAGTGGCTTAGCTCCTGCATGCTATAGGCATAATTATTTGACTTCCTTCCCGAGCTATATTTAACTGCCTACTGGTTCGTCATTAGCTTTATTGCTTGACTTTGATTTGATGTGGGAAAAATAAATAACAAAGAGAATTACAAATGTAATGAAGAAATTTTCTTGTTAGTTAAGTCGCATATCGTTTGGTTGTTCATGATGATATTGACTTAGACCGTTAGAAGTTATGGCCTAGTTCTATTAATGTTGGTGTGAATCCATCATTTTCATTTCTTTATATATAATAACTATGAAGATTGGGATCCGATTTAAATTAAATTAAGACATCTCAGGCTCTCAGCAATCAATAACTTTTTTTTTTTTTTAAGAAAAAAAAAAAAAAAACTAAGGAGATGAACCGCAAGATTCTAACGTATATTGATGGAAGAAGCACATTGATATTATTATAACACTTAAGATGTAAATTGCACATTATATTTTGTATCTTACAAAATTAAGCACATGCATCTTTTATTGTCATAAATATTTGTTACATTAATTCATAGGGGATAACTTATAAGTTATAACCTATTGATGCATGCATGCGTAACTTATTCAGAAGGGCATTGTGAACGTGGTTTAGTCAAAGACTTAGACAGCGCTCTTTATGGATGAACTATACCCATTATCATACTTTTTGTTCCAAAGCATAACCCCTCCATACTTAGGAGAACTCTTAATAACTGGAAGGACCTGAGATTTGAGTACATCAGCCGGGATAAATCCACCACTTGGAGCAGCAGCCGGAGCCGCGGGTAGCCCCAAGAACACTTGCTTAGCTTGAACCGTGGTCCATTTTTTCCACGAATTTAAAAGGTTGTTAGCATTCCCTGTATACTGACATTGAGGGTTATTATAGAATTGAACCCAAACATAATCAAACAGGCCGGTTTGGATAGCAGTATCTAGGTGAGCATCTGGGAATGGACATTGTGGAGCTGCAGCTAAATACACCCTTTTTTGTTGGCTGAATCCATTAAGTGCCCTAGCAAGATCATTATAGTATTGGCCTGAACCTTGCTCAATGTCAAAATCAATGCCATCCAAAGCCGCGTCACCTAGTGGACGTGAATTGGATCGACCACCTAGATAGTTATTCCAAAGGTAATTTGCAACTTGCTTTGCATCATCAGCTGAAGAAAGAGAGTAGCTTCCAACACTGCCTCCAAGAGAAAGGAGGACTTTGATGCCTCGCTGTTGGCAAGCTCTGATGTCAGTGCTTAGACCAGTGCAAGTATTGGCACCGGGGTTACAGTGACCGGCTAGGTTTAGCACAGGGGTTCGGCCATTACCGAATGTGGTTAAGAAAGCTATGTTGACATATTGGTAGTTCCCCGTGGCACAAGTGGCAGCCAAGGTGCCTTCATTGGAGTCTTGGCCCCAATAAATGGCAATCCCACCAGCTTGTGAGGATTTGCATAAAGAGATGATTAAGAGGGACAATAGGAGGAAAGATGTTTGTGTGTGGGAGGCCATGTTTGGATTGTTTTAGGTTCTTCTTTGGATAAAAAAATGGTGGAGTGGTGGTTGCAAATTTATAGGTGTGCTCGGGTCATGTAAGTCCACATAATTATAATTAAGGGTAGAAAAGTATGACAGCCGTGTCTTGCAAGTAACAAATTGTTCACATCCTTCTAATCGAGGAGAGAGAAAAAAAAAATAGTTCTAGTAGACGGATTCTAGCCCAAAGTTCATTTAACAATTCAAACATCCCATCAATCAAGCTAAGAATTTATCAACAAATTGCACATCACCTAATGGACACATCACTTAAAATGTGGATATATTCATCAATCATAAATATTTGTGGATCTTGATATCCACAATTTGTGAACATTAATGCTTACAATTTATAAATATACATTCATATTAAATGGTGTGCAGACCTCAATGTGCAACAATAAAAACCCTAGGTACATATGTTGTGCTATAGCGTCTGCTTGGAAGAAAAATGGGATCGAATAGGCTGTTGTATAAGTACGTTCTTATTTATCATGGACACATGCCCACCAAATCTGGTTTGTCACTCAAAGTAATTCAAGAACAAGCTAAGTCTAATTGGACTGTAACTTTATTTTAAAACCATCAATCTTGAAAAAAATTACATTTATAGGTCAACTTTCTACTTTTATGTTATTTAGAATTGGACATTTTCTAGTCATCTGCATGTAATTAATTGGAGCTTCAATGGAATATGCTCTTTGAAGTAGCATAAATTCCAAATGCTAGCTCCCAAAGATGGCCAACTTTCTGCCACTAGAGGCTAATCTTTTTCCATTATTTTTTGTTATTTGAAATGAAAAGCTTTATTAATTGCCTATTAAACAAGTAAAAAAAACTCAAAAGAAAAGAATTTTGACATGAAAGGAGAAACTCCTATTCACATAAACTCTCATCAAAAAGTCAGATTAACCCGATCAATATGAACCGAGCAAGCCAATTCAACACCCACACTTCAAAACCATAACAAGGGCCACAATCATTCACAATATTGCCACACCATTGCCTCCGCCAGACCACCACTGCCAGCCTCCGCTGACCACGACAACTCTGTATTGTTAGGTCGGTGGCTGATTGGTCAAGCTATATTGACCAAGTCCTATAAGAATAAGAATTATATAGCCGACTTACTAGCAAGGTATTGTGCTAGTGCGGCAAACCTAACATTAGTACTATATATATTGGTCTTTCTCAAGGTTGTATGTTACAATATAGAATAATTAGAGAAGGGTTTTTTCTCTAGGTTTATTCTTGGTGAGAGAGAAGTTAGGGTGTAATTGGGGTTTGGGTTCTTTGAGAGAGTCCTGGTACCACTGTTGTAATCTCCCTATTTTCTTAGTGAAACTTTCTCCCTGTCGTCGCCGGTGGATGTAGGCATATTGCCGAACCACGTAAATTCTTGTGTTCTTTATTTGTGTGTTTGATCTCTTTCTCTATTCTTTAATCTTGCGCAAACAGTTAATTTTCACAACAATTGGTATCAGAGCTGTTGGTCGAAAGAATGGCAATTAATGCTTCTATTGCGACGGTAGGCCTAGTTAAGTTCGACGGGACTGGTAACTTTGGGCTATGGCAAAGAAGGGTGAAGGATCTGTTAGTGCAGCAAGGTTTGGTGAAGGCTTTGTACGGGAAGACAAAGAAACCAGAGAAGATGACAGACGAGGAATGGGAAGAACTAGACATGAAGGCGGTGAGTACAATTCGACTATTATTAGCAGACGAAGTCATGTACGATGTCATGGAGGAGAACTCAACTGCAGGGATTTGGTTGAATCTAGAGAAAAGATATATGTCCAAATCCCTCACGAACAAACTGCATCTAAAGCAAAAGTTGTATGGGCTTAAGATGACAGAGGGTGCGGACCTGAGGCAGCACATCAATACCTTTAAACAAATCATTAGTGATATGTTACGAATTGAATTAAAATTCGAGGATGAAGATAAGGCAATGATGCTCCTAACCTCCCTCCCGGCTTCCTACGAACACCTGGTGATGACCCTACTCTACGGAAAAGAAACTCTGGAATTAGAAGAAGTTTCAGGAGCCCTGTTGGATCACTACCAACGGAAACATAAGGATTCAGCTGAGAGTTCTGGTGAAGGGCTAGTAGTAAAGGGTTATCAAGATCGTGGAAGGAAGAAAGACAAGGATGACAAATCTGCTAGGGGAAGATCTAAATCCAAGAGCAAGACAGTAAAGTACTTCAAATGCCAAAAGAAGGGGCATATGAAGCGAGATTGTCCAGAATGGAATAAGGGGAAGGAAGAGTCCTCTACATCTGTCAACGTAGTAGCAGACTCGGAATCTGATGGCGACATGCTTTCTGTTTCATCAAGCACTGACGGTTTGAACAATTCTTGGCTTCTGGATTCCGCATGTTCTTTTCACGTGACTCCCCACAGGAACTGGTTCGACACTTATAGGTCAATTAATTGTGGTTCTGTTCGAATGGGTAATGATGCTACATGCACAATTATTGGAATGGGAACAATTAAAATTAAGATGTCCGATGGTGTGGTGAGAACATTAGAAGAGGTTAGACATATCCCAGATATGAGAAAGAATTTGATTTCATTAGGAACCCTAGACTCAAAAGGTTATAGCTATAAGTCTGAGAATGGGATAATGAAAGTTTCAAAGGGTGCTATGGTTGTGATGACAGGTCAGAAAATAAGTAGCAATGTTTATAAATTGCTAGGCAATACCATTCTAGGTGGAGTTGCTGCAATAGCTGAGTCTGAGGATGATGATACACTCTTGTGGCATATGCGGCTAGGGCATATGAGTGAGCGTGGTATGAGGGAATTGCACAAAAGAAATCTGTTGACTGGGATTAAGTCATGCAAATTAGATTTCTGCAAATATTGTATTATGGGAAAGCAGTGTAGGGTGCGATTTAAAACTGCCACACACAAGACAAAGGGTATATTGGACTACGTGCATTCAGATATTTGGGGGCCAGTGAGAACTCCTTCGAAAGGAGGAGCTCAATATTTTATGAGCTTCATTGATGATTATTCCAGAAAAGCTTAGGTTTATTTCTTGAATAACAAGTCTGAGGCTTTTGCTAAATTTAAGGTTTGGAAAGCAGAAGTGGAAAATCAGACTGAAAGGAAGATAAAGTGCCTTAGGACTGATAATGGCACTGAGTACAGGGATGGTGATTTCTTGAAGTTCTGCGAAGAGCATGGTATCAAGAGACACTTCACAGTACGGAAAACTCCTCAACAAAATGGGGTGGCTGAGAGACTTAACAAGACTATCACAGAGACAGCTAGATGTTTAAGGTTGAATGCTGAGCTTCCTAAAAATTTTTGGGCGGAAGCAGTGGATATGGCTTGTTATATCATCAATCGATCACCTAGAGTTGCACTTGATGGGAAAGTTGCTGAAGAAGTATGGACAGGACAAGAAATTGATTACTCTTTCATGAGAATATTCGGGTGTCCCGCATATGTTCATATCTCAGGTGAAGATAGATCAAAACTCAATCCAAAATCAAAGAAGTGCATCTTTCTTGGTTTTAAGAAAGGGGTAAAAAGGTACAAGCTTTGGGATCTAGTTGCGCAGAAGGTGGTGATCAGCAGGGATGTAGTGTTTGATGAGAAGTCAATGACAAAAGCATTCAAGGAAAAGAAGTCTCAAGCAGCGGAAAGCAGTAATAACATTGGTAGATCAACGGTGCAGGTGGAGCTTGATGAATTGGAGTCTCAGTCAGATGAGGAACCTCACAGTAATGATCAAGAACAGGATAGCACCAGATCAGATAGGCCTAAATGCAACAAAAGACCACCGGTCAGGTATGGTTTCGAGGATCTTGTCTCTTATGCTTTACTTACCAGTAGCGAGGATCCTTCTACATTTCAGGAAGCAGTATCAGAAAAAGAAGAGGAAAGATTCAAGGCACGATTGGTAGCAAAGGGATATTCACAGAGACATGGGATTGACTACGATGAGGTATTTTCACCTGTAGTCAGACATACATCTATTAGAGCGGTATTGGCTTTGGTAGCAGATCAGGATCTAGAATTGGAACAACTGGATGTGAAGACGGCTTTCCTTCATGGGAATTTGGAGGAAGAGATTTTCATGGTACAACCAGAGGGGTTCAAGCAACCTGGTACAGAGAATCTTGTCTGCAGATTGAAGAAGTCACTTTATGGGCTCAAGCAGTCTCCTAGACAGTGGTACAAAAGGTTTGATTCATATATGATCCAGATTGGTTATACCCGTTGTGAATATGATTGCTGTGTATATGTTCGTATACTTGAAGATGGTTCTTATATTTTTCTGCTATTGTATGTCGACGATATGTTAATTGCTGCTAAGAGCATGTGTGAGGTTAAAAGGTTAAAATCTTTGCTACACAAAGAGTTTGAAATGAAAGACCTGGGTGCTGCTAAGAAAATTCTGGGTATGGAGATTCGCAGGGACAGAGAGACAAGAAAGCTGTGGTTGTCTCAGAAAAACTACATCAGGAAGGTGCTTGAAAAATTTAGCATGTTGGATGCTAAGCCTGTGAGCACATCATTGGTGAATCACTTCAGATTATCTGGTAGTCAGTGTCCAAAGAATGAGGAAGAAATTGAAAATGTGTCAAAGGTTCCATATGCTAGTGCAGTGGGGTGCTTAATGTATGCAATGGTTTGCACCAGGCCGGATTTGGCTCATGCAGTGAGTACTGTTAGCAGGTACATGGCGAACCCAGGGAGAGAGCACTGGAATGCAGTGAAGTGGATTTTCAGATACTTGAAAGGCACTGCGGAACATGGGATCTTATTTTCAAGACAGCCGGGGACTAATTCAGTTGTAGGATACGTGGATGCAGACTATGCAGGTGAGGTGGATGACAGGAGGTCTACTACAGGTTTTGTGTTTACACTATCAGGAGGACCTATTTGTTGGAAATCTACATTACAATCCATAGTAGCCATGTCCACTACAGAAGCTGAATACATGGCTGTAGCTGAAGCTGCAAAGGAAGCATTGTGGTTAAAGGGGCTAGTCAAGGAGCTTGGTTTGAATCAAGGTGGAGTTCAGATGCATTGTGACAGTCAGAGTGCCATTTACTTGGCAAAGAATCAGGTTTATCATGCTAGGACGAAACACATCGATGTTAGGTTCCACAAGATAAGAGAGTTGATTGTTACAGGAGATATTGTTCTGGAGAAAGTGCACACTTCAGAGAATGCAGCTGATATGTTGACGAAGCCAATTACCACAGCCAAGTTCAAGCATTGCTTGGACTTGGTCAATGTTAACAGCTTGTGATAGCCCTTTGGGGCTATGGTGGCGGCGATGGAGGAGAAGTTCGTGAGGCTTGACCAAATTCAGGCCAAGGTGGAGATTTGTTAGGTCGGTGGCTGATTGGTCAAGCTATATTGACCAAGTCCTATAAGAATAAGAATTATATAGCCGACTTACTAGCAAGGTATTGTGCTAGTGCGGCAAACCTAACATTAGTACTATATATATTGGTCTTTCTCAAGGTTGTATGTTACAATATAGAATAATTAGAGAAGGGTTTTTTCTCTAGGTTTATTCTTGGTGAGAGAGAAGTTAGGGTGTAATTGGGGTTTGGGTTCTTTGAGAGAGTCCTGGTACCACTGTTGTAATCTCCCTATTTTCTTAGTGAAACTTTCTCCCTGTCGTCGCCGGTGGATGTAGGCATATTGCCGAACCACGTAAATTCTTGTGTTCTTTATTTGTGTGTTTGATCTCTTTCTCTATTCTTTAATCTTGCGCAAACAGTTAATTTTCACAACAGTATTCATAACCTCCACCCCTCTACGTACGGCTCTACGGAATGGGCATCAAATAGAAAGCCAAAAAGATGAGACCCGACTCTGTATTCATCAGCACCCGTTTCTTTTTCCCCTCTTCTCTAGCTAAGTTATCGACATATATATTTTTTTTAATTGATGTCAACATTTAGTTTGCTTAACTGGAGTTAAGTTTGCTACTAGGATTAAGTTATTGGTTTTTACATGAGTACCATATGGGGTAACACATTCTAGATCTAAGATTTAGTTCAAATGAATCATAACCTTAAAATGAACAGGTCAATAGGTTTTTGTAGCCACTAGGCTAACCTTGGGGTTTAGTTGGTGACAAAAAAGTTTTGAATAGTCTTTTATAATTTAAGGTAAATGATACGCGCATATCACCAATGTACACCGTTCGTACACATCACTTAAAATGTGAATATTTGTGAATGTTGATGTTCATAATTTTATGTCTATACATTAGTTATTATGCCTACACTGTGATATGAAACAATATTTATCCATGTTGGTTAAATGATTAAATTCATCATTTCCTAACATCTTAACATTTTGGGATAATTGGTAAATTATCATGGTACCAGAACAAGAATTCATGAGTATAGTACACGTGATGGGATCTTAAGATTTTAGGATAATCGGTAATTTATAAGAAATATGAGGTTCAAATTAGTTTTGTTGACTTCTTCGTAGATCATACACATAATACATCAACAGTCTGTGAGTAATGAAGAAGTTTCTTGTGAGTTGTCTCGTCGTTTTGTTCATGATTATTGGCTTAGACGTCAATGGTGTTATGAGAGTTCTCATAGTTATGAAGACTGGGATCCGATTTGAGTTAAATTAAGTAATCTCATAAGATCCGATTTAAGTTGAATTAAATCATCTCATAAAATTCCGCATTTTTAATTTTGTCTACCTTACAGTTTCAATATATAGAATCAAACTCTTAGGGTACGTTTGGTAGACTGTAATGGTTATTATATTGTAATAGGAATTAGTATTACAAGGAATAAAATAAGCTGTAATGGAATAAGTATTACTATTAATCAGTTTTGTAACAACATATGAATAGAACCCTGAATCTGTATTCCATAGTTTGGTACAGTATAATAACGTGGTGGAATGACATTATATTTTAGTCAAATTCCTAAAATACCCTTTCTGAAATGCATTATATATTTACACTTTTTCTGAGTCTTGTTTAGTATTCAATTATGTATAAACTGAAAAATACCAGTATAGTACAGATTTAATAATAAAAACAATACTGGTATATGCTTAAACACAAAAACCAAAAGCAAAAAAAAATTATATAATTAGTTATTTTTTCCATGAGCAGTACCGTACAGATTAACAATGATGGTTATATAGGAAAAAAAAAATAACCAGTACTATACAGATTAAAAACACCAGCCAGTAAACACAAAAACCAAAAGCAAAAAAAAAAAAATACGGGTATATGTTGTAAACACAAAAACCAAAAGCAAAAATAATTATATAACTGGTTATTTTTTCCATGAGCAGTATACCATATAGATTAACAACAATGGTTATATAGGAAAAAAAAAAAAAAAAAATACTATACAGATTAAAAACACCAATAAACACAAAAGCCAAAAGCAAAAAATATATATATATATATATATATAATATATATATATATTGGTATATGCTGTAAACACAAAAACCAAAAACAATTCTTTTTCTTTTTCCCATGAGCAGTACCGTATAGATTAACAACAATAATTATATAGGAAAAAAAATAACCAGTACTATAAAGATAGAAAACACCAATAAACACAAAAACCAAAAGCAAAAAAATAAATAAATACTGGTATATGCTGTAAACACAAAAACCAAAAGAATTTTTTATTTTTTTTTCCATGAACAGTATCATATAGATTAGCAACAATGGTTATATAGGATAAAAAAAAAATAACCAGTACTGTATTGACTAAAAAACCAGTAAACACAAAAACCAATACTATACAGATTGAAAACCTAGGGAAAAAAAAAAAAAATCAGTACTGTACAGTTTAAAAACACCAGCCAGACAAATAGAGAGAAAAAAAAGGAAAGAGAGAGGACCTCCACAGCTATAGAGAGAAAGATAAGACAGAGAGTATCTTCACAGCCAACTAGAGGAAGATGACCTTGACGGCCTAAGAGAGAAAGAGGAGAGAGAGAGAGAGAGAGAGAGAACCTGATGAGGAAGATGAAGAGCAAGAGAGAGAAAGAGGAGAGAGAGAGAACCTGGTGAAGAAGATGAAGAGCAAGAGAGAGAAAGAGGAGAGAGAAAGAACCTGATGAGAAAGATGAAGAGCAAGAGAGAGAAAGAGGCGAGATAGAGGTAGAAGCGCATGTTTTGATCGGGTATTTTGGATATTTTATATTTTATAGTTATTACATAAGGTAAAGGAATAGCTATTACACTCATTTTTTGGAGGAATAACTATTCTTCATTTTGAGGAATAACTATTATTAAGGAATGACTATTCCTTGTAATAAAAACATAACCAAACAATTGAATAGCTATTACATTACAGTGACTATTACAGCATACCAAATGAGCCCTTATGCTAAATAACAGAAGAGAAATCAATAATTAAAAAAAGAAGAAGAAGAGATTTATGGCAAGATTTTAATGTATATTGATGGAAGGAGTATATCGATATTGTTATACCACTGAAGAAGTAAATTAAAGTACAAGTTTTCATAATTAATTAAGTGATGGATTTAGAAGTGAACCTAAGAAAAAGATGGTTCCAAAATTGCTTTGGCAACTAACACAAAGGTAACGAGAAATATATTTCCTTGATGTTTGATCGATTTAGAAAAGATCCCAAGAAATAGATGGTTTCAATATTTCTTTGGTAACTAACACAAAGGAAACAAGGAATATATTTTCTTGACGTTAAATTTTATTTTTCACTTTTTATAATTCAATAGTTGTGGATGGGAGGATTTGAACCCGGATTTTACTTTTAAAGAGGACCAATCAATATTAGTTGAATTACAAGACTCATCTCCTATAAATACAAAGCATATGATATATATAAAATATCATCTTTCAAAAAAAAGTACATGCAAGCATCTTTTATTTTATAAGTATTTTACAATCCATAGATAGGGAATAAATTATAACCTATAGATGCGTAGCTTAATAGGCAGGGCATTGCATGTGCGGTATAGGCAAGCACTTAGACTTAGACAGCACCCTTTATGGATGAACTATACCCATTATCGTACTTTTTGTTCCAAAGCATAACCCCTCCATACTTAGGAGAACTCTTAATAGATGGAAGGACCTGAGATTTGAGCTCGTGAGCTGGGATAAATCCATCACTTGGAGCAGCTGCCGGAGCTGCAGGTAGCCCCAAGAACACTTGCTTAGCTTGAACCGTGGTCCATTTTTTTCACGAATTTAGAAGGTTGTCAGCACTATTCCTTGCGTATTGACATTGAGGGTTGTTATAGAATTGAACCAAACATAATCAAACAGGCCGGTTTTGATAGCGGTATCTAGGTGAGCGTCTGGGAATGGACATTTTGGAGCTGCGGCTAAGTACACCTTTTTTTGTTGGCTAAATCCCTTAAGTGACCTAGCAAGTTCATTAAAGTATTGGCCTGAACCTTGCTCAATGTCAAAATCAATGCCATTCAAAACCGCGTCACCTAGTGGACGTGAATTGGAACGACCGCCTAGATAGTTATTCCAAAGGAAATTTGCATCTTGCTTTGCGTCATTGGCGGAAGAAAGAGAGTAGCTTACTACACGGCCTCCAAGAGAAAGGAGGACTTTGATACCTTGCCTTTGGCAAGCTTGGATAGCAGTGCTTTGATGGGTGCAAGTATTGACACTGGGACTGGGGTCACAGTGACCAGCTAGGTTTAGCCGCGGGGTTTGCCCATTACCGAATATATATAAGAAAGCCAGGGATGGAGACATGATTTTACATGAGTGGGGGCCGGTGTATCAACCAAATTGTTTTCATGAAAAACAAATAAAATAATGTTCATTTTGTGCACTACTACATTTTGCACAATTGTTAAACATAATAATTTTGACACCCATGACTCACAACTTAGTACACAGTAAGTCTCTACTATTTTATTAAAAAAAATAGTACACAGTAAGTCAGCAATTAACAATTCACCATTCATTTACACACCAATTCACTCAACAGACAGACAATAAGAATAAGACAAATACAAATTATTAAAACAATAAACGCACAGAGCACTCAAACAGAAAAAGAAAAAAAATAAGTATTAGAAACGGTATTAATGAATATTTAGCAAAAAAAAAAAAAGTGGTATTAATTCATAAAAAAAAAAAAAAAAACCTATTTATCTGATGCTGCAACCTCCTCTTATTTAGAATATTGCTCATATTTTCTTAGCTCTATAGTCTATATGTATAGTTTTTATATTTAAGTGGCTGAAGCAAAGCTTTTTGTTATTGTTAGTTTAAGACTCTTTTATATATATATATATAATAATTGTTAGTGTAGGACTCTAGTTTAAGGTAGTCTAGGACTCTTTTTTTATATATAATAATTGTTAGTGTAGGACTTTAGTTTAAGGCTATCCTTATCTTGATGTCAGTCATTCTTTAGCTTTATTGAGCACCAGATATTCATAAAAAAAGAATTGAGCACTTGAGAGAGCGAGCGCTTTATTATATTACCTTTATTTAAGCACCTTAGAATTTAAAAATGAGAGAGAAAGAACTTGAAAGATAAAGAAGAGAGAAGAAGAGGAAGAAGAAACGCAATATATCAAAGAAGAATGATGCACTGCTGCACTGGTTTCCCTTGAAGCCTCTCCTTTTCTTTTTTTTTTGGTGGTTGCCTCCCTATGGAGGGTTATTTGTTGTTGGGCTGATTTTTTATTGAGATAATTTTGATTATTTTGTTACAGATGATTGAGTTATTTTCTTGTGATTTGGGCTGGATAATTTTGATTATTTTGTTTTGGGCTAATTTTTTGATGAAAATACCCAAAAATAATGTTAGTAGGGGCCCAAAAATTATATGAGTGAGGTCAATTAACTTACTATAACTTATTTTTTTTTAGAGCCGGTAGAGACCAGGGCCCCCTTTGGTCCCCAAGTGACTTCGTCCCTGAAGAAAGCTAAGTTGACATACTGGTAGTTCCCTATGGCACAAGTGGAAGCCAAGGTACCTTCATCGGAGCTTTCGCCCCAATAAATGGCAATCCCACCAGCTTGTGAGGATTTGCATAAAGAGATGATTAAGAGAGACGATAGGAGGAAAGATGTTTGTTTATGGGTGGCCATGTTTGGATCCTTTTTAGGTTCTTCTTTAATTTGGATAAAAAAATATGGTGAGATGGGTGCAAATTAATAGGCAAGTGGGGTCATGTGAGTCCAAAGATTTATATGGGATTTGGCTTCAGTACAATACTCAAGTATACAAGACTAGTCACGATCGCTACAAGTATCCTTTTTATAAGGGTAGAAAAATATGACAGTCATGTGTCAAGTAACAAATTGTTCATATTCTTCCAAAGAGGACATGGAAACAAAAAACAACAAATTAATAGGCAAGCGGGGTCATGTGAGTCCAAAGATTTATATGGGATTTGGCTTTAGTACAATACTCAAGTCCAAAGATTTATATGAGATTTGGCTTCAGTACAATACTCAAGTGTACAAGACTAGTTACGATCGCAACAAGTATCCTTTTTATAAGGGTAGAAAAATATGATAGCTGTGTGTCAAGTAACAAATTGTTCATATTCTTCCAAAGAGGACATAGAAACAAAAAACAACAAATTAATAGGCAAGCGGGGTCAAGTGAGTCCAAAGATTTATATGGGATTTGGCTTCAGTACAATACATAAGTGTACAAGACTAGTCATGATCGCTACAAGTATCCTTTTTATAAGGGTAGAAAAATATGACAGCCATGTGTCAAGTAACAAATTGTTCATATTCTTCCAAAGAGGACATGTAAACAAAAAACAACAAATTAATAGGCAAGCGGGGTCATCTGAGTCCAAAGATATATATGGGATTTGGCTTCAGTACAATACTCAAGTGTACAAGACTCATCACAATCGCTACAAGTATTCTTTTTATAAGGGTAGAAAAACATGACAGCCGTGTGTCAAGTAACAAATTGTTCATATTCTTCCAAAGAGGACATGGAAACAAAAAACAGCAAATTAATAGGCAAGCGGGGTCGTGTGAGTCCAAAGATTTATATGGGATTTGGCTTCAGTACAATACTCAAGTCCAAAGATTTATATGAGATTTGGCTTCAGTACAATACTCAAGTGTACAAGACTAGTCACGATCGCTACAAGTATCCTTTTTATAAGGGTAGAAAAATATGACAGCCGTGTGTCAAGAAATAAATTGTTCATATTCTTCCCAAGAGGACATAGAAACAAAAAACAGCAAATTAATAGGCAAGCGGGGTCATGTGAGTCCAAAGATTTATATGGGATTTGGTTTCAGTGCAATACTTAAGTGTACAAGACTAGTCACGATCGCTACAAGTATTCTTTTTATAAGGGTAGAAAAATATGACAGCCATGTGTCAAGTAACAAATTGTTCATATTCTTCCAAAGAGGACATGTAAACAAAAAACAACAAATTAATAGGCAAGCGGGGTCATCTGAGTCCAAAGATTTATATGGGATTTGGCTTCAGTACAATACTCAAGTGTACAAGACTCATCACGATCGCTACACGTATTCTTTTTATAAGGGTAGAAAAACATGACAGCCGTGTGTCAAGTAACAAATTGTTCATATTCTTCCAAAGAGGACATGGAAACAAAAAACAGCAAATTAATAGGCAAGCGGGGTCATGTGAGTCCAAAGATTTATATGGGATTTGGCTTCAGTACAATACTCAAGTCCAAAGATTTATACGAGATTTGGCTTCAGTACAATACTCAAGTGTACAAGACTAGTCACGATCGCTACAAGTATCCTTTTTATAAGGGTAGAAAAATATGACAGCCGTGTGTCAAGTAACAAATTGTTCATATTCTTCCAAAGAGGACATAGAAACAAAAAACAGCAAATTAATAGGCAAGCGGGGTCATGTGAGTCCAAAGATTTATATGGGATTTGGCTTTAGTGCAATACTTAAGTGGACAAGACTAGTCACGATCGCTACAAGTATCCTTTTTATAAGGGTAGAAAAATATGACAACCGTGTGTCAAGTAACAAATTGTTCATATTCTTCCAAAGAGGACATGGAAACAAAAAACAGCAAATTAATAGGCAAGCGAGGTCATGTGAGTCCAAAGATTTATATGGGATTTGGCTTGAGTACAATACTCAAGTCCAAAGATTTATATGAGATTTGGCTTCAGTACAATACTCAAGTGTACAAGACTAGTCACGATCGCTACAAGTATCCTTTTTATAAGGGTAGAAAAATATGACAGCCGTGTGTCAAGTAACAAATTGTTCATATTCTTCCAAAGAAGACATAGAAACAAAAAACAACAAATTAATAGGCAAGCGGGGTCATGTGAGTCCAAAGATTTATATGGGATTTGGCTTCAGTGCAATACTCAAGTGTACAAGACTCGTCACGATCGCTACAAATATCCTTTTTATAAGGGTAGAAAAATATGACAACCGTGTGTCAAGTAACAAATTGTTCATATTCTTCCAAAGAGGATATGGAAACAAAAAACAGCAAATTAATAGGCAAGTAGGGTCATGTGAGTTTAAAGATTTATATGGGATTTGGCTTCAGTACAATACTCAAGTCCAAAGATTTATATGAGATTTGGCTTCAGTACAATACTCAAGTGTACAAGATTAGTCACGATCGCTACAAGTATCCTTTTTATAAGGGTAGAAAAATATGACATCCGTGTGTCAAGTAACAAATTATTCATATTCTTCCAAAGAGGACATGGAAACAAAAAACAGCAAATTAATAGGCAAGCGGGGTCATGTGAGTCCAAAGATTTATATGGGATTTGGCTTCAGTACAATACTCAAGTCCAAAGATTTATATGAGATTTGGCTTCAGTACAATACTCAAATGTACAAGATTAGTCACGATCACTACAAGTATCTTTTTTATAAGGGTAGAAAAATATGACAGATGTGTGTCAAGTAACAAATTGTTCATATTCTTCCAAAGAGAACATAGAAACAAAAAACAGCAAATTAATAGGCAAGCGGGGTCATGTGAATCCAAAGATTTATATGGGATTTGGCTTTAGTGCAATACTTAAGTGTACAAAACTAGTCACGATCGCTACAAGTATCCTTTTTATAAGGGTAGAAAAATATGACAGCTGTGTGTCAAGTAACAAATTGTTCATATTCTTCCAAAGAGGACATGGAAACAAAAAACAACAAATTAATAGGCAAGCGGGGTCATGTGAGTCCAAAGATTTATATGGGATTTGGCTTTAGTACAATACTCAAATGTACAAGACTAATCACGATCGTTACAAGTATCCTTTTTATAAAGGTAGAAAAATATGACAGCTGTGTGTCAAGTAACAAATTGTTCATATTCTTCCAAAGAGGACATGGAAACAAAAAAGCAAAAACAAAAAATTTTGATAAACGAATTCTAACTTAAAATTCACTCAACAATTGAAACATCCCATCAATCAAGACAACCCGCTCCCTAATCCACAGAGAAAGAGACATACAAAAAGCAAAGAATTTGTTGAACATGTGCATGTGAAAGGATCTTAAGATCTCTGTATTTAGTAATGGAGGCAAAGAAATATGAGAGAGAGAGAGATTACAGAATGAATGAATTAGTAAAAACCTCCTTAGCATTAATGAGATCATTACAATGAATATATAGCTTTTAGAACTACAGAATAACAGGTTTAACAACCTGAACTGATTAACAACAGAATAACTAACTTAGAGGCACGTGACTAGCACGAGGCTCACTTATCCTTTTCTACTATCTTTATAAGCTGCATGTCGTTTGCATAAACTGAATTGAAACTACAGTAGCATAGCTTCTGTTGTTATCTTCTTCAGCCTCCCTCAATCAATGGGGTCTCACAGACACAGTGAGATTGCGTTGGAGATCAAGGAAACGCTGCGTGGGAAGACTTTTAGTGAAGATATTTGCAAGCTGATCAATGGTGGAGATGAATTTCACCACTAAATCCTTACGAAGAACTTTTTCGCGAATAAAGTGAAAATCCACCTCAATGTGCTTCGTACGAGCATGGAAGACAGGATTTGAGGCAATGGCAAGAGCAGAGACATTGTCACACTACAGGATAGGAGGTTGAGACAAATATATGCCAAGATCCTTAAGTAGAGTTCGAAGCCAATAGACCTCAGCGGAAGTAGTCGCAAGAGCTCGATATTCAGATTCAGTGGAGGAACGAGAGACTGTAGCTTGCTTCTTTGCAGACCAAGTGATTGGATTGGATCCAAGATACACCAGCAGACCTGAGGTTGATCTACGATCATCGGGGTCACTAGCCCAGTCAGCATCTGAGTAAACAGATAAGGTTAAAGGACCTGGAGTGAATGCAATGCCAT
The DNA here is from genome assembly GCA_907173295.1 of Fagus sylvatica. Classification (NCBI taxonomy): domain Eukaryota; kingdom Viridiplantae; phylum Streptophyta; class Magnoliopsida; order Fagales; family Fagaceae; genus Fagus; species Fagus sylvatica. The sequence continues at coordinate 38,518,859 of OU015763.1, forward strand.
GAAACAAGGTTCCTTTGATATATCTGAGAATTCTCTTTGTAGTAGAGAGATGAGTGGTGGTGGGAGCTGCCATGTACTGACACACTTGATGGACAGCAAATGAAATGTCAGGTCTGGTAAAGGTGAGATAGTGTAGGGCACCAATAAGGCTTCGATAACCATAAGGATCAGAGAGCAGATCACCTTCATGAATAGAGAGATGAGTGTTGGGACTGCAGGGTGTTTTTGCTGGTTTGGAATCAACCATTTGATGCTTAACTAGTAAATCAGAGGCATATTTGGTCTGAGTAACATGAAGAGCATCAGTGGTTCGAGATACCTGTAAGCCAAGGAAGTAATGAAGAGGGCCTAAGTCCTTGATGTCAAAAACTTTCCTGAGTTGAAGTATCAAACCATCCAGGAATGGGGTAGAATTGCTGGTAAGCACAATATCATCTACATAGAGTAACAAGTAAGCTATCACATTGTGTTGATGGTAGATGAACAGAGAGGAGTCTGCTGTATAGGCAATGAAGCCTAAATACAGGAGTTGAGTAGTGAAACTCTCAAACCATGCTCTAGGGGCCTGCTTGAGTCCATAGATGGACTTATGGAGCTTGCAGACATAATGTGGATGAGAGGAGTCAATATACCCTTGAGGTTGTGCCATATACACTTCTTCCTTGAGAGTGCCATGCAAGAAGACATTTTTAACATCAAGCTGTCTAAGTGGCCAGTTGTGTGATACTGCCAAAGAAAGAATGAGTCTCACAATGGGAGGCTTGATCATTGGACTGAAAGTTTCAGCATAGTCTACTCCCTGTTGTTGATGAAAGCCTTTGGCTACAAGCCTGGCTTTGTATCGAGCTATAGTGCCATCACTATTATGTTTCAACTTGTAGACTCATTTGCAGCCTACTACATTCTTATGAGGAGGTGGAAGCACAAGAGACCAGGTTCCTTGCTGCTATAATGCATCAAACTCTTCCTGCATTGTAGTGCACCATTGAGGATGCTGAGCTACAATTTTGTATGAAGGGGGTTCTGTGATGTTGTAGTCTATGTGAGCAGCATAGCCTAGTTTAGGCTTATAAATGCCACTTTTGGACCGGGTTTGCATTGGATGTTGTGAAGTGGTGTGTGGGGCAGTGGGATTGGGATTTGAGGTTGCAGTATTTAAGGGAAGGGTGGGTATATCTGGAGATACAGTGGGTAAAGGAAGGTTTGATGTATCTGGAAATGTAATAGGTAATGATGGTATGGCATTGGATGTAAGGGTAGAAGGATCCCTGTCAGATATAGGGATTGAGGACAGGTCAGTAGGTAACAGTGACTGTGGTGAACTATTGGACAAAGGTGATGACCATGGTGAAATTGTACTGTCTGAAAGGTTACTATCTAATGATGCAGAAGATGAAACTTGACTGTGAGTACAAGAGTGAAGCAGTGTGTTAAGCCAACAGTCAGGTGAAAAGGTTGAAGTTTGTGAAAGGGAATTGGGTTGCTGAGATGTAATAAGGCCAGGAAACATGGTTTCATTGAATAAGACATGCCTAGAGGTGTAGAATCTATGTGTAGATGGGTCAAAACAAGTATAGCCTTTGGAATGAAATGGATAACCTACAAAGATGCAGGGGACAGACTTAGGTTGAAGTTTGTTTTTATTGTATGGAGTGAGCAAAGGGAAGCATTGACAACCAAAGGCTTTTAGATGAGACAAGGTGGGTTTTGTGTGAAAGAGGCTTTCCCAAGGTGACTTATTGGATAACAAAGGTGTTGGTAACTTGTTAATGAGATGTGCAGCAGTAGAGACAGCATAAGACCAGTAGGAAATAGGGAGATTGGACTGAGAAAGAAGTGCTAATGCACATTGGATAAGGTGTCTGTGTTTTCTTTCTGCCACACCATTCTGTTGTGGTGTGTGAGGACAGCTTAGTTGATGAATGATGCCATTATCAGCACAAAATGTATTAAACTCAGTGGAGGTAAACTCACCCCCACAATCTGTGCGAAAAAGCTAGACTGATTGCTTGAATTGAGTCTTAACTAAGGCTATGAACTGCTTGAATATAGTAAAAGTATCTGACTTATGTGTAAGCAGATAGACCCATGTGAATTTGGTATATTCATCAACTAAAACTAAATAGAATCTAAAGCCATTGAGAGACACAGAAGGGGTTGGACCCCAGAGATCAGCATGGACAAGTTGAAAAGGTGCAGTCACTTTATTAGTTGAAACTAAAAATGGTAATTGATGCATCTTGCCAGCAAGGCAGTGCTTACAATGACTGTTGACAGAATTAAAATCTAGAGAATTACATGAAGACAAAGAAGGAAAAATGGTATGTAAGACCTTGGCACTAGGATGTCCTAGTCTTGAATGCCAGAGCTGCCATTTTTGTGCAGAAGATGAAGCAAGACATGCTGTTTTAGAGGATGCAGATGTGCAGAATTGAGAAGAGTGGATGGGATAGACACCATCTTTACTCAAACCCTTGTAGAGGAGTCTCCCCGTAGGTAAATCCTAAATCAAGAGCTTTTGAGCATAAAAATGACAACTACAATTGTTATCTAAACAAAGTTTATGGATTGAAAGAAGATTGGAAGCAATTCTTGGAATATGAAGAACATTTTTAAGCTGAAATTTATGGTATTGGGTATGCAAAAGAGTGTTACCTACGCTTTGGATAGGGAGATTCTGACCATTACCCATTGTGACCTGTTCAGTCCCTTGATAAGGAGTTTGAGTGTTGAGGGTAGAAGCATTGGCTGTAATATGATCAGAGGCTCCTGAGTCAGTGAGCCATGTCTCAGAGTTTTGAGTGTAATGGAGGTTAGATGCATTGGCCATGGCAGCAAGCTTAGTAGGTGGATTCTTTCCTTGATAGGCAAAATCCATCCTATGGTAGCAATCAATTGCATAGTGTCCAATCTTCCAACAGATTTGACATGTTGGTCTCTCAGATTTACCTTGAGAACCAGGTTGAGATGAAGGCTGGGAGGTAGGATTAGAGGATTGTGGTAGCTGAGTCTGGTGCTGTGGTGGATAAGAATTGAATGATCTTCCACCTCTACCTCGATTGAATGAGTTTCTTCCCCTACCTCTGTTGTAGCCTTGTCCACCATTGAAGCCATTGTTAGGTTTGTGATTGTTGGAGACAAACATAGCAAGGGCAGAATTCGAGAAAGATTCTGAAGCTACAGCCATGGATTGTTCTTCAGTTTGCAGCAAAACTGAGAGTTTTTCAAAGGAGATGCTATCATCTCTAGTCCTTATTGCTGAAACAAAAGGAGCAAACTCCTTTGGTAATCCCTTGAGGATCATGTGAAGGAGTTCTTCATTATCCACAAGAACTCCAATAGCAGAGAGTTTATCTTTAGTATTCTTGATTCGTTGAAGATAGGAATTGATAGATTCATTTCCCTTTTTGATGCCTTGTAGTTCCAGCTTGAGATTGAGCACATTTGCTCGAGCTGTACAAGTAAACTTCTCTTCCAACCTATTCCAGACTTCTTGAGATGTGGTTGATCCCACTACCATGGCAAGTACTGGAGAAGATAGTGTTGAAAGAAGCAAGGTCAATAATGCCTTATCTTTCTTTCTCCAGATCAAGAAAGCTGGATTCAAGGTTTGATCACCATCTTCATTGATAATGAATTGTCTTGGCTACTGTGTTGAGCCATTGAGATGTTCAATCATGGAATAAGCATCGAGGATAGTAGAGATCTGGAGTTTCCAGAGCATATAGTTCATACTATCCAGTTTGATTGACATCAAGTTTGACATGTTGTTGAGCAGCAACAATGGAGAAGGATTATTAGCCATAGGATCCATGATCGTGGGCTCTGATACCATGAAAGGATCTTAAGATCTCTGTATTTAGTAATGGAGGCAAAGAAATATGAGAGAGAGAGAGATTACAGAATGAATGAATTAGTAAAAACCTCCTTAGCATTAATGAGATCATTACAATGAATATATAGCTTTTAGAACTGCAGAATAACAGGTTTAACAACTTGAACTGATTAACAACAGAATAACTAACTTAGAGGCACGTGACTAGCACGAGGCTCACTTATCCTTATCTACTATCTTTATAAGCTACATGCCGTTTGCATAAACTGAATTAAAACTACAGTAGCATAGCTTCTGTTGTTATCTTCTTCAGCATGGGTACTATGTTGAGCTATAACCTCGTCTTGAAAGCAGCTTTATGCATGCTTGAATGACCTTGTTGGTATAATTTGAAAATATGATAATTTCAATGATTTGAGGGTTATTTATTTACTTTTTTTTTTGAAAGAAAAGCTTTTACTCTGCAAATATTAGTAGCATTTCTAAAGTAAAATGGTTATAGGCTGATGTACAATTGTACATTCTTATGTATCATAGACCCATGCCCACCAGATCGTCACCCAAATTCAATAGCAAGCTAAGTCTAATTGGGTTGTGAACTTTAAAGCCATCAATCCTGACAAAGAGCTTCTATCCAATAGTCAAGAAAGTGAAACTGACCTAGTACGTGGCAAATAGACACTGCCTAATTACTTAATGTCTAATTGGAAGTTTGTAAAGTTTCAATGGCATATGCTCCATGAAGGGACATAAATTTCCAATAGCCTTCCAGAAGATGCCAATCTGATGATTGCTTAGCTTATCCTTTTTATCCACACAATGGATGGTAGCCTTTCTTCTGTTAAAGTCCTCGTCTTCCTTGTCTTGAATGGAATTCATATTTCTTTTAAGGGAAGAAGACGCGCACCATTTGACTACAAGAACCAATGATGATTATTTAGTTTATCTTACCTTTTAAAACATGACTTTAGAGTCTAGGATGATATTATTTTATTACTTTATTTTTGAAAAGTGTTGATTAAAGATGGCAACACTTTAGAGTTCACCATAACCGGAATCTTAAAGCAACAAAATTATTTGGATATGGTTCCGTTTGTTTTTAGGTAAAATAATTTTCAAAAAATAATTTTCGAAAATTGTTTTACGGAATGGAATTAGCCTAAACTAATTAGGCTTTAAAGAGTAATTTTATAGTCAAAGTAGATTATTTTCAGATTAATCATATCCTCAAGTAAGGCTTATAAACATCTAAAATTGGAAAAATTATTCTACGTCGAAAACCCTATACTTTAAAGCCTATATAGTTTTGAGGTGATTTCAAATAAAATCCTACATTTTCAAAAGTTTCAAATTATACTCCACACTTTCAAAAACGTTTTAATTCAAATGCTCATACACAATAAACACGTTTTTTTATTTTTTATTTATTAAATTACATAGTTAGGGAATGAGGATTTGAACCTTGATTCTGTTTCTAGAAGACAACAAACAATATCAACTAAGTTACAATTTTCTTGGCCACAAGTTCTAAAATAACCACATAACATCATTTTATGTTTTTTTTTTTTTTTTTTTTGAAATTTCTGAAAATACGAGGTTTTATTTGAAACCACACTTATAAACTATAGGATTTAGAATATAATTTATACAAATTATTTTTCAAAGGACCGATTATAAAATCTATTCAATTAAATCACACTAAATCCTTAATCTTCTTCTAACTTGCCCCATCATACTCCTTTTTTATGGGATTTTTAAAAGCATGCTTATTACCGCGAAGAAATGACTCTCATTAAGGAGGGCCCAAAGGAAACCATCTTTATTACACTTATCGTGGATAAGTACAAAATTTGCATTGCTTCTTTCTACAAGATGATTATACAAGGTTTTTGGGCTATCATTTTTCTGCTCTACATTTACTTAAAAGCAAGGATAAAATAAATTTAAAACCACAATAAGAACAACATGAAAATAAAATAGGATAGAGAAATTACAATAGAGACTCTTGAGCTACCTTGATCAAGCATAAGTTGTTGCTGCTGATGGGCTTCAATTTAGGAAAAGAAAGTGGGCTATGCAAAGAAGCATACAAGAGTGATATTGGTTCGGCTCGTCTTAGAGCTTTTGATATGTGACTGTGAAGATGAGCCGGACCAATATCACGCCATGTCTACTTCCCTGGAAATTACTTGTTAGATCTTTGTGTTGGTGTTAGATATAGCTGGAGCCAACCCCCTATATATAGCAGGACTACCAATGTAGGTTCATATATCATATTCATTAAACTGTGTAGCAGTGCTCTTGTTACAAAGGACTAATTATAAGGAAGCAGCATATACTAAGCGTATGGGAGATTTTCCAAGATCGACATTTAGGAATCCCACTAGCTTGGTCGGTTTCATGTTTAGCTATGGCCAAACTAAGAATATATCTTCCAGATGCTAAATTAAAACTTTTTCCTCTATCACGTAATATTAAAGAAAATAACGATCCAATATTTTTTGTGAAAACTTGGACAATCTTTCTCATTAATGTAGCAGCTTTTAAATAAAGGTCTGTGCTTATTGAACTAATACAAGATAAGTTAGAGTCGAGATAAGATAAGATAAATGTAAACTATTTGAAAAACAAATACAACTAGATGTTTAAAATATAAATACATCCAGTTGTTACAAAGTGATAAGATCAATTTAACTTCTTATGTGCTCTATTACTTCCCGTCAAACTTGGCATGGGTTGTACCCAAAAGCCAAGTTTGGTCTTGAATGCATCAAAAGTGGCTGTAATCCAAGTTTTAACAAGCCTTTCAGTGCGTCTCCATGCCGCTAGGCCTGGTTTAGGAACTTTGCCATTTTCATTGGAACCAGTAATCTCACCTTCATGAGGTGGTATGGTTCATGTGTTTCCCACAAGAGATAGTTGGTAGATGTGAGCTTTAAATACACAAAATTTGCTTAGATTGAGATGTGAAGGATATTTTCGTAGGATGGTGTGGCCATTTTTTTTTTGGATCGAACTCGTTAGAGTTTTATTGCTTTGATGCCATAAAGAAAATAACGACCCAATATTCTTTGTGAAAACTTGGACAATCTTTCTCATTAATGTAGCAACCTTTAAATAAAGGTTTGTGCTTATTGAACCAATACAAGATAAGTTAGAGTCGAGATAAGATAAGATAAATGCAAACTATTTGAAAAACAAATACAACTGGATATTTAAAATATAATACAAAGTTAGTAGTCCTATGTATAAATAGGACACCTCACAACACATTGTAATTATCCAAAATATAATACAAAGAGAATATAATAAAGATGTAGCATATTGGCTACATCCTGTGGACGTAAACTCACATAGCCGAACCACTTGAAAAACCTTAGCCTCCATTCTCTTCCTCTCTTTCTCAAACTCTTTTATATTCCATTGTCATTAGATTTAGGTTTTCTATATGGTATCAGAGCCCTAAAGCTCTCATGAGCCATTTGATCTTTTGCTTCCGCAACCAAAAAAAAAAAAAAAAAAAATCCATCCATTCAAAAAAGAAAAAAAAAAAAAAAAAAAAAAAAAAAAAAAAAAAAAAAAAAAATCCATTCCAAAGCTCCTCATCATAGATCTCATTCTTTCAGAAAATCGAACACATAGATCTGTAGAAAAACCAATGATAGGAAAAACCCATGTTTTCCGATCATCATCAAACATTTCACACGCCTCCACGCGCTACAATAGTCTTCGGAATCTTCATCACGTGCCGCCGAGCACCAAGCTCCAGATCTACATCCTCCAGCCACTAATTCAAGCTCCAAACACCACGATTCGAGAGTTCTTCAGCCGATCTATTGAATGGAGGAAAAACCATGCCGATCTGATTTATCACGCGCCCACACGCGCTAATAAAAGTTACGGGCCTCCGATCCACGCGCCTTCAGTCTTCTCTCTGCCACGTGTCGCTCATTGACTGGAGCCTGAACCAGATCTCCCGACCCGCGGTGCGCCTGACCCGCGGTGAACCCGGATGCCTGAACCCGGATCCATGACCCGGTAGTTCTTTATTTTCAGTAAATTTAATTAAAAAAAAAATCAATTTTGAAAAAAAAAAAAAAAAAAGGAAAAGAAAATTGGACAAGACAAAGACCAGTGAAAGAGAAAAAAAAAAAAAAAAAATGTCTCCATTTTATTTTAAGTTTTGTTTGCATTTTATTTTTATTTTTTCTTTTTGTTTGCAATATTTAAAAAAAAAAAAGGAGAACCATTTGTGGGATATATATTTTGATGAGCCGAGATTGAGCCAAGCCATCGAGCTACTGAGCTGAGATTTTGAGTCAAGACCATTTCAAGATCCGAGCCACTGAATTGCAATCCGAGCCATTAAGCCATGATCTGACCAAGCCAAGCCGAGATCTACTTCAAGCCAAAATCCAAGCCACCGAGCCTCTGAGCCGAGATCCAAGCTATTGAGCCGAGATACGAGCCAAGCCGAGTTGAGCCAAGATATTTGAGCTATTCCGTTGTAACCAAACTCGAAGGCTACATTAACAATTACACCTTGAGTTTGAGGGGGAATGTTAAGGAATCCCACATAGGTTAGATAGGAGAGTTGTGTTAGTAGTCCTATGTATAAATAGGACACCTCACAACACATTGTAATTATCCAAAATATAATACAAAGAGAATATAATAAAGATGTAGCCCATTGGCTACATCCTGTGGACGTAGGCTCACATAACTGAATCACTTGAAAAACCCTAACCTCCATTCTCTTTATCTCTTTCTCAAACTCTTTTATTTAGGTTTTCTACAAATATATAAGAAAATTTGTGTCATACATAGTACATATATATAATTGTACCAAGTGGATACCCTATTGTGTTTTTTTTTTTTTTTCCTAATAATGTGCCACTCTTTATGTAAATGGCAGTTACATTCTGATATTCTTCCAATAGGAGGAATTTGGGTTCAAAATTCAATCTCCTCTTCCCCACAATATATTGTAAGGAAAAAAAAAAAAAAAATAATACTATTGCAAAAGTTTCGGAAGACTAAAAATACCAATTACTACTCAGTTTTGAGTAACTAATTTTTTTATTTTTTATATTGCACTTTTGGTTTTTTTTTCTTTTTTTTTTGGTAAATACGACGAATATTATAAAACTAAGTGATCGAGATCACATTACATTGTCTATTACAAAACAACCCCATAATATCAGTTATAAGTATATTTTCAAATATTGACATAATTAATTTTAAAGTGAAAATCATTACCAATGTTTGTTTTTAACATTAATTAAAATTTTGTGTATTTTTTATATTAACTTTTATTTATATTTAAATTTATTCTTTGATTAAAAATCTAATGATATTTTATATATGATTTTTTCATAATTAAACTATTATTTGTAATATAATTATATATTTATATATATATTAATTTATATATAATATATATAAAATAAATATAATACTATAATACTAATGTATGGTATAAACACAATATTGAAACTTAAATCGGTCAATATATGAATTGAAATTCCAATTTGAAACAAAAACAAGGAAAGCTGAAAAATAATCCAGATATGGAAACTAGTTTTAAATATAGTTTGTACGTACTCTTTTTAAAATATATGAACTTATGAAGTAATCATACATAAATGAAGAGAGCCAGAAAGAGAAAGCTGTATTTATTATGGCATTTTTGGGTTTTTCCACTTTTAATTTAGTAGAAAACGTTTACGTAGAATGCTAATTATGTAAATTATAAGAATGTCGATCAGTGAGTATACTGAGATAATTAATAAGCTCCTCAACACTCGCTTCAATACTGAAATTTTAAGCTTAAATGGTATGGAAGTCTATCATAAGCCTTGTAGCTCATGAAGGTGGACACTTATTGGTATTTTTTAAAGGAGACATTAATGATTCAAATTCTATCTCTCTTAATTATTAAATTATATTAAAAAAAATGATTTGAAAGTCAAGAACATTATTAAAGTTTCCCAAAGAAAATTTTCTGTGTTTTTTTAAATAATAGTAATCTTTTTATTTGGCTTCGCCATGTTCAATATCTCAACAACATTATAGGAAAATCATATGTATTTCAAAGAACTTAGGCTTTTAGGTATAGCCTCCCTAGTTTACATGTGGCCTCGCCATTGATGTTTCAAAAATGAGCATTGCCAAGGATTAAATCTTTGGTCATGGCACGTGAATTAGTATAGTATATATACATATAGCATGCTGCGGCGGCGCCATGGTTATTGAATCTTTTAGTCTTATAGATTAATTTTACAGTCGAAATTGTTGCACTTGATGAAAAGAAGTTGTTAATGGGGTACTATGCAATCAATTTATTTCATAGTTTTATTTGCTAGAAAGATCTTGGCAAAGATGCATATATTTTGTAATCTTACAAGTTGACCAAATCAATGTGACATTGCGATATGAAATTGACAAGTTCAATGTGTGGAACAGATTCTAATTACTTAAATTAACTGTCGATTGGAAAGAATTGTTAGGTGGAAAAGCTAAAGGTCCCCTTTGTGTATTTTAATTTGAATTGAATATTGGAAAGCATGAAAGGGAAAGGCATAAAGTTAAGGATAGGACTAGTTACTCGTAGGTGTATCAACGTTGTGGCTAGCTATGTTAAAGTATATATACCAATCAATTAAGGAGTGGAGACTGAAATTCAAATTCTATAATTTTCGAAGTACGGGTTATATATCATATAATATCCTCATTAGACAACTATAGTCCTTATGACCCTCCAGATATTTGATCTTATCTATGTCTATGCGTGACTTATTTTATATAAGGAGTCCAGAATTTTGTAGTTCAGCAACATTATATGTTCTTTTTTATGAGAAAAATAAGCATGGTTCAAATCTCTGTTTTTTATTGCTATAACTATTGGATTATTAAAAAAAAATTACATATAAAATAAAACTTACATCCTATACGTTGTGGTTGCGCTAGATACATGGATCTAGCTACTCTCTTTTTTCATTAATATATTATATATATATATATATATATATATATTTTTTTTTTTCTCTCAGCACATTGTACAACATGTTCTCGCCATATAATGCACATAAGTATATATATTAATATTATTAACATAGTTTACTCTAAGTGAAGCTCTATTATATATTTTGAAAGAAATTAAAAATATTACTAAAAAAATCAAATGCTTTCAAAAAATTAAAATAAATCATTTATTTTAATTACTCAAATAATTTATTATCTTTTTGATTTGATAAAAATTCGGTCTCACACGATGTTTTTTTGCCAAGTAACTTAAATTGATCATTTATTCATGATATTGTAATACTTACATTGAGACACATAGTTAATAGTTTTTTAGAAACTCTTAGTGGTACAATTTAATCGAAGTTAGTCTTTTCAAACTTTGCTATATATATATATATATTTTGGCTCTAAGAGAGTGGAGATTTGTATCCAAATTCTTCTTATTTGAAGAATTGAATAATGCATCTATGCTAATTAAATGTACTTAAAGTGCACATTATAAGGAGTTATATAATATATATATATATATATATATATATATATATATATATATATATATATATATATATATATTGCGAGGAAGCGTCCACTTGGTGCAACTACAGTATGCATCATCGAGATAGTTCGAGATTAGCTTCCTGAAAGATAAATTCCTAGTTTGGCCATTCATAAACATGAAACTGACCTAGCTAGTGGGATATATTCCTAAATATCGATCATGATAATATATGTCCCATATGCTTAGCATATGCTGCTTCCTTATGATTAGTGCTTTGTAACAAGAGCACTACACAATTCAATGACAATGACATATGAACCGTATGTTGGTAGTCCTGCTATATATAGGGTGATTGGCTCCAGCTCTCTTTAACACCAAGACAAAGATCTAACAAGTAATTTACAGGGAAGTAGACATGGCGTGATATTGTTCCGGCTCATCTTTTACTGTCACATATCAAAAGCTTTAAGACGAGCCGGAACCAATATCACTCTTGTATGCTTCTTCGCATAGCCCCTTTTCTTTTCCTATATTGAAGCCCATCAGCATCAGTAGCAGCAGCTTATATATGCATGCTTGATTATCATATGGTAGATTAATCTCTCCTCTTTTATGTTCATGTTGTTCTTTTTGTTTGGTTTTAACTTTTAAACTTATTTTGTGCATGATTCTAAGTAAATGTAGAGCAATAATATGATAGCCAAAAAAACTTGTATAATCATCTTGTAGAAAGAAGCAACGCAATTTATTTACTTGTCCACGATAATAAGTGTCACAAAGATGGCTTTCCTTTAGGCCCTATTTTATGAGCCATTTTCACTCAGAAGCTAGTGTTCAAGAAGAATCCCCATTGAACAAATTATTGGGCATCAACCCCCTTCAAAGTTTTAGGTAATTGTCAACATACTATAGTTAATATTCATGGTCATTGATTAGTACATAACAGAAATCTTCTCAAGTTTACCATGCCCTAAAAAATACATCTACGTCCATGGTTCATGGGACCAAACCACGTGGGAAATGTTGATGACATGAGTAACTCCTTTCTACCAACTTGAGCTTTTATTGATACTGATAAATTAATTATGCTATGTTTAAAAAATTTCATTATACTTCAATTGGATTTTTTTTTTTTTAATTGATAATGCTATCTGTGTACATTCAGCATTAATTCTACAATCATATGCATGGTATACTCTATAGCTGATGATCATTTGTACCAAACTTAAATTTGTTTTTCTTTTATACCTTTATGAAATTTATTCAGATTAATATGTAAAAAACTAATCTTTCTGAAAATTTGCTTTTCCAGATAATATACTGGCCAAGCATAATGACTGCTTAATTTAATTAACCATATATCACAGCAACTTCCACCACAATCACAGATCAGTCACCTCCTTAACTCTATTACTAGTCTCTTTCACCTATTTCATTTTTCACCAAAACAAAGAGTTGTTCTGTTACTATTTCATTTCACTGCAATGTTTTTGTGCATATCCACACACTATTATACATTCATCAATCATCATATATATTGGGCGGTGCTTAAACTGCCAATAGCTAAACTCTGCAGACTTGTAGATGAGTATTGAGTCTGGATAAGATTAGGTTGCTTGAGAATACATCACTCTAGAAACTGATGGAAGAGTCCACTATGGTCATTTACCAAGCATATTGTTTGCACATAAAAATAACTTTTGGGCTTGCGAACAGTATTGAGCCTAAATATGTTATTTATTAAAAAAGAGTAGAGTTGTTATTTAGGCCTAAATGAAACAAGTTATATTACTTTAATAGAAGCCCAGATGGTAAAGACTTAATTATACTTCGAGGTCATATCCAAACTCATTTAAAAAACAGTTACAAAGCAGTCCGATTCCAAGAAACTGCTAAGTAATAGTTTATTTACAATCTGGAAACTTATGTGACATATGTTATTATCTCCAAGAAGATTGTTACTCTGTGTTGGATAAGATTTATTGAGGATTTGAAATTTAAAATGAAGAAAGTAACTGTTCAATTGAAGAAACTGCTGCTCGAGAAAGGTATAAATAGAAGAAAAGAAGATAGTTACCACTCCCACGTATTTTCCAAAGTTCATGAGTTCATTTGTGATTTAAAGTGTGTTCAAAATGTGTTCAAGTGTGTTTAAGTATGTTCTGAAGTGTGTTCGGGTGTTCAAAAGTGTGTAAAACAATGTAATTCAGTGTGTTTGAGTGCTTTTAGTGTGATTTTAGTTCGAGTAAGACTTAAATCTTGTAGTTCGGGTTTTTGAAGTGTGTGAGGGTAACAAGAAACTTCTCATTTTGTAAGTTTTTGTTGTTCTTGTTCATATTCGAAGTGATTGTATTCGATTGCTGTTTAATATAAATATTCTACAGTTTATTATTATTCACAGCTTTGTTAAATTCCAAGTTGTCTACATTTGTAGAAGAATAATCTGTAAACTGTTATCTCGAGATCAAATCTGTGATCAGGTTTGTCTTAGAGATTGTTTAATATTAACTTCTACATTAAAATCATAAATAAATCAGTCAGTGTATACCATTTTTGGATCAAACCAAGTCTTTTATTATTAAGACATAATTCGGACCAAACATACCCTTTTTATTTACAGAAATTGGATAATTAATTAAGTGATTAGTTTGGATAAAACTGATTAATGAAATTGATTAATCATAAAATTTAGTTTTGTTCAAACACATATATATCCAACGATGTGAGGTGTCAACAAATCATGGCTTCAAGTTTTTGCTTCTTCATAATACTGCCACATGTGAATTTCAAATTAGAATTTTTTTTTTTTTAGCAATATCTCCTTATTAATTGCTAGTTTCCTTCTGCTTAGCATCATATGATTATTAATCCAAAGTACCACCTCAAGCCAAAATCTTTAGATATATCCTTTGGTATATATATAAATATAATTACTGTTATTATGTTGTCTTTAGATAAATCCTTTGGTATATATATAATTACTGTTATTATGTTGTCTTTCCAGTTACACACACAGTACTTTTGTCTTGTTCTGGACAAAAAATTAAAGGAAGGATTCAGCTCAGCTTAATATTTCAGATATAAAACAGCTTTTTGTTAGATTTGTATTGTTCACTAGACTAATCTTGTGAGATTTCAGTAATGAATGGTAGAAACCAAAAATTGTTCGAGAGTATGTACCAGAAAGTTATGAATCAAGATTTAGTAAATATAGAATTTATTCAGAAAGATTCGCTCTAAAAATTTAAAAATGATACATTGACAAGTGGTACTTGGCATCAAAAAGTGCACAAGAATCTATCTTCAACCAAAAGAAAAAAGAAGAATTGTATTAATCGAGTAGTACGTACACATAAGAATCACCAAACAAAGGGACTACTGAAATGACAGCATAAACTGTAATGAAAGTGAGCCAAATAGCAACTCGTGAATCATGAATTGGGACTCATTTTCAACAGCATCCCACCATTGTTAAAAGTACATTCAGATTAAGGTTTCTGGAAGGAGAGGAACAGTTCTGGCTCTTTGTCTAAACAGTCACACACAACAGAAAGTCTTTCATGCACAGATCGAGCGCTCTACGTGGTTAGCAACAATATTAATTTGCTTGATTTATTATAAGAAAACTGTCAACTTAGCACTTAGGCTACCATTTGAGGTTTCACTAATTGGCCAAGAAACGATCATGGACTAGCAAATCAAACCGAGTCTTTTATAAGATTTTACTTGGACAAGTACTATATTGACGGATCCACTCTACAGCCAGGGTGTGCGCACCCTCAAATATTTTTTAAAAAAATTATTAGGTATAAAATATAAAAAATAATTGAATTTTATAAAGTGTTTACCCTCAATTTTTTGGATAATTCTACAATATCACATTTTTTTTTTTTGTGTGTGTTGTACTTTTAATAGAAAAAATGTCATATTGATGGTATTAGTGTCACACATGATGGTAATTACCCCACATATATTGGTACCTATGATCACATTAACTTGATACCCTAAATTTTTATTTATTTATTTAAATTTAATATATATATATATATATATATATATATATATATATATATATATATATATATATATATATATATATATATATTTATATTGGAGAGTACCAACATCACATTGGATAGCACTACCATCACATATGATGGCAACTACATCATATTTGATGATAACAATTGAGTGGGTACCAAACTCACAAAAAGAGTGAGTATTGTAGAATGACCTAATTTTTTTGTTAAATTTTTTTCTAGGTATATATATTATAATAATAAAGTTATAATGTAACAGTTTCAAAATATGAAACACATGCACGTCGAAATTAATTGTAAAAGACTATAATGACATTCTTATTTGTTACGTTTTAGTTATATAAATAATATATATCAGCTTTTGGTATTTTTTGTATTATGTCTGTTAAACTTTGAGATTAAAAGGTGCCCACCCTATATATATAGTCTGTATATATAGCATAAACAGTTAGCTTTGTTCCATCAGCTCAGTGATAAACACTAATTTTTTTATTATTATTTATTATTACTTATTTATTTATAAATAGAATGCCCCATAACCAAAATTATTTGGTCACGATATCAGAACAGAGGAAATGAATTTAGCCTCGGTTGAGGAGTGGCTCATGCTGATCTTAAATTAATTTAAGCTTTACACTCAATATTTCCAAAGATGAAGAAAGACAACTGATATAGTTCACGGATGTAACTTGTGACTGGGGCTATGGATGACAAGGAAGGAGCAAAATGTGATTGAACCAATGCAACTCTTTAGCCTTTAGGAACATCAAGGTAGGCTCTGTTTTGCTGCGAGAGTAAAAGTGGGTGGATGTAGCAGAGAGAGGAAGTAGAACCCCACTTGAGAGAAAAATTTAACCCTAAAGAAAAATAATATAAAAATTTTACTTTTTTGACTCTGGTGCCCCCCAAAAATTATGTAATCCGTTTCAAAAGAAATTGTTTTAAATCTTTTAAATTCTAATATTCTTAAAGTTTAAACTTTTAAGAAAACAAAAGGTTATCTCGTAAATATATAAGACTAAAGTTTTAAAGTTCTCAAATTTGTATCACAATTTTCTATTGAAATTCATACAATCTTAAATTAAAATATATATATATATATATATATATAATTAAAAGTCATAATGTTAATTAAGAATTTACTTATAAAAAAAATATAAAGTTAAGAAGTTCAAAAGAGAAATTAAATCAATAGCCTTCCTATGGTGTTAGTTTATTCATTTTTCAAAAAGCATGATATTTTTCATTATAACACTTTTATATATATATAATATAACTGTATTTTTTCTATTAAAATCTGTCCTTTCCCCCCTCCTCCCCCCCCCCCCCCCCCCCCCCCCCCAAACAAAAATTCTCAACTTCAAGGATAACTATTGTTAGTATATATTACAAGCTCATTGGGCTTCAGGCCCAATATACTTGTACTGCATACGTACTTGTACTACACACATTACTCTGCCTATATAAAGGCAGTTCCCTGTACTATTCTACTCACTGAATATATTATACAGAGCTGTTTTGCTCATTATCAGTCTCTTCTCTCTCTCTCTCTCTCTCTCTCAACATGGTATCAAAGCTAGGTTACCCACTCCAACTTTCAATAATACAACTCCCCCAAATGTTGTAGTACAAACCCGGTATATCGTTGGTTAGGCTTTCTTCTCTCAAGCCAATTATACAACTTCTCCTCTCAAATGTTGTAGTACAAACCTGGTATACCGTTTGTCAAGGCATCTTCTCTCAAGCCAATCTCCTTCCGGTATCTTCTCTCAAAAACCGGTTTCACTACATTTCAAACTCAAACTTCCACCTCCTTGCTTGACTTTGAGGGGGGGTGTTGAATATTATTCTCCCACATTGGAAATAATTGGAGTGAGTAATGGGCATATAAGGCCATGTGCAATCTTCATTTCTCAAGGTGTCTTTTAAGATTGAGTTAGGTCCATTAGACTTTAACAGAATCAAAGCATACAAGCAATTTCTGGAGAAGTAGACATGGCGTGATGTTGGTTCGGCTCATCTTCTACCATACTGGCCATCAAGAGTTCAAAGACGAGCCAGAACCAATATCACTCTTGTATGCTTCTATGCATAGCTATTCCTTAAATTTTCCTCTCTGTATTTTTGAATTGAAGTCCCGGCCATCAGCTGCTTATGCTTGATCATGGTAACTCCGAAAGCCCTCTTGTAAATTTCACTCTATGTTATAGGCTTATAGTCATTTTGCTTTTATGTGTTTTTTTTTTTTAATTAATAATAATAATAATAATTTAAACATGTTTTGTTTTAAAGGAATGTATAACTGAAAGATGATAGCATGCATGACGTAGACAACCTCGCATACTCATTTTGTAGCTAGGAAGTGAAGATATAGTCATTGTTACCCCTTCTCAATGAGAGTAATTAAATGCCATGCATGATGCATTAGGCTTTTTTCTTTTTCTTTTTTGTCTTTTTGTTCCTGATAAGTGAGTTGTGTTAAGGAATAGAATCTCACATTGTTTAGAAGTGTTTAACTATTGTTATTATTGTCCTATAAATAAGACCTCATATCATATAAGTGAGTTGTATTAAAGAATAGAATCTCGCATTATTTAGAAGTGTTTTACTATTGTTATTGTTGTCTTATAAATAGGACCTCATATCATATTGTAACACACAGTGAATAATAAAGATGTAACTTATTAGGCTTCATCTTATGGACGTAGGCTCACATAGCCGAACCACGTAAAACCCCATTACTTTCTCAACTCTTCCATCTCTCTCTCTCAATCCTTTCTCCATTAATATTTTTGTTTAGATTATTGTAGTTTATGATTTTCTAGAAGTTGGGCCCAAGGTAATTATATATGGTGTAGGTAAAAAAAAATGTAAGACCCCTAAGCCAAAATCTGAAAATAAATACTTTGGTTAAGGACTAGTATAAAATCATATTTTTTTATGCTCACATAAGTTGTATAGTTTTTCTGTCTGCCCATGCAGGGTGTATAAATTAGTTTGGCAAACTTCCATAGTGCACTGAGTTCCTTGTTAATTCTCTCTATATAAAGTGCAATGAGACTTTCATTGTCCCTCCAACATGAAAAGTATACAAGGGAATAAAGAATGCAAAAGCACGCGGCAGGCGCACCATACTTTTGTT